>CM055265.1:112645958-112868119 GCA_029237695.1 Conchocele bisecta
CAGCGACCATTTGTTGTTTACAGTTTACGTCAATTTGCGGAAAGTAAGATTCAAGCAGTGTCTATGTACACGGTTACGGGTAGAATCTCTAGCGATTTTGAACACGGTCCATATCGGGCAAGTTTAATTCACGGATTATTTGTCGGCTTTACGCGGCCGGGCTAACAAACTAATAGGACTGCGAGTATAGACTAGTGTATACGCGGCCACATATATCGTCTCGTATACAGTTGGGTTAACGCGCATCTTCAGACGCCGAAGATAACGGCTTGGGACAAGAAACGGTCGTCGCCGGGTCCGAAACCATGAATTTAGTAATTAAGGCAGCACGCAGCGCATGCAAACATAGCCACTATAAATTAAACTAAATCTATGTCACTCAATGCTTATAGAAAATAAGAAGTGTGCAAGCCTCTGAGCAAATTCGCTGCTATTTGTTTGTTTATGTTCATTTAATACTTAAAATATAAATAACAATAATAGTGAATATGTCTCATACGTTTTGGTAATGATCATATGTAAAAGCTTTTTTTATAAATAAGATGCAACATTACAAAAACTGGAAATAGCAATTTATTTTTTTTAAAAACTGGGCGAGTAACTTTTTGACCTGGGCAAGTACTTTTTTTTTTATTTTCTACCTACCTTGGTTCAACCTTGGTTGAAAGCCGTTTCTTGTAAGCTAGGCTTGTACTGGCCTATTTTAGCGACGTCAAATTGGATAATTGTCTCTTCTTCCAGGCGGAGTTGAGTGAACTTTTGAAACTATTTAGTGTGTTCGAATTTACACAATCACTAGGGAGTGCATTCCAGTCTGTGACGACTCTTTGAGAGAATACTTTTTGTCGCAACTGCGAAGGATTTCAGGACTTTCAGTCCTTTGATTTATTAATAAATCGTTAAAATGATTGCTAATTTTCTTAAAATTAATTAAATCAGTAGAGTGCTGAGACGTATCGACCATATTCGATGTCGAGTTGTGCGTCTGTAATTATACCCACTTTTTTGGAGAAAAAAATGGGTATATTGTTTTCGTCACGAGTGTCAGTCCGTCCGTATGTCCGTCACGTTTCTTGTAACTCGAAAAACTTTTTCACCTTCATACCTACGCGCCTGATATTTGGTATGTAGCTTCGTTATCATGTGCAGATGCGCAAAGTGAATTCGGATTTTTGATCCGACCCTCCATCATGGATTATCTCCCTCTTTCGGACTCAGAATTTCCCATTTTTTCCTTGTAACTCGAAAAACTTTTTCACCTTCATGCCTACGCGCCTGATATTTGGTATGTACCTTCGTTATCATGTGCAGATGCACAAAGTGAATTCGGATTTTTCATCCAACCCTCCATCATCGATTATCTCCCATTTTCGGACTCAGAATTTCCCATTTTTTCCTTGTAACTCGAAAAACTTTTTCACCTTCATACCTACGCGCCTCATATTTGCTATGTAGCTTCGTTATCATGTGCAGATGCGCAAAGTGAATTCCCATTTTTGATCCGACCCTCCATCATCGATTACCTCCCCCTTTCCGACTCAGAATTTCCATTTTTTTCCTTGTAACTCAAAAAACTTTTTCACCTTCATACTTACGCGCCTGATTTTTGCTATGTAGCTTCGTTATCATGTGCACATGCGCAAAGTGAATTCGGATTTTTCATCCGACCCTCCATCATAGATTATCTCCCCCTTTCGGACTCAGAATTTCCCACTTTTTCCTTGTAACTCGAAAAACGTTTTCACCTTCATACCTACGCGCCTGATATTTGGTATGTAGCTTCGTTATCATGTGCAGATGATTTTTCATTGTAAGTCAAAAAACTTTCTCACCTTAATACCTACATTTCTGATATTTGATATGTAGCTTCGTTATGATGCGCAAAGTGAATTCGAATTTTTGATCCGACCTTCCATCATGGATTATCTCCCCCTTTCGGACTTAGAATTTCACTATTTTTCCTCGTAGGTCGAAAAACTTTTTCACCTTAATACCTACGCGTCTGATATTTGGTTCGTAGCTTCGTTTTGATGTGCTGATGCGCAAAGTGAATTCGGATTTTTTATCCGACCCTCCATCATGGATTACCTCCCCCTTTCGGACTTTTGGGGAAAGGATTTTTTAGGTGGCTAATTGTAACCAACCCTATCCTTTACCAAGTCCATAACCCTGCGATATGAATCATTAACACATGGGGGTTTTGTTCATCCCATAAAGTGCCTATGATGTAGATCGTTATCAGGTAATAATTATCAATTTAATGCGCGATGCTTGGCAATAATATCATTTGTAAACGACCAAGACCTAACCAATTCTCCTTAATTATCGGAAGCATATAAATACAGCATGATTCTTGAGTGATACATAAGCAAATATGTTTGAAACAAATTTAATAATAAACACTCATGTTCTTGCCACAGGGCTACTCAAATAATTCCATTGTATTCAATCTGTATAGACAGTCATTGGACTGCGGCAGTCCAGACTGGGTTTACGAAAGTATACTGTAACATTTTATCCATGGTATATTTATACTACCTTTTTTTTGAAGAGCGGCATTTTCCATTTTGACTGTTCTGAGTAATGCAGAACAAAATCGACAGGGATGTCGGAAATGAAACAAGAGGGCCATGATGGCCCTAATTCGCTCACCTGACTCCATGAACACCAGAGGAGAATGTGACATTGAGTTCATGTGTTTTAAAAAAATTGTGCTATTTTTAGATGGCGGTCATCTTGGATTAAGCGATGACTCATTTTACAAAATCTGAAAATGCTTCACCCAGCATCGGCCATGTGGTTCCTGAGAAAAAGACGTTAAAAATATTGAATAAATGGACCTTTTGGTGGCCATCATGGATGACATAATCATCCGATTCCGACAAATATTGCACCAGAGTGATCGCCTCATTGATACCTTCAATTTGATATATGACATGACCATATTCGGTCAAAAATAAAATTTGACCCCAATTTGACCCCAATTTGACCCCACGGGCCACGCCCATTTTTGACCCCGGGGTCACCATTTTAACAACTTTCAAAGAGCAATGTACATCGATCATTCCTACCAAGTTTCGTCGAAATCCGGCTAGCGGTTCATGAGAAGAAGATTTTTTAAGAATTTATGCTATTTTTAGACAGCGGTCATCTTGGATTAGCGATGACCTCCATTTTAACAAATCTGAAAAGGCTTCACCCATGGACCATAACTTTTAAGTTTGGCTACCATGGGCCAAGCGGTTCATGTGAAGAAGAATTTTTAAATCTCTAATAAAAGAACGACCTTTTGACATTTCGGCGGCCATCTTGGATTACATAACAATCCGATTTGGACAAAAAATGTACCAGAGTGATCGCCTCATTGATACCTTCGATTTGATATATAACATGACCATATTCGGTCAAAAATAAAATTTGAACCCACGGGCCACGCCCATTTTTGACCCCGGGGTCACCATTTTAACAACTTTGAAAAAGCATAAAAAATCGATCATTCCTACCAAGTTTCGTCGAAATCCAGCTAGCGGTTCATGAGAAGAAGATTTTTTTAAGAATTTATGCTATTTTTAGACGGCGGCCATCTTGGATTAGCGATGACCTCCATTTTAACAAATCTGAAAAGGCTTCACACATGGACCATAACTTTTAAGTTTGGCTACCATGGGCCAAGCGGTTCATGTGAAGAAGAATTTTGAAATCTCTAATAAAAGAACGACCTTTTGACCTTTCGGCGGCCATCTTGGATGACATAACAATCCGATTTCGACAGAAAATGCACCAGAGTGATCGCCTCATTGATACCTTCAATTTGATATATGACATGACCATATTCGGTCAAAAAAAAATAAAATTTGACCCCAATTTGACCACACGGGCCACGCCCATTTTGACACCCCGGGGTCACCATTTTAACAACTTTCAAAGAGGCAATGTACATCGATCATTCCTACCAAGTTTCGTCGAAATCCGGCTAGCGGTTCATGAGAAGAAGATTTTTTAGAATTTATGCTATTTTTAGACAGCGGTCATCTTGGATTAGCGATGACCTCCATTTTAACAAATCTGAAAAGGCTTCACACATGGACCATAACTTTTAAGTTTGGCTACCATGGCCAAGCGGTTCATGTGAAGAAGAATTTTTAAATCTCTAAATAAGAACGACCTTTTGACATTTCGGCGGCCATCTTGTATTACATAACAATCCGATTTGGACAAAAAAATGTACCAGAGTGATCGCCTCATTGATACCTTCGATTTGATATATAACATGACCATATTCGGTCAAAAATAAAATTTGAACCCACGGGCCACGCCCATTTTTGACCCCGGGGTCACCATTTTAACAACTTTGAAAGAGCATTGTACATCGATCATTCCTACCAAGTTTCGTCGAAATCCAGCTAGCGGTTCATGAGAAGAAGATTTTTTAAGAATTTATGCTATTTTTAGACGGCGGCCATCTTGGATTAGCGATGACCTCCATTTTAACAAATCTGAAAAGGCTTCACACATGGACCATAACTTTTAAGTTTGGCTACCATGGGCCAAGCGGTTCATGTGAAGAAGAATTTTGAAATCTCTGATAAAAGAACGATTTTTGACCTTTCGGCGGCCATCTTGGATGACATAACAATCCGATTTCGACAAAAAATGCACCAGAGTGATCGCCTCATTTCAGAAGATTTTTTAAGAATTTGTGCTATTTTTGGACGGCGGCCATCTTGGATTACGTAATGACGTCATTTTAACAATTTTGTAATCCCCCTACCTAAGGACCATGACCATTAAGTTTGGTGACCATAGGCCCAATGGTTTCCGAGGAGAAGACGTTTGAAAATGTTCACGGACGACGACGACGACGACGGACGACGACGGACACATTGCGGTAACAATAGCTCACATGAGCTTCGCTCAGGTGAGCTAAAAAACATTGTCTTAATTCATTGCATGGGAAGTTTATGCCATTTGCTATATATAGAATATCTTAGACAAGTAACCATTAATATATCTATTAACCTTATTTTGGGATTTTCTCCGCTTCATACAGGTGAAATACGGGATTCGCCCCTTTGACCCACCTGTATATTATGGAAGGTAATATCCGCCATAATTCTATTAGGCTTGATGCTTGCTTACTGATGACATTCTAAGTTCTATCCGTCTTATTACAATTATATGTGGCTTGATGCTTGCTGAATGGTGCCATTACAACTTACTTCATTCTATTTCATTCATCATTCGTGGTTATGACATTTGAAATCTTCTTCGTTGTAGTCTTAATTGCATGTGCATTTCGCTTGATGCTTTATTCATTCGCACTGTTTCAATGCGTTTGTATTGAATACATTCTAAGTAGCTTGATGCTTCAGTCTTAGTGACATCCGAAGTTCCATTATTGATAATTGCATCGCTGTTTTGCCATGCGTTTTGTTACCTCGCTAAGCCACGCCCCTTGACAACAATAATTGCAACAGTAATTTGGGAACAACCATTATGACGTCAGGTGCGCTGCTAAAACTTAAAATAGTTCTCCTAAAATAATTTAATATGCTGGTACCCATCCTACTATGCGTTGCTCTCTAAATTGGTTCCATGTCACTAACAGTGTTGATGTAGATTGATGCCGCCTTTTCTGTTGCGCCATGTTTAGGTTAAAAGACACCAAATAGTTTTACTGTATAATTTAACCGAATCCCAGCCAGTCTTTCCTACTTTCACTATTCGTATGGATGTTGTGGGACCAACCTCGTCATGTTCCCCAATATTGTTTACATTATTTGGCCACGGAAACTCTGTTTACATCATGTGACCAACAGGCTCAGTGTTTTCTTTTAAATGCTTCAAATATGCTGAAAACTGGTGTTAAAAACACCCCAACAACTGGGTAGTAATGGATCAAGATTTGCAAGCAAACTGTGTCTGTGACCTTAAAGGTACATGCCCACGCAGCAGGTTACACTGTACTACATGTACTACTTTTCATTTTCTGTCATGCCTTATATGAGCCATTTGTCTACCCACTAACAAGTTATTTTTAATTACGGCGCATGTTAATTGGTGTTAAATCGCATTTTATATGCCACGACCAGAAAGGGTATTTTCCGACCTCGTGCTATTTTTACCAACACGCGTCACGTGACACGGTCAATCATATCACATATTTGACATGCGCAATGAAGTATCGGAAGTTGAGAAGAAAAATCTCTGTTCGAGTCCAAATCTAAATCTCCACGTAACTCTTTCCATTTGGTGATCTGGTCGCCAATATTAACCACTCTCTCTCTCTGTACTGCCTGTCCCTCAGAAATTTCGTCTTTTTTTTGGCCGACGCCGTTTTATACAATTTCCGTCCTGGACGTTTCGACATGTTGATATTCTTGTTTACATATTGGGAAGCCTACTGGCGCGCGTAGTGCACCGCAAGCCGTGATGTGAAAGTCGTCGTCCCCGCACATTATCAAAATAGACTGTTACCGCCGCGCGTCGCTAACAGTAAATTGATAATTAATAAATGATTATATTTGTATAGCGGGCACTGGTAATTTTTAGAACTGGTGGAATAGTGACATAATTATACACTTATTTAATTCCTATAAAGAACATTTTGTGCCTACTGCGTGCATGGGTATGTACCTTTAAAACACCCGGACTATTTTTTATGCCAGACTACGTTTGCATACTCAATTTCTCTAACCTTCAACCTAGAGTGCTACATGCCAGGTTATAATATAGGGAGACATGTTTTTCTTTATTCTTTCAATCCGACATTTTTCTGGCAAAATGAATATTGATTTACCATTACCAGACGTACTACCGTAATTGACATTATTATACTTTTTATATCAAACGCGAAATGCCAGTTTGATATCAGGGGCGATAACCGGGTTTCCTTAAAATGATAACGGAAGCAACTATTTATTCCATTTATTTATTTTTTGATGTGCAATATCATACTTTATGATATGTTGATAAAAATATTTATTCAGCATTTAGTTGATATAAATAATTTAAAAATACTGCATCATTTGCATATGGACCTAGCTTGATACCACCATGAGTCTCTATGAGTACATTAAAGATTACTAAATAATTATATCTGTGTAGCTGGCACTCGTAATTTTTAAAAGTGGTGGACTAGTTGCAATTATACACTTATTTAAGTTCCATAAAGAAAAGTTTGTACCTACTAGATGGGACCCCAGCTTCAACAATAATTAAATCTATATTTTAATTAGTCAAGATCCAGAGCAGAATGGTTGCAGGTTATTGGAAATTAGGTCCCACAACATCCATAAGAAAAATGAAAGTAGCAGAGAATAGCAAAATGTGTGGCAACGGGTTAGTTTTTTAGCGAAAATCAATGGTGGTGGCCCACCTTAGTCTGATCCCGGACGGTTATTGGTTTGCATCGGTAACAGGCCAGTTTGAAAATCTACCTGTGTAAGTTACCATATGTGTAACTTACTATAAAGATGTGATTGTTTTCAATTACGTACATATGTAATTTAATTATGAGGATACTGTATGTATAAAACACATTAGTAAGTCAAACACCATACATACATGTACATATGCAATTAAGTTAATATAGACTAGGTTAGAGAATAACAAATGATGCGAAATCGTCAAGAGAGTAAAAGTAGTCCGGTATGAACAAAATCGTGCGGGTGTTTTGAGGTCACTGACACAGTTTGATCCATTACTACCCAGGTTCACTTGAGGAACATGTTGGTCATGTGATGTAAACAGAGTTTCAGTGGCCAAAAAAAAATGTAAACAATATTGGGGGACATGACGAGGTTGGATTTTTCTTTCTTAGGAGTAAGTAAACCTATTGTTTAATTCATGCAGAACCAGTACAGACCGGCTGCAGGTCATGTACAAGTAGGTCCCACAACATCCATACGAATAGTGAAAGTAGGAGAGATTGGCCTTATTGGATGGGATTCGGTTACAGTATATAGTAAAACTATTTGGTGTCTTCTAACCTATACTGTGATAATTTGTAGGTGAAATCTTACATCAACACCGGAATTGGAGGTGTGCCTCAAACAGCCAATCACATCTCGTACTATTATTTATTCGTCGGAGGATTCCTAACATTGACAGCAGTGCCCTCTGGCGTCACAATGAGGCACTATATCACCAATATTGCTTGCGTCATTCGGCTTGTGACTTGATGTTTTCTGCTTGCGGCTTTCCGCTTTCGGACTGTGCCTTGATGCTTACTTCCTGCGGCTTTGTCCTTACTGCTTTCGGCCTTATTCAAAGTGCTAAGTGCTTTGTTCTTACTTTCTTTTGAAAATGCTTAGTGCAATAAAACAGGGACACGAATAAGGACGTATCAATAATTGTAATGTAAATAAGACGAATGAACAAAGCAATCAGCAGAATGGACATGTAAGAAAGACAAATACAATTACAACAAGCAGATTTCAAATGTAATAAATACAAATGACGAATGAAATAACATGAATATAAGTTGTAATGTCATCAGCACGCAAGCATCAAGTCACATTGAATTATGGCGGATATTACCTTCCATACTATATAACCTCGCTGTTGAATGGACGGTAAATCATACTCAAATCAATCCAATCCTCATAATGGTGGATTTCTCAAATGAATGCTCATCTGATATGAACTGCACAACTTAGCCCTATACCAGCAAATGCAAGCTGTTACAAAATCAAAAATTTTAGCACTTTCTCCTTAATATTTTTATCTGCAGTTTTGAAATTTTTACATTATAACTAAGAACTTTTGTATGACTACGAGTGCATACGTATATGGCTGTACATGTCTCGATGTTAATTCTTTTTTCGTTGAGCGGTTTTTAAGTAATATCAAATGCCTCATACGGCATAACATGTGGTCCACGGCCAGCTAATTGAACAATCTTTGTCATACTGTTTACAATATCTTACGTTTGATACATGTTTGTTTATCTCCTTACATATTCTAGTCTTATATATGTTTATCATTGTTGAATGTATAATCATGTCTATTCACGTCACCTGGGAGTTAAATCAGGTTCTACCCCTAAAAGAGGTATGGCAATTTGGTTCCTATTGATTTTAGGGGTTGGGCTCAGTTATTCTGGTGTTGAGGACCTGGCACCAGATCAGGATATTCTAGTATAAAGACTGAATGTATGTGTATCTATATGGAAATACATTCAGTACTTATACATGTTAGAATTTTCCCCTATGTTGGTGTTCCCCCAACACAGGTGATGAGCAGGATTCGAACCTGCCGACCTGTCTGTATATGACCTTTGCTGTTGAACGGACGTTAAACAATACTCAATCAATCAATCAATATTCACGTCATGTTTGTGTCACTCATGTTAGTAGAAATTGAGATATAGCAGTTACAATTCCGACAAAGGTGACAACAAAAGCAGTGCACATGCTAACCCAAGTTCTACTTGATGGATCTTAACCAAATTGTTATGCCCCCATGACGATATGTCAGGGGGCATTATGTTTTGCACCTATCCGTGTGACTGTCCGTCTGTGCCTCTGAAAATGTTCACATTGTGCGTTTAAGTCGTTTTTCGCGAACAAGCTGCCAATGGGGGCATCACCTGTGTCTTACAAACACACTTTTCTAGTTGGAATTTTCTGATGAGTTATCTCCACCTGGTGGTCGTTATTCCGACAGCAGTGAGACACTCTCCAGCAATTGCCTTGTATATTTCTGATGCTATTGACAAACTTTCCATTTCTACATAACTTTTGTCACACATGTATGAACTCTTGTGTAGCATATGACCTCTCATCAGCAAAAAGATACCACTTACCATTTCCAATCA
This sequence comes from Conchocele bisecta, assembly GCA_029237695.1. NCBI lineage: Eukaryota > Metazoa > Mollusca > Bivalvia > Lucinida > Thyasiridae > Conchocele > Conchocele bisecta. The sequence continues at coordinate 112,655,779 of CM055265.1, forward strand.
GTGGATATCCCAATCATCCAGCACATTTACAGTTGAATTTATATCACATAATTATCCTTGATTATCACAATAATGATGCTCTGTTACAAAATAACAATGTAGACCATGATGGAACTGCGGATGTTTATGCTGGTCTGGTTCTACATTTCTCGCAAAGATCAAGTGGTATCTTTTTGTAGTCAAAACTTACATTCTTTTGAAATTATAACTGCTTGTAATGTGAACTGCTCCTTCATATTTGACAGACATCATCACCGTCAAGTGTTATAACATAACATTTGTCATTCTCTCCAAACTCCTTAAGGACTTATGCCCCTTCTTCAACAGTTCCTCAACCGGCATATCTCGTGACATCTGTCACTCTTACTGCATAATCTTTGTCAAGTATGTAGGAGCTGTCACTCGTGAAAAGATACCACAGTGGACATCCTGATCATGTGCTGCATTTACAGTGTAATTGGGATCAGATACTCATTTATACCAGCATAACAATGCATTTGTGACAGCATAGTGAACAGTGTAGCCCATAATCAGACTGGACAAATGCATAGGGTGGACTTGGTCTAGACTGGTCGCAAATGTCACATACAAATATTTGCATGCTATTTTTGGACAGAAAATCATTGCAAGATTTTAAATTTTCCATTAACATGATTAATAATAGCAATAGTATGCGTACATTTACTTCAAGGTTCACACAAATGTGTGAAGATTTAGAAGATTGTATATGGAGATATAAGAGTTATAAAAAGTGTCCACATTTTTTGGGGCCACCCTGTATATAATGTGCCGATTGCTATTTCATTTTTGCATAAAACAACTGAGTCTATGTTGTATTCTTGTCTTTTACTACTTTTTCACTATTAACTGTTATAACGATACCGATGCTATTTGCCCGATTATTCTATAATTATGGTCTTTTATCGACTCAATATTTTTTACAGACCTAAAACTATTTGTTTCAAAGATGGGCAAATTTGCATTACATTGCTATAGAGGCCTGAGATGTTGAAAGGGTTAATATTATAAATTCCCTATTTATTAAATTGAATCAACGAAATATCTTCGGTATTCTAAATGTTGTAAGTATACATGTAATATATTCTACTTTTGTATAGTTTTGCCATTAAGCAATCTATAATTGTGTTCATACATGTCATTATCTCATCCAAGCCAAAAGCTCTAGTCAGTTCAGCGATTCTTTTCTGTGAGAATTGGATCATTATATATCTACATTGCTACAAAATGTTGCTGGTATGTTAAAAGCACGGGCGACCAGATGAAAATATTCTAAATTTAATCCTGACAGTTGTATTGTAAACTCAGTGCTGATTTTATATCAATATCCCACCCACACATACAGGACATTTACCGAGTCTGCCGCATTGACCTGTGTAAAATAATCCTTATCCACATTTTTGCAAAAACAAGCGGAGAATATTACATTGTTTATTAGCTTCTGCCTGTGGTCAAAACTTGGCATTTAGGGAAATTTTTATTTCACTTTATATGTTTATGCCCACATAACGATAAGTCAATAAGACGATATGCCTCCGAAAATGTTTATCTTGTGCGTTTAAGTTGTTTTTCGCGAACAGGCTGCCAATGTGGGCATCACCTGTGTCTTACAGACACACTTTTCTAGTTTTAGTTTTTCATATTTTACTAATTAATGCATCTGCCCATCATTGCAACGTTCATAAACATTTCTTATTTCTGGAAACACTCAACTCATTCTAATTGGAGCTAGATTTTTGCAAATGAAACGAAAAATAACATGGTAAATTACTTGCAAATTGTGTCAATCGATTTGATAAAAATATTTCACCATAAAAAGTAGTTTTTAACACCAAAATTGGATTCAAATACCTGTTTTTTTCTCCGAAGATAGGAGAAAGAGGGATATAATGTCATATAATGCTATATATCGCTGGCAAGTCAATTTCACAAACGGTTGTATGTGCAATTATTGATTAAATTACTGTACTCTACAGCAACGTTTTACTTGTTACAACATGAATTAAAGTTGGTGGGTGTGGTTCTTCCGACCATAGGCACTTTATGGGATGAACGAAACCGATGTGTTAATGACTCCTATCGCAGGATGTATAGTATACAAGAAGGTGGGACACTCACCATTATTTTGTTCTTGTTGTTGTTTTTTCAACCAACGGAAGTGACGTATATTAGGCTACCTTTGACTGGTTTCGTGATTTATCTTGCTGTTCACCAGCTGATTTTGTTTTTGTGCCAGATCGACACTGCCTGTGTTGACATATACAATATGGAAAGTCACATTAACATGAACACATGGCAAGAAATAGCCCATATTAATGTCATTTACAATATTTAATTCATGATTACCTATTCAGATAAGTGACAAAACAAATCACGAAACCAGTCTGTACTTCCGTTGGTTGAAAAATGGTTCCCAGCCTACATGCGTATTAGTAACTTACAATTAACGAGCCGGTCAAAGGTAAATGAAGTTACTTCCGTTGACTGAGATGATGAATGCTGTCATTCCTTCTAGATTCATACTAATCCTCAGTGTAACTGGATTATCACATCGGCTTTTCGTTCATCCCATAAAGCTCCTATGCTTCCGACGGGCAACTTCAGCTTAGTTGTTTTGTTGACATTTATGGCATGCTTGGTTATCTTGGATACAGGCTGACCCGGACCTTGGCTGATCCGGACCATGGACAACTCGGTCCTTTCGCATGGCTGATTCGGACCTCGGCCTGGCTGATTCGGACGTTATTTTTCTGGCCGATTCGGACCATGCAGTTGGCTGATTCGGACCATTCTGTGGCTGATTCGGACCATCTGTTTTTGGCAGATTCGGACCCTAACTATATAGGGAGTTAACACAAAAAAATAGTTGAGATACCATATCGTAGGCCACTCGTGTAGCTAACAGACCGGTGGAGAGACAGTAAAGTCTGGATATATTTTAGTATTAAAATGGTTATTTACAGTGTTCTCGACGTGTTTGTGTACCGATTTATCTGAAAAACAAGTGCAATATGTATTATATTTGTAGGATAGATCTGCCATCTGGGTCCCAGGAATACTTAGTATTCTTGGGACCCGGGTGAAATCAGACAATGTTGACTTTACCCTGGCTGGATGTAGATCTTCAATAATTTGAATAATAATAATAAATGCCAGTGTTCAGATTGCCCAAAAAACAAACAACAACAGTTTCTAACACCGTTAAATCTAGTCGCCAAGAATACAACATAGACTCAGTTGTTTTATGCAAAAATGAAATAGCAATCGGCACATTATATACAGGGTGGCCCCAAAAAATGTGGACACTTTGTATAACTCTTATATCTCCATATACAATCTTCTAAATCTTCACACATTTGTATATACATGTTGCTTATTACATTTGGCATATGACTTTTATATTTACTTTATCGAAACCACACGTGTACTGTTTCCATGGCGATTTTTACGTCACTCGGTCGAAATCGAACGAGAAATGTGTACGTATATATATATAACGCTATGAAAATGCCGTAAAATGGTATTAAACCACTTTCCTACTGCAAAATTGCATCTAGTACATTAAATCCACCATTGAGTAATTAAATACAACTAAATACATACATTCACCGCTTACATTAGGTATTATATACTGCAAGTTTGCCTCAATTTTCCTAAAAATACGAATGGCCGACATATGTCACTTTCCGCATTCAATTTCCCAGTCTTGCGCGTGTAGTATGTTTGCTGGTGGCATTCAATTTATCTCTGTACTATTTGCTGTTAATGGCATTGTACATGTAAGTAATATTTATTTATGTATTTAATCTGTTCAGTATATCATTTATTTAACTATTTCAATCAAAATATTGGATATGGTACAGATTTTCAACTGTTTCACAACGTTCTCAGAAATGGAAGTTACGGAGTATGACCTAGTGACGTCATAATCATAATGATGTCAAAATGCGTGCGCAAGCAGTACGCAATTTGTAACCTTCAAGTAGCACAGACAATACAAAATATCTGTGTCAACAGTAATTAAGATTCGAACAGTAAGTCAAAAGGTATATATAGGTTAAACAAAACGATATAGAACCTGAATTACTTCAACGTGGATCCAAATCGATAGATACTTTAAATTGCAACCAGTTACATAATAATGTATAATAATAATACATGTCTGATTACTGAACAGCCACTCTACAGAGGCATATGATGCAGCGACACATCACGGGAGAAGTGTATTACGAATTATGTATTCTAGTAAATGAATTTAAATATGTGTCGTAGAATTGGTTAAACACAATGAATTAAATGGTTATTAATATATACAGTCGATTCGCGTTATGTCGACATCGATGGGAGACAGAGAATGACGTCGACATAAACGTAGTTCGACATAAAAAAATATCAATATTCACCCCAAACATTCGGTACATTTAACACTCGTGTATAATCTGATAAGAATGTGTCAATTTCCTGTGTTTCGTGCCGGCATACGGTTGTCGTAAAATATAGATTATCAACGTATCAATATTATTATTGTTTATTCGTCTAATTAATACACAATAAAATACTTTTACACGCACTGCATGTGATTAGTGTTGACATGTTATTATTTCCATGTTTTATTGGTCGCAACAATTTGCAACATTGTTTTTCCGGCGATCACGTGATGTGATCGAGTGGAGATATTCTATACAAAATACAAGACGCCCACGTACCGATTCGGACTTTTCAATAACCTCGTTCCAGTACAACTTCGGACCCATGTACTGCATTTATTACAGTAACACATTTACAGACGTACATGTATACACACAGACTATACAAGCAATATAATCCCTAGCAATCAATGTTCCTCGTCTCAAAGAAGTGATTTGATCGACCAACTGTTCGTGTTTATAAAGATCGCATGTAATTCACTCAAATTGTAATTATTATAAACAAGCGTCCGTTAATGATTATGGCATTTACGGCTCGATTCATGTCCCGAAAATAAATTGGCAATTAACAAGAGTAATTTTGTGATTTCACGTCACACTGTCGTTAATTGGTTGATCACGGCTTACGTGGTCGGCTTTGACAGTATTCCGCGATTGTAACACGGTTACCGGCGGCATGTTTTGATCACTTTGAATGTGTGAAAAACTTACCTGTGCCAATCAAGTTTGACCAGACTTTACGACGCCCGCTGTTCAAATTGAATATCGACATAACAGTATACAAATGTGTAGGAATTATACCATCGGGACTTGTTTTCCACATCGATATAAACGAAATGTCGACATTTCCGATATCGACATATCAGGTATGAAATGTATGAGTTTATATAGCAGTTCGGCCGGGACCACGAGCGTACATCGACATAAGCAGGTATATCGATATAAGCAATGTCGACATAACGCGAATCGACTGTATATAGCTATAGTCTGTATATTACATAATTAAGTTACCATGTCATGATGAGTAAGTATAAATGGCCTCGCGGCTGATACAATGACTCTATACCATGTGTGTGATCAGCGTAGCCTCAGACCGACACCGGGATCAGGACAGTCTGATCAAGGACGACACTGGTCACTATTGCCTCAACATAACGGTTACCGCTTTTAACTGATTAACCGTCTGTTGTAGCGGTAGCGATGCTGTAATGATACGGTGTAACGGGAATTCAGTGGACCGGGATATGAGTGGACGGAAGCAGTTCTGAGCATGCGCGCACGAATTGAGGCGGGTCGATGTTACTAGGCATACGGGGATCGTCTCAAAATGCTTAATATTGCATGGAATGGAATCGGAACGCTATTTTGCAGAACTAAAATGTCGGTGATCGTTGATTACCACGAAAGACACTGGTAAATAAATACACACCTGTGAATAAATACACGTGCCGGGAAATAAGTACACATACCGGGAAATAAGTAGACACGCCGGGAAATAAGTGGACACACCGGGAAATGAGTGGACACACTGGCAAATGAGTGGACATACTGGGTAATGAGTGGACATACCGGGTAATGATTATACACCAGGGAAATGAGTAGACAGGCCGGGAAATGAGTGGACACACCGGGAAATGAGCGGACAAAGCTGGATATAAGTAGACACACTGGGAAATCAGTGGACACAGCGGGAAATCAGTGGACACAGCGGGAAATCAGTGGACACACCAGAAACATAGTAGACACACCGGAAAATGAGTAGACACGACGGGAAATGAGTGGAGAGACCAGGAAATGAGTGGACATACTGGGTAATGAATATACTCACCGGGAAATTAGTAGACAGACCGGGAAATGAGTGGACACACCGGGAAATGAGTGGACACAGCTGGATATAAGTAGACACACCGGGAAATCAGTGGACACAGCGGCAACAGAGTAGATACGTAGACACACCGGGAATGAGTGGACACACCGGGAAATGAGTGGACACAGCTGGATATAAGTAGACACACCGGGAAATCAGTGGACACAGCGGGAACAGAGAAGATACGAAGACACACCGGGAAATGAGTGGACCCACCGGGAAATCAGTGGACACAGCAGGAACAGAGTAGATACGTAGACACACCGGGAAATGAGTGGACACACCGGGAAATGAGTGGACACACCGGGAAATGAGTGGACAGACCAGGAAATGAGTGGACATACTGGGTAATGAATATACTCCCGGAGAAATGAGTAGACAGGCCGGGAAATAAGTGGACACACCGGAAAATGAGTAGACACGCCGGGAAATGAGTGGACAGACAAGGAAAGGAGTGGACATACTGGGTAATGAATATACTCCCCGGGAAATGAGTAGACAAGCCGGGAAATGAGTGGACACACCGGGCAATTAGTGAACACAGCTGGATATAAGTAAACACACCGGGAAATCAGTGAACACAGCGGGAACAGAGTAGATACGTAGACACACCGGGAAATCAGTGGACACACCGGGAAATGAGTGGACACAGCGGGAACAGAGTAGATACGTAGACACACCGAGAAATGAGTAGACAGGCCGGGAAATGAGTGGACACACCGGGAAATGAGTGCCGGGAAATGAGTGGACACACGGGGAAATGAGTGGACACGCCGGGAACTTAGTAAACACACCGGAAAATGAGTAGACACACCGGGAAATGAGTGGACAACCCGGGAAATCAGTGGACACAGCTGGAACAGAGTAGATACGTAGACACACCGGGAAATCAGTGGACACACCGGGAAATGAGTGGACACAGCTGGATATAAGTAGACACACCGGTAAATGAGTGGACACACCGGGAAATTAGTGGACACACCGGGCACTTAGTAGACACACCGGAAAATGAGTAGACACGCCGGGAAATGAGTGGACATACTGGGTAATGAATATACTCCCCTGGAAATGAGTAGACAGGCTGGGAAATGAGTGGACACATCGGGAAATGAGTGGACACAGCTGGATATAAGTAGACACACCGGGAAAGCAGTGGAAACAGCGGGAACAGAGTAGATACGTAGACACACCGGTAAATGAGTGGACACACCGGGAAATGAGTGGACACGCCAGGAACTTAGTAGACACGCCGAAAATGAGTAGACACGCCGGGAAATGAGTGAACAGACCAGGAAATCAGTGAACATACTGGGTAATGAATATACTCCCCAGAAAATGAGTAGACAGGCCGGAAAATTAGTGGACAACCCGGCAAATGAGTTGACACAGCTGGATATAAGTAGACACACCGGAAAATGAGTAGACACAGCGGGATATAAGTACACACTGGAAAATGAGTGGACACAGCAGGATATAAGTAGACACCCCGGGACATGAGTGGACACACCGGAAAATGAGTGGATACATTGGAAAAATAGTAGATACGTAGACACACTGGTAACTAAGTGGACACACCGAGGAATGAGTGGACATCCCGATTAATGAGTACTCACCGGGAAATGAGTAGACACACCAGGAAATGAGTGGACACACTGGGATATTGGTAGACACACCTACAAATGAGTAGACACGCCGGGAAATGAATGGGCACAGGGGCCTAGACTATTATTGGAATAGTACTTCTGGTTTTTAACGTGCCCAGATTCTCCGTCAAATCTGATATACGGGACCGCATCCGAAAGTACTAGTAGAACTGGAAATACAAGATATCTCAGAAATCTGACGACGTGTCCGGGGATCGATTTTCGACTGCTAACGAACACAAAATAAAACTGGTCCCAGCCAGTTTTATTTAGAAAACAAATAAATCATACTCTGTGACCCGTCTGCTCATATGATACACCCCGACCATAACGGATCGTACGAAATTTTGTCGTGGTAGACCTTTAATATACGTGTCGTGGCCAGATCTTCTGTCATGCCCGAAATCGTTTTGAGTGGTAAGAAGGGCTATCGTACGATACATTGAAGATGGTTTGTCGATTGGGACGCGACGGAAAAAAAAGATATGTCGTGGTTCCGTCGTGGGTATGTCTCAAGTTAGTCTTGCGACAGTCGTGGGAACACCATGAGTTGTCGGGCATTGTGGGGACTGTTATTCACGGATTCGTGGGATGCGCGTGCGACAGTCGTGGGTCACTTGTCGACAGACATTTTTTTATTTTCAAGAGTTCATTCGCCCGAGCTGTATACCTCTTCAACAAACGAAAATATGTTGCAAGACTAATCCATGACAGACTTGCAATGTTGTGCGAGTCTCTTACGAAATATAATAGTCGTGAGACAATCTTGCAACTGTCTCACGACTGTCCTGCGACTGTCGTGAGGCAGTGGTAGAACAGTCGTGTGACTAACGCGATATAGTTTGACTGAAGTATGTTTTTCTGGTACCCAGGACAATATATTTATCGCACGACAGTCACAAGACTGTCTTAGGACAGACTCGCGACAGTCACGATGCATATATGCAATACAAAGTGCGTGTCGTGTCGTGGCACAAATGCGCCGAGGGTTCGTTGTGACCGGGGCTATAACGGTGCAGGATAGCGAATAGTGTGTGCCATGATCAGACCGTGCGCAAATATAAGTCGTAAAGTTCATTAACTCGGACTGTGGTGCATCGGGTGTGGCGGAGAGGGGGGGGGGGGGGGGGGGCGGGGGGGAGGGGGGGGGGGGGGGGGGGGGGGGGGGGGGGCGGGGGTATGTGGTGTGGCGGAGAGGGGGGGGGGGGGGGGGGGGGGGGGGGCGGAGGGGGGGGGGGCGGGGTAATGTGGTCCACGAACCAGTGCAACCATTGAACTAGTCCTCAGTCAGTCACACATGTAAGCCCCGGTCACAACGGATAGTACGATATTTTGTCGTGAGAGACCCAGGAAATATCTGTCGTGGCCAGATCTTGCAAGATGCCCGAAATTAATTTCGAGTGGTCACAAGGGCTGCGATACATTCACGATGGTTCGGCGTTGGGGACTCGACAGACAAAAAGATGTGTGGTGGTTATGTCGTGTGTATGTCGCAAGTCAGTCGTGCAACAATCGTGTAACCATCGTGCGTTGTCGGGCATTGTCGGGGCTGTTTTTCATGTGATCAGGTCGTGGTTCAATCGTTGGACACACTTGCAACGGTCGTGCGACAGTCGTACGGCAGTCGTGCGACAGTCGTGCGACAGTCGTACTACAGTCGTGCGACTGTCGCACAACAGTCGTGCAACAATCGTAAGAGAGTTTGACTAAAAACATATTTTCTGGTACCCACGACGAGATAATTATCGCACGACAGTCGCAAGACTGTCGTAGGACAGACTCACGACAGTCACAAGACGTGGATACGACAATAAATCGTGGTACAAAAAAAGGTGCATGTCCAATTTTGCCTCACGACGGCACGTCGATGCCACGACGCTCGAAATTTCGTACGACTGTCTTGCGACGACCCACGACGACACACGACGACCCACGATTTGCCCAAATTTTCTGTCGTGTCGTTGCACAGATGCGTCGTGGGTTCGTTGTGACCGGGGCTTAACCAATGCATGTATCGTAGTGGGACAGGAAACTGAAATAATAAGAACACAACATAAAACTTACCGAACATTTAATTGAGGATGAAAATCTTCATTTATAGAACTACAAGTATGTCTGATTGATCACGTGACAATTTGCAAGTTTTCATTACACATGTTTCCATACAAACATATGTGTATGAGAAAAAGGACATCGCGACATATCAATGGTCTAGTACCATAATGTCTCAACTGCTATGGTGAAGCATGTTACTTACATGTACGACCATATGCTACTAGACCATCGACATGCGATCAGCGTAACCCCAGATCCGTCTGGCATCCGCACAGTCTGATCAGGGCATGCACGCTATAACCACACAGTAACCCGAATTACATGATGTCCAGACAGTGTGATTGTGCAAATAAAACTGGCATGTTGACATAACGTTAAACGTTGTTGACATGTACGTAGATCAAACATGGCATAATGGAGTACTGTATCGCGATAAATGACATGTTGGGTTACTGTATCACGTCAGTATGACAAGCTGGATATTGTACCACTTCAATATGACATGCTGGGTAACTGTATCACTTCAATATGACATGCTGGGTAACTGTATCACGTCAATATGACATGCTGGATAGTGTACCACTTCAATATGACATGCTGGGTAACTGTATCACTTCAATATGACATGCTGGGTAACTGTATCACGTCAATATGACATGTTGGATACTGTATCACTTCAATATGACATGTTGGGATACTGTATCACTTCAATATGACATGTTGGAATACTGTATCACTTCAATATGACATGTTGGGATACTGTATCGCGACAAAATGACATGCTGGATACTGTACCACTTCAATATGACATGCTGGGTAACTGTATTACTTCAATATGACATGCCGGGTTGTCCACTCATTTCCCGGCGTGTCTACTCATTTTCCGGTGTGTTTACTAAGTTCCCGGCGTGTCCACTCATTTCCCGGTGTCCACTCATTTCCCGGTGTGTCTACGTATCTACTCTGTTCCCGCTGTGTCCACTGATTTGCCGGTGTGTCTACTTATATCCAGCTGTGTCCACTCATTTCCCGGTGTGTCCACTTATTTCCCGGTGTGTCTACGTATCTACTCTGTTCCCGCTGTGTCCACTGATTTCCCGGTATGTCTACTTATATCCAGCTGTGTCCACTCATTTCCCGGTGTGTCCACTCATTTCCCGGTGTGTCTACGTATCTACTCTGTTCCCGCTGTGTCCACTGATTTCCCGGTGTGTCTACTTATATCCAGCTGTGTCCACTCATTTCCCGGTGTGTCCACTCATTTCCCGGTCTGTCTACTCATTTCCCGGGGAGTATATTCATTACCCAGTATGTCCACTCATTTCCTGGTCTCTCCACTCATTTCCCGTCGTGTCTACTCATTCTTCGGTGTGTCTACTAAGTTCCTGGTGTGTCCACTCATGTCCCGCTCTGTCCACTCCTTTCCCGCTATGTCCACTGATTTCCCGCTGTGTCCACTGATTTCCCGGTGTGTCTACTTATATGCAGCTGTGTCCGCTCATTTCCCGGTGTGTCCACTCATTTCCCCGCCTGTCTTATCATTTCCCGGGTGTATATTTATTACGCAGTATTTCCACTCATTTCCAAGTGTGTCCACTCATTTCCCGGTGTGTCCACTTATTTCCCGGCGTGTCTACTCATTTTCCGGTCTATTTATTTCCCGGTATGTGTACTTATTTCCCGGCGCGTGTATTTATTCACAGGTGTGTATATATTTACCAGTGTCTTTCGTGGTAATCAACGATCACCGACATTTTAGTTCTGCAAAATAGCGTTCTGATTCCATTCCATGCAATATTAAGCAGTTTGAGACGATCCCCGTATGCCTAGTAACATCGACCCGCCTCAATTCGTGCGCGCATGCTCAGAACTGCTTCCGTCCACTCATATCCCGGTCCACTGAATTCCCGTTACAACGGGTCTACGATGGCGCTGCAAATATACCATAGCGTTCATTTATCAGCTGATGGCCTAATTATTCTGCATTGTCATAAACGTGAACTCAGTGTCACAAACTGAACAGGATCTACTCTATTTTCTGATCATTAACACATACAATATTATGGTATGGAATATAAGAATGGGATCATGTATCTGCCCAACCAGTGTAGCTCCAGGTCAGCGAGCGCATGTATGCAATCTGATCAGGGCCTACACGTGTTGCCATCCCATACAACCTTGCATTATGTCTGTATATTTGTCATTCGTACGCGTAAAGAATTATGATCTACACCACGTTTCAGCCAATATGGTATTGTGTACATGTACAATAATGAGTTCATATTTATGTGCAACCATTGTAGCAACATATCAGAAAGCACATGTGGGCAGACTGATCAGGTGCTACGCTGTTTAATTGCCATCTCATACTAACTTACGTTATGCCTGTGCATTCGGCCAATACACCAGTGTGGTACTGCATGTACATACAATAATGAGTTCATACGTATGCACAAGCAGTGTAACCAGACCAGCCATATTATGTTTAGTATGGCAATTTCTAATAAATATATATGAAAACGAAATCACATGATTACTCGGAGGGAGTTTGATTACATTATAGGTTCCATCACGGATTTGATAATATTTTTTGCGCCAAAATAAGAATCCGCAAATGGCCATTTCAACAGTTTTTGGCATGTAGTATGTTATTGCATATGAAAGGGAAACATTTGCCATTTGTCCATTTGTAAAGATAACAGCTTACTGTTACTGACCACAGCTGGAAACCGTATGGTCAATTTGCACGTAGCCGGCAAGCGACACGGTGCTAATTTCACAATCGGGTACTTGATGCACCTATACTCTCGTACATGAAGAACAATTGGCTACGGTAATCATGGTAATATTATATGGTTTACCGTTGTACTGCTGTACGGAAGGCGAAATGTTCCAGACTGAAGACGGAAATTATACTAAAACTGTACCTTAAAGGTACATGCTCACTCGGTAGGCACAAAGTGTTCTTTAAAGGAATTAAATAAGTGTATAATTATGTCACTATTCCACCAGTTCTAAAAATTACGAGTGCCCGCTATACATATATAATCATTTAGTAATATTTATTTTACTGGTAGTGACTCGCGATTGTATCAGGCTATTTTCATATGCAATTAGGCATGCTATTTTTTAATTATTTATACTAATTAAATGTGTCACCTTTAAAACAAAATATGTTCGACAGGTTATAAAGTGTGATCATTGCACATCAAAAAGTAAATACGAAGAATAAATTGTAATGTCCGTTAACATGTTAAGGAAACACGGTTATCGCCCCTGATATCAATGTGACCTTTAACGTGTGACATAAAATGTATAATACTGCCAATAGATACGTTGGTTAATGGTGAATGAATGTTTTGTTTGCCAGAAAATGTCTCAGATGATGTCTCTGATATAAAGAACAGTCTGTGCCTACTGAGTGGGCATGTACCTTTAAAGTGGTTGCAACCAATATAGCCTAAATGCTGTATATACCGGTACATGTATATAGAATATACTAACCTTTACACTGTGGAATGATGCTCGACTATATCAGTCGGTATATGTCAGTATAATGATTACTAAACTGACTTAATATAAATGTGAATGCAGCAACGATGGTCTCGTCATAACTTGGGATTTTATTTGATGTGGAACGAAAGTTTCGTAATTAGTATTTTATTTAGCCGATACAGGACATTTTTCATTATCACACACTTGACTCTAGTATGTTCTTCATTTTCCCGCTACCCCCGTATACAAATATCTACACCCTTTTATTTACATATCCAGCTAGTACACGATATCCTTATGAACACATGCTTAAACATTTGTAAAGTATAGTTTGTTGTTTAACCATTTCTATAGCGTTGTTTGCAAATTGTAGATGCAGATGAGCCGGCTCGTAACGAGCTGTCTCACCGGGAGCTGGACATTTTGCAAGTAATGTTCATATTTTTAAGAGAAAATAAATCCTTTTTAAAACGCATTAGTCTGAAAACCATTATGAAATGATTTGATTGGTCAGAACAGTAGAACCTCTTTAAACCGGACACGCATGCATGTTTATTCTTAATGTTTGGGTTTCATTTGTGCATATGTATGATGATAATGCCTGTTCAAGTTCGCAAGTCACCTTGGCATAGTCGATCATATGTCTGATTTGCAGTGGAACATTTCTAAACTGAACTCCATGTTTGCGTCAAAAAGTTTGTACAAGTTTCTTCATCATGATATAACTTATATTTCAATATTTCGACACCTGATACATGTGGGCATTTGGAACACACTCATGTCCCCATTAACATGACATTGCCTTTTTCACATTCACATTTTTGCACGGCCGTATACCTTGGCATAGTCGATCATATGTCAGATTTACAGTGGAATATTTCTAAAGTGAATTACATTTTTGCGTCAAAAAGTTTGTACAAGTTTCTTCATCATAGTATAACATTAATAATACATGTACATGATGAATTACTTCAATATGTGTACCCTTGATACATGTGGGCATTTTGGAACACACTAATGTCGCCATTAACATGACATTGGCCTTTGTGACCATCACATGCTTGTGGAAACACTTAGCCATTGTTTTATATCAATACTTCTCTGACCGTTTTTGTGATGTTTACTTTAGTACATATGCCAATGATCATGTTATGATCAAATGCCCCGGCACGCGCGACATCTCTTCCATGGCGATATTCTTGCCTGTAAATATACTTTATGAAATATCTCAGATGTCCGTAGCGGCTTGGCGTAGGTGCAAAATCACATAACGTGTCGCATGTACTCTTAGAATGAACCGTTTCTTGCTAAGATTAAACAAATCTCCGGGGTGGTGGTGGGGAGAACGCTCCATGATCGCTCCCATGTGACTTGGTTCGCCTCGTCCGGTTTTTACCTCTGGTTACGGCCCCGCTACCAACAACTACTAGTACATTTTATTTATGTTCTTCCAATTCGGTGGTGATGGTGAAGTTGAATGTGTGGGATTCTTTCATTTTCACTTTGATAGCTAAAATGCCTGTAACTTACTAAATATCATCAGAAATTAATTAATAAGAGATTATATTTGGAAAGGTCAGTGGGTGAAACATTAAGTTTATTTAAACTAAGGGGATGTTTGCATCTACTTGACTACCTTTCATAAAGATGTACAGTCTAAAGAAGTTATTCACTGGCGCAGCATGCGGCGCCGGCGTAAACTGTTTCACGTCGAAAAATGCACGCGACAATACAACGTTTCTGTAATCGACGTATAATTAGAAGAAAAATAAACAAGATACCCAAAGTTGACCACTGAACTTGCTACGCCCTGGTGGACATATATTGTGATCCTGACAGTCTTGTAACAGTTATATAAAAATTAAGGTGTTATATATATTGTTTGACTGACATGATTTTGAGTGTATAAAGTAAATATCGTTAAACCTACATCTGAGACTTCTAAATGTGTTTGTTCAATTTATTTAGCAAATTAGGCCCATGAAAATCATGTGCATACCTAATGAAGTGTGCAATGTTGGCATCCGCGTCCCCGTTTTATGGAAAAATCGCACAAAACTGACCCTATTGCCAAATACAAAATGTGGACACCCTGATTATATTGTGCAGGTGCGAATGCTGGTCTGGGCTTTTCCTGGTCTTAAATGTAAGATCTCAATGACGTCTTGCCCGGTAGTGGTCCATATATTCACCGTTGGATCTATCCGTCTGACTTGTCCTTTCTGTATGGTTCACGGTTTTATAGCCGACTCCACTTTTGACAAATACACACATTAAGTTTGAGTTAAATCAAACCTTATAATTACTCACTTTTTTCTCAATAAATTCATCACATTTTCTTGAAATTTCTTCAAATATGTATAATAGAGGAAAAAAGTAAATGTGTATGGTTATCATGTTGATAAAAACATAATTTCAAGACATAAAACGATCAGATAGCATTGTTTATTAGGCAATTCTGCAAAACTTCAATTCATTTAAAATGTCACAGCATCCGTCAGTTCATTGGTACTGGGGATGTAAGATACGGGGGTCAAAAATCAGTTCACAAAGTTAAAATAACGCGTATGGCCACCGTTTGCTTCGATGCAGGCCCTGCACCGTCGCCCCATTAAGCCTACCAAATTGTTGAAGAATTCCTGGGGAATGCCGTTCCAGATCTGGACTAACGTCTGACCCAACGCTGCCAACGTCACCGGCTGGTTAGGCAGCGCACGTACACAACGTTGCATCTCATCCCTGACGTGCTCGATTGGTGCAACATCGGGTGAGACTGCAATACATCAATGATGTACTGCGCTAGAAAATCCCTTACCATCCGGGCGACATGATGTCAAGCGTTGTCTTGCTGAAGCGTGATGTGACGTTGCTGTCCTTGCACAAATGGAATGACGTGAGCCTGGATAATTTCGTCACGGTAGCGTACGGCGTTCAGGTTGCCATCGATGACCACAAGAGCTGTTCGTCCATGTTGACGTGATGCCACCCCCAAACCATGCCAAAATGCACGTCGCTCCACAACACAGGCGTCACTAAAACGTTCTCCAACACGACGATAGACTCTTGAACGGCCGTCACTGCTGTCTAAGTAAAACCTGGACTCGTCCCTAAACAGAATACTCGCCCAGTCTCAGCGATTAAAGCTCAAGTGTCTTCCACACCAAGCCAGACGTGCATCACGATGGCGTCTTAGCAAAACTGGACGGACAGCCGGACGTCGCGGACGGATACGCCATTCACGTAATCGATTCCGTAGGCACGCAATCCAGGAATGGTCCGTGCTGTCAGACTTGAGGTGCACGAGTCGGATATGATTTTCCTGCTGTCGTGACGTCACGCGTGGACGACCTGCACGTGATCGGTCTGGGACATTACAAAATTGTTGAAAACGTCTACACAATGCCTGAATAGTGTTTATGTAGACACCAAATTGCGTAGCAACAGCGCGATGGAGCATACCAACCTGGATCACACCAATTGCACGAAGGCGGTCATTTTCATTTAGCATGGGCATTGCTCTACCACTTTCAACCGAAAGAAAACCTGCTTTTCTGTTCCGCCGGTTGCCAAACAATAACCCGACGGTAGCAAAGTCTACAAAAGCTGGCGCAGTAAAATGTTGGGCGAAAAAAGCGTGAAAAACAGACCCATGTCCAAGAAGCGAAACGACACGTGCAAATACGGCATTGACCCAGCGATTGTGTGGCGGTGCGTTCACTGGCCAACTGTGCAGAACAGAACAGAACAGAACATATATTTATTTTGCAAATCTCAGACTGCAACATGCGGTATATGAGTACATATTGATTTTCATGGCATAAGCAATCAAAATGGCGACAGGGTGTCTGCTACAATAGTCAGGTGACATGTATTACAAATAATGGCATTCATGTGTCTCATTTTAAAAAGCCGATAGTACACAGTGATGGAAAACGACATGATAAAGCCTTAAAGTAATACAAAAATTCAAATAAAATGATTAAGTCCCAATGGGTGGGAGAAACTTCCATATGAGGCCTTGCCCTATATGGATGCATAAGTTGTGTTTATCATACAAGTATTGAATTAATCAAGTAGCACAGACAATTTTGTTGAATACAAAAAAAAGCTTTCGAAATCTGTGTCACTTATCAGCGTAACATAATTTTGACAGACATTTTTATGAACAATAATTATAATTGCTAACTATGGATATCAATATTCGAAATAAATGTACACTATATTGCAGCAGACTTGTATGCATGTATACTGTACTTGAAAAGTATAGATGTATGTGTTACATCAGGTTATACAAATGGAAATGACAGTGGCATGGCCCAGCTGTCCTCGATCTATACATGTATATATGCAGAGAAGGAGACTGGGTTAGCTTCAATTGGTATTGTCATCTTTTGACGCCCTCACGTTGAAGCCGAAATTCGAAAGCACGCGAGGGAGTCGTATGTATACAATGTTTTAATATATATTTACGTTTTTACATGTAGTTATCATGACTCTAAATATATAGTATGCATGACATGTTTCAATCTACATCAGAGACATAGACTAACTTAAATTTATTGATGTACATATCGTGCTGCCTGAATGACAACATGGTCAAATGTGCGTCTTCAAACATTTGTGAATTTCACGATTGCAGACTGCAAACACACCTATGAATATCTGGTGATTATGCTATGCTATCGATCGACATATCACTTTAATCAAATAATAATGATAACAAACACTGTAAATCCTCATGAGGCGGTTCGCCGTGAGCTGTCCCACCTGGGTCTGCAGTGTTTGCACACGATTGTTTTATGGTGTGTATGGATGAGAATCTTAATAACATGTGCATGTAAGCATTACTATGAATACAGTAATACATTTAGTGTTGGTATATACTGTTCATTTCTACTCCATGAAATATTTTATCTACTACATACATGAACGTAATATATTGGGCCAATTCGGAGATTGCAGACGACAAGCATAGCAACACTCAGCTGGTCCCATTGTTTGTAGTCGGCAATCAACCAAGCGCACTGTACACATGCAGTGGACTTTATTAAAGGTATCAATGTGACGTCATTAGTATAAAGGTGCATGATGTTTTTGGTCCACGGCTGGGTAAAGGGGTCTTACGGCGTTTGTGGACAGTGTAGTCCCAGACCAGACTGCGTGAATCGGCAGTCTGGTCAGGTCTTACTCTGTCTGACATACGGTAAATTAGTTAGTGCATCGGTCATATGCAATCATGTAGATACTGTAGAAGCTATGCGGTTGTATTGATCAGGGTATACATTGGTTCGAACGAGTCAAATTCCATTTTCCAGTCGGTTATACCAGTTAATATATATCAGTATACTGAATAGTTATTCATCCTTACGTAAATACAGACATTATTTCTTTGACAAATAGGCTTAACCTTTTCAACCAAATTGCGGAAGTGATATTTAGAAGTTCTTTAAATTTTAATATATTCGTACGGTTAAAGAAATATTTCGCGATATATTTTTTTCGACTTTCGGAAAAGAACGGGCAAGTAAGTAGATAGTGGAATTCATCTCCTATATCTCCCGAGTTACACAAAAGGCATTTTCGTTCCGATGTATCCTGACCAGACCACCGACCTGTCTCTATAGGTAGTTTGTGGTTACTTGTTCGAAATTTAACTAAATTTATGTATAAAGATTTAGGCAAAATTCTGAAGTACTCTTCAAATTGTACGGTTTCTTTAAATATATTATACGTTTTCCCCTTACTTGAAGCTGACACTTTCTCATTCCATGATTGTTTAAATTGATTTACAAGTGTTAATTTTATACTTTTAATGTTAACGGATGTATTGCTATTAATCAGTCCAGTGTTTCCTGTTTCATTTATATGTGCAGCCATTTGCAATTAAAATTATCTAGACTCGAAATGTGCTCGCACATCATATATGATAACTTATATTGTTTACCGGATATTATTCTGTTCCAAAATCCTAACATTTAACTATAATCTCCAGTGGATACCGTCCTAGTTCAGCATAGAGCATATATAGCGGGGTACTTTTTCTACTCTTAGTAATTTTTCTAAGGAAGCCAGAATGCACCCTTTCGATTAAGTCCAAGATTTCAAAACTCCAAATTTCGCATCCATATGTTAGGATTGGTAACACAATATGGTCAAACAGTTTCAATTGTAGGTCAATTGGTAAATCAATATTGTTTATGCGAGTATATAGTAAGTACATAGCTTTCTTGGCCTGTTCAACTACATGTTTTCTGGCGTTCAGGAAACTGCAACTTTTTGAAAAGTACAAACCAAGATATTTATATTGGTTAACAGTTTAAATTATATTTTTACCGAGTTTAAATTGATATTTATTATTTTTCGTGATCCAAAAACTATTACTTTTGTTTTACTGAAGTTAATATTGAGTTTCCAGGTATCACAATAGCGTAAGAAATCGACTAGGCATTTTTGAAATGCTGCTTCATTGTCAGAAAGTATTACTGTGTCATCCGCATAGAGGTGTACTACTATTTTCAAAAGGAAAGTAGTGTCAACCGTATTATGTCGAATTTCTATACCATCATTTTCATTTCCGGTTAGAAATTGTTCAAGGTCGTTTAGAAACATGGAAAACAGGCTGTCACCTCCAATTTGCAATCTCCAATCTCCGAATTGGCCCAATATATTACGTTCATTTATGTAGTAGATAAAATATTTCATGGAGTAGAAATGAACAGTATATACCAACACTAAATGTATTACTGTATTCATAGTAATGCTTACATGCACATGTTATTAAGATTCTCATCCATACACACCATAAAACAATCGTGTGCAAACACTGCAGACCCAGGTGGGACAGCTCACGGCGAACCGCCTCATGAGGATTTACAGTGTTTGTTATCATTATTATTTGATTAAAGTGATATGTCGATCAATAGCATAGCATAATCACTCGATATTCATAGGTGTGTTTGCAGTCTGCAATCGTGAAATTCACAAATGTTTGAAGACGCACATTTGACCATGTTGTCATTCAGGCAGCACGATATGTACATCAATAATTTTAAGTTAGTCTATGTCTCTGATGTAGATTGAAACATGTCATGCATACTATATATTTAGAGTCATGATAACTACATGTAAAAACGTAAATATATATTAAAACATTGTATACATACGACTCCCTCGCGTGCTTTCGAATTTCGGCTTCAACGTGAGGGCGTCAAAAGATGACAATACCAATTGAAGCTAACCCAGTCTCCTTCTCTGCATATATACATGTAGAGATCGAGGACAGCTGGGCCATGCCACTGTCATTTCCATTTGTATAACCTGGTGTAACACATTCATCTATACTTTTCAAGTACAGTATACATGCATACAAGTCTGCTGCAATATAGTGTACATTTATTTCGAATATTGATATCCATAGTTAGCAATTATAATGAATGTTCATAAAAATGTCTGTCAAAATTATGTTACGCTGATAAGTGACACAGATTTCGAAAGCTTTTTTTTGTATTCAACAAAATTGTCTGTGCTACTTGATTAATTCAATACTTGTATGATAAACACAACTTATGCATCCATATAGGGCAAGGCCTCATATGGAAGTTTCTCCCGCCCATTGGGACTTAATCATTTTATTTGCATTTTTGTATTACTTTAAGGCTTTATCATGTCGTTTTCCATCACTGTGTACTATCGGCTTTTTAAAATGAGACACATGAATGCCATTATTTGTAATACATGTCACCTGACTATTGTAGCAGACACCCTGTCGCCATTTTGATTGCTTATGCCATGAAAATCAATATGTACTCATATACCGCATGTTGCAGTCTGAGATTTGCAAAATAAAGATATGTTCTGTTCTGTTCTGTTCTTACCGGAATCCCGACTGGAGACCTGGTTTGGCCCTCACATACGTCTTTGGCATTTTGTATGTGACAGCTGAATCTGGTTATACCCTTATGTGGGTATTACGATATTCGTAATCCTATTTCAGGGGAAGGGGCCAAGTGACTTGGTGTGGTATGGACCTGGCACCAGGTCAGTTTATTCTAATTTCAGGGCTGAATATATTTGTTCTCGATGTCAATATTCCGTTTTGATGGATTCCCCCACCCCCACCCCCCCCCCCCCAATGCAGCAGGTTAAAATGGGATCGAACCCGTTTGCCCGGCCTTACACGACCTTAGCTGTTTATAGGCCGTTAAACACTAATACAAAAACAAACAAACAAATGATAAAATTCCTCAGAAAAGTTGTTGCCAATATAAAATGGATTTCATCTGACAACTATTGATAGACGGTGACCTGTTTCTTCACTCAACTTGTTTTACAGGTGTTCAGCAACATCAGCAACATCAGCAACAGATGTTTGAGTACGTGAAGAAGTGCAAAAACTTCTTGTCAACCTTGATCAAGCTAGCGTCTAGTCAACCCGCGGAAACCGTCCAAAGTGTGCGAGATCTCATTCAAGGCTTGATTGTAAGTACAGTGGAGCCTCTCTAAGCTGGGCACCCTGATATGTGTAATTGTAATCGGCTTCACTCTCTGATGCTAATGTCTGTTCATCATTGTAAAGCGCACACGCTGAGACTTTGAGTGCTCATTGGCCTTAGTTACAGTGGAATCTCTTTAAGCCAGACACAGCTGGGACGTACAGGGTGCTCAGTTTAGAAATGTTGTTTTAGGATCAGTGTGAAGAGATCAGATGCGTGATAACAACTCTGTGATTATATACCCAGAGCTCCAGATAAGTTTTGTATATCTAAAGAGTATTATACCCCCATATTTCAAATTCAATGCGCATTTTACTTTTACAAATGTAGTATTGACTTATTAAATAGGGAACAAAAAAAAATAAAAAAAATTCTCACTTATTTGAGCTGCAAAAAAGCAAGCACTGTTTGCTTTTTGCTGCTCAACTAAGTAAATTTTCAACTCTATTACAGTGTTTTCACTACTTAATTTGAAAATCAATGTGTATATTCACATTGCTGTGAGTATTTTGTACTTCCACTTTTCTAGCTGTTGATAGGCCGTTAAACCCCAACAAACAAACAAACAAACAAACAAACTCCCAATTTTGATAATCAATGTGTATTCTGCTAAAATATGTACATGTACGTAAAATACGCCAATATGCACCTTATCTGGAGCTCCGTATACCTATCGTATACCTATGATAGGTATATAATCACAGAGTTGAACATTGTTATCCAGCATCTAATATATTTACATTGATCATAAAACTAGCAAAATCTGAGCCTTCACTCGGCTCTCATCATGCTCATGCTCAAAATCCAAAAGTCTGATTGGTTGATTGTCTGTATATGACTGTTGAATATACAACAGCCAACTCCGGCCAATTAGTTGGTTAACAATGAGCTATGTGTATTGTCGGCTAACCAAGCTTGTTGATTTACATTTTTCAAGTATGTGCTTAAAAAGTTATTAAATAAAGGATTAAAAAAGGGCATGTTAAGGCCAGAAATCAAAGGACTGAAAGTCCTGAAATCCTTCGCAGTACGTGCTCAACCATTTTAATATTTCACACAAAAAATCATATATACTCCATTTAAAATCAATATATTCGTCGAATCAGTATATCAGTATACATTATCAATGCTGCAAAAACAATATTTATCTTGACAAACATGATTGTTCAACGTAATTTCACCTTGACCTTGGACATGTAGGCCACATGGGTGTGGTACATGTATGGAATGAAAATATGGATGATGATAAGGAAGTATATGAAGTTTGAAGTCAATCTGACTTACGGTTGCAGAAAACTTTAATGCAAATCGTACGGATGCAAATGTCTAAGTAATTTGACTTTTAATGGTCACGAGTGGTATGGAATGAAAATATGGTTGATGATAAGGAAGTATATGAAGTTTGAGGTCCATCCGACTTTCCGTCACAGAGATAATGGGTACCCAAACTCTTTAACGTGGACGGACGGAATTACCAAAACTATATACCCCTCGACATACTTTGTATGCCGGGGGGGGGGGGTATATCTATAGTTTTGTATACACAGTTTGAACTTTATATATTTTACAACAATTACAAACAAGAGCGAGCAGTCATGCATGGAACACGACAGGTGACATATGTCATCAGTCCCTTTTTCCTGTCACAGTCATA
Organism: Conchocele bisecta; assembly: GCA_029237695.1. Taxonomy (NCBI): domain Eukaryota; kingdom Metazoa; phylum Mollusca; class Bivalvia; order Lucinida; family Thyasiridae; genus Conchocele; species Conchocele bisecta. The sequence continues at coordinate 112,679,430 of CM055265.1, forward strand.
GCTCAGGAACTACACTGGTGACATATGTCATCAGTCCATTTTCTCCTGACTCAGTCTCATAAATTTAAAATTCATATCATTTTCCGATTCAAATAAGAATCCTCAGCGATTTGTAACCCGGAGGATATAACAAAAACGTTCTACTTTCCTTTCGTTTCAGCTACACATTCAATTTTAATTTATTGAGTAAATGATGCCGAAATATTTATTTAAATTAATATCTAATTATTTAAATATATCTTTTTAATTCATAATACAAATAATCTAGAGATACTTATTATCCTTATTCAAACTCAAGACAACGTTTCCTTTGTGAAGTGTATCGTACTGTATATGCTGTGTAACGTCACAAGTCGCAATATTGTAGTCATAAAATAACGAAACCGTTAACATATCCACTTAAATTCTGTTGATCGTCTGGATCAACAGACGCGTATTGTCTTTGTGCTAAGTGCCGAGTTCATTTGTATCTCGAACTGTTTTACTAAATTCATTATAGATTAGTTGATTGTTTAAGTAAAATGGACACTGATTAATAATATCGATGGCTCAAGATGATTAAAACAGTATGTAACTGTCAAAAAACAATGTTTCTGCTTTAAATCATCATCATTTCGCTGTCCAATGTCGGATTTTATCGATGTAAAGTTCAGAATGTAAGCTTTAATCTGATTGGTCATTCAAGAAAAACGTCACAGGGTAATCCCGCCCCTACTATATCATTGCGCAACATATCAACATATATAACAACAAAAACTCATATTAATACACAACAGTTAATAGTTTATAAAGTATACAAAAACTTTTGCAATAACAAACATAGAGCACAAAAAAAGTAAACAACACCTGTATTACGCTGAAACGGTAAGATAGCTCGCTGTTTTACTGTTGTTGAACTACTTTTTTATGGCGTAGTAAAGTTAAACCCGCAAACAGTGACACTGCGACCGCCACTTAGCTCATTAGCATAAGCAATGACTGAGCATTTTCATATAGTTACTTAATCCGAGCTAATAGCTCGGATAATCAAAGGACTGAAAGTCCTGAAATCCTTCGCAGTTGCGACAAAAAGTATTCTCTCAAAGAGTCGTCACAGACTGGAATGCACTCCCTAGTGATTGTGTAAATTCGAACACACTAAATAGTTTCAAAGGTTTACTCAACTCCGCCTGGAAGAAGAGACCCAGCAAATTCAACACGTGAAAATATTGTAGACATTTTAACCATGATTTAGTTGCGGTCTCCCCCCAGTTTCAAAGACAATTATCCAATTTGACGTCGCTAAAATAGGCCAGTACAAGCCTAGCTTACAAGAAACGGCCTTCAACCAAGGTTGAACCAAGGTAGGTAGAAAATAAAAAAAAAGTACTTGCCCAGGTCAAAAAGTTACTCGCCCAGTTTTTAAAAAAAATAAATTGCTATTTCCAGTTTTTGTAATGTTGCATCTTATTTATAAAAAAAAAGCTTTTACATATGATCATTACCAAAACGTATGAGACATATTCACTATTATTGTTATTTATATTTTAAGTATTAAATGAACAAGAACAAACAAATAGCAGCGAATTTGCTCAGAGGCTTGCACACTTCTTATTTTCTATAAGCGTTGAGTGACATAGATTTAGTTTAATTTATAGTGGCTATGTTTGCATGCGCTGCGTGCTGCCTTAATTACTAAATTCAATGGTTTCGGACCCGGCGCCAACCGTTTCGTCCCAAGCCGTTATGTTCGGCGTCTGAAATGCGCGTTAACCCAACTGTATACGAGACGATATATGTGGCCGCGTATACACTAGTCTATACTCGCAGTCCTATTATTTGTTAGCCCGGCCGCGTAAAGCCGACAAATTATCCGTGAATAAAACTTGCCCGATATGGACCGTGTTCAAAATCGCTAGAGATTCTACCCGTAACCTTGTACATAGACACTGCTTAAATCTCACAATTACTCTCAAATTCGACCACATGGTAATCAAAGGATTTAACAGGAAAAAGGAGCAGTTAAATAACTGTATTATGATAGTTGTATAATTCAGGTGTGATACCACGACAACATACTAACATGCATTGACATTCCTATCCTTCATTGTCAACAAATCACACGTTCTCTCGACAAATGCACAGCTATGACACCAGCAATCATGAAGATATTGAACAGAAAGCACATGTGTTCTCTCCCTTCAACAATCCGGCCAATAAACCAATTGTCTCATTAAGATCCAATAACAAGCAGGATATATCATAATTGCCACTATCACGAGACTGCCCACCCATCGAAAGAACGCAAGAAACGTTAAAACAACATCGGATGAGGTCAATAAATAGCTCAATAATCTCAACATAGAGAAAAATTCATGAGAAATTCCAATTTCTCAAGCCGACCCTCACTTAGTCGTCTAATCACAATAAATGCAAAGATCCTACCTTATCATCTTCATAAATCCACCATTAATTTACGTAGCTTGTTGATCAATCACTCATACCAAGCATCTCCCTCTTTAAGTTCAAGGTCACTCATGCAGGTAGGTTTCTAGACATAGTCATATGGAACATATATATCACATACACAAATAAGCATCACAAAGCAACATGATATACAGGGCATGGGGGGGGGGAGGGTTTAACAAATATTTTGACAATCAGATATCACACCACTGAATTATACAACCTGTAGCACGGATGCGTAAAAATTTAGTATATATATGCATATATCACGTGACTTTGTTCAAAAAATGAGCAAAGGTTTACTACGTGTTGCGAAGCGACTAATTTCACAAGAAAAGACTCAACAATTTAGAATAAAGTTAATATAAAACAAGATAATTAAATAAGTATCTATATCGTTGTAGGAAAATACCAATATAGAACTAAATAAAATAATAACATAAGCAAAGACTGTGTCTCAAAATGAATTCTTCACTAAGAAGGTGACAAAATATACACGGAAATGCTAAAAATAGATAACCAACAAATCACAAATATTAAAGGGGCGTTCTCGGATTTCAGTAATTAACTTTTTTATAATATAAAAATTACCAATTACTCTCAAATTCGACCACATGGAAATCAAAGGATTTAACAGGAAAAAGGAGCAGTTAAATAACTGTATTATGATAGTTGTATAATTCAGGTGTGATACCACGACAACATACTAACATGCATTGACATTCCTATCCTTCATTGTCAACAAATCACACGTTCTCTCGACAAATGCACAGCTATGACACCAGCAATCATGAAGCTATTGAACAGAAAGCACATGTGTGCTCTCCCTTCAACAATCCGGCCAATAAACCAATTGTCTCATTAAGATCCAATAACAAGCAGGATATATCATAATTGCCACTATCACGAGACTGCCCACCCATCGAAAGAACGCAAGAAACGTTAAAACAACATCGGATGAGGTCAATAAATAGCTCAATAATCTCAACATAGAGAAAAATTCATGAGAAATTCCAATTTCTCAAGCCGCCAAGCCAACGGCACCCCCAATAATAATAATTAAAAAAAAAAAAATAAAAAAAAAAAATAATTAAACATAAATAAAGTCTAGTGTATCCAAAACTGGATTGTATTATACATTAAATTCGAAAGATCCTACCCAATCTCACTCTTACCTAACAATCCTGCACTGTCACTCTCACAAACCAGGACCGGAACATGGTTGCGTCACTCAAGACAACCATTACATTCCAGTAAACGACCCCAAGCCGCCAGCTCAGAATTGTCCTACAAGGAAAACGAGAATAACAACACAAGAATGCTAGCATAATGAATCGAGAATGAACAAGACAAAGAAACAAGTTAAGAATTCCGTAAACGTTTAACCACATGAAGAAAATAATTACTCAAGACCCGTGAACCCTCTGTATTCAAGTGTAGACCTCCATCACGAATAGCAAACATGTGATCATGAGGCACACCACGTTTACTCACAAATGGACGGAAAGTACAGATAAATTGTATCTTTCGGACATTACAAAACTTCTTGATTCTGTTATTTGCCCTAATTATCCAATACTTGGTAACCGCAAAATCCACTGGTCTTGGCAACATTGCCGAATACAAAATTTTAATTTCAATGCAGCAAACAAATTATTCAACATTGATGGAAATTCTTCCGGTTTCAGTGAATATATGTTATTAGTGCCCACATGGAAAATTACATAATCACTAAACATAATCTTTCTCTGCAGCACATTATCACTCTTAACTTTGCGTGTCAGTCGCTCGATAGTCACTCCTGGATAACTTTGCAAATCCAGGCAATTAACGTCGGCCACATGCTTGGCTATCGAGTCCGAAATGAGCAAAGTCTGCTTCTTCCCTACAGAACAAACAAAGCATAATCAACATACAGAATTCATCAATTCTGCTACCCCAAACTTATCGTCTAAGGAAAAAGTAAGGTATCTCTTGTATGCATCACTTCTCCAATCGCCATGCAACTGAATCAATTCCGAAGGCACACCTGCTCTAAATGCCAACGTAGCCCCCCCCCCCCCACCCCCTGCGAAAACTGTGTGTGGAATAGAGCGACGTATCCAACCCCATTTTTGACAATATAGTACGTAATTTAGATTGAAACATATAGTATGTAATAGCCATGTTTTTTGAAAGAGAAAATAATGGCCTACCCCCATCGAGAGGCAGCAATTTAATCATATTTTCATAGGCTGTAACTGGACTAAAAATTTTGTCGGTCCTCAAAAGAGGTAATTCTAAGACCCGCTCCCCAAACTGAAGTGTTTTTGACCAACGAAATTTAACAATCAAACCTTTATCTATGACCGATATATCATCTCTCAATAAATATTTTTTGGATTTATCAAATTTATTCTCCAACACTAGGTTGGACTTGCGCGCCAACAGGAAAAAGGCAAATAAACAGAGACACCAAAAACAAGCATCAGTAATCGTAGAGATATCCAAATGAGTATATAATCCATCTAAAATGTATGTAGTCATTGGACTCGCCTGCTTTACACAATGTGGGTTTAATCTATTAATACCTTTTAAAGACAAATTCAACAAAAAGGAGTTGATATCGATCTCAATGCCTAGCGGCATATGTGTTGTACGTACACCACTAATATAGTTCCTAATTGTTTCTACAGATCTGAATGATCTGCTAAAAAATTGTGCATACAATGACAAAGTTTCCGTTGTTGCTGGCACCGGATCTAGTCCAAAATGTAAACAAAAAAGTAAATAAGATTCCCATTGAATCCGCAAGTTTTTCGACGTACCAGTTGCATAAGCGTATTTTGTAGAAAGCTTTAACTCCAATCTCAGTTTCTTCAAATCAGAATCTACAAAAGAAATTACACACACAAAGAAATGACCATTTATGCCACCCAATGTTGTTGTTGTTGTTGCAGATCTACTTTAGAGTCTATATCACCTTAGCTGAAATCACCTTTTTATCCTGAATTTCAACGGTTATATATAAAAATTAATGTACTGAAACGTTACCAGTTATCTGACAAGTTGAAGAGATCTGATGCAATTTCACAATTCACACCCACACCAAATTCATCATTAAAGTCTGTACGATGATTCCCCGTGCTCCATCTGCTTAAATGATCTGCTAACCGATTATCAAGACCCTTAACATGTTTTGCCCGCAACTCAAATTCATAAATGGCAGACAAAAAACATGTTTCCCTTAAACATATTTGCCAAAATGCATCCCTAGTTGAACCTTTGTTGATTACAGTGCATGACGATTGGTTATCACACAAAACAACAATTCTCTGTCCCTTCAACTGAGATCCCCATAACTTAAGGGCCACTACTATGGTAAGCATTTCCAATGCATTGATGTGCAAGTTCTTAGTAGTTATCGTTTGTGGAAATTCCGCATGAAAATATTGATTTCTGCATATGCCGCCACAACCCAACAATGACGCATCAGTCGATAAAACACTGTCAGGTTCGGACCATTCTTCTACAGTCATCATAGAAATTCCATTGTATCTTGGCAAAAACTCATGCCACCATAGTAGATCCCTTTTCAAATACTCTGGAAGAATATGGTATTGAGAATCAGACTTGTAGATTTCCCTCCGAAATTTCAGCAATCTCTGAATGAACACCCTACCCGGTCTAACACAGGCGCTAACAAAGCTGAGTTTTCCAATTAAGGATTGTAACTCACGTTTGGTAGCCGAATCCTTTTGCAACCACACCTCAATCAATATCGCAATTTCTTGCAACCTTTGAGGAGTAATTTCCAAGGTCATTGCTATTGTATCGAACATGACACCCACAAAAACCATCCGTGTAGAAGGAGAACAAGACTTCTCTTTAGATTCCTCAATACCACATTTTTCCAATGTACTTTCCAGCGTAAGGAAAACCGCCTGAGCTAAATGTGGCACCTCTGCCGAAACTAAATCATCAAGATAATTAAGTAAACAAACACCTAATTTAAACATAATATATGCCACAGCGTTTGTACACGTTGACAAATATGCGCTGCTGAGCGTAAACCCATACTCAAAAGAGTATCAAACATGAGGTTTCCTTCATACATATATCCAACTTTATGATATTCACCCGGACATAGGCTCCATTGTCTATATGCCCGCCTTAAGTCTTTTTTCATTAATAAACAACCCCGTTTCTTAACCTTAATCAAGTTAACTAAATCATCCACCTTTGGATATACCAGAGAAACCTTCTCTCCTAAATATTCATCTTTATCAATAGTATCATTCAGAGCATTATGCTTTGGAAAGCTTAAATCTAGAATGATCCTTCTCTCAAACGTATCTTTTTTCGGCACTGAATTCAGAGGAGAAATAAGCATTGGCGTAAAAAATGGATTACGATTAAATGGTCCCAACACGGTTTCACAATTAATTTCTTTCAACAAATATTTTCGTAATTCAATGGGATAAAGTCTAGCTCCTTTATGATTTTTCACTTTTTTAGATTGAACAGGAAAAGAAAGTTTCTTAGTACATCCCAAAGGGAAACCGAACTCCAAAAATTCACAAACTTGATAATCTTTATAATCATACAACATATTCCTAATAAATGGGAAATTCAATTTATTGTTTATTCGAATTCGGCAACCTTCAAAATTATATTTTCCTGATCTCACCACTGCCTCATGTGACTCAAGTAAAAATTTTACCCGATCCTTATTAATTGAATTTACCGATTCACAAATTTTACAATCATTATGTCCTGACCCCAGAGTCTCAGATACTAAACTATCTTTCTCAGAATTAACTACCGGTACGCCTTCAATTATTTGCACGGAATCCACCAAATTCCCTGCTACCAAATTTCTTAAGCCCCCATTTTGTAACCTCGCAAATTTAAGCAAAAATAAATTTGTTAAATTATCATTATCTGCCGTTAATTTTGAAATTTGCGTGTATTTCATACTGCGTCACGCCAAAGAATATGGACATTCCCTGGCACATTCAGGATGCTTTTCTCTTTTACCCGCTTTTTGCCAACATTCGGCACAAATGTGGCAACAATGACGCATTTTCCCCTTTATTACTTCAAGATGATCTCCCGTCTTTGAACATTTGTTCCGATTGTAAGCGGAACAGAACCAAAGTCTTTCGGAACTGTCCGCTTCCCTAAATCCCGACTTGAATACCTCTGGCTTCGAGTTGGCACCCACCGATTTTCCAAAAACTTTCCTATTTTGCCCTGAATCTTTCAACAAATACTTGTATAGAATAGAGTGCTCCAAGTCATTCGTGCTGTCCCCCCAAGACTTTAAACCCAGTTCTATCATTCTTAACCAAGAGGCATACAAGGTTTTTATTCCTTCCAATGAATAGATAGAAGAAAAATAAACCAATTTCTTCAATAAAGCTAATCTACCCGTTTGTTCCACACTTGAAATGTCATCGCCCGAAATAATTTCCAGTTCCCCAGCAACCAATAATTTAAAGTCTAGCCTCTCAAAATCAATTGCTTTATTAATGTATTCAAATTGCAAATGTGCATGAGGCCATTTTTGTGGATATCTAACCCTATCCGACGATTTCGCACTAATTCCTGATTTTTTTCCCTTAGATTTGCTACTATATTTCCTACTATGAGCACAACTGTCACTTAATCGCTGGTCCGAACTATCGGATTCAGAGCTTTCCTCCTCGGAAGAAAGCAAGCCATACCGCTTCATATATTTCTTGGCCTTATTACATAAATTTATATTTTTCCTTAAATCATTAAGGGTAATTAAGACGTCATGTGAAGGTGTCTCTTTAACATTGCACTTAGTAGTGTCTAATGCACCGGAGTCAGGCTGAACAAGTTTACCTTCACGAAACTTTGCTTTGTCCTCCTCCAACCTGTACCGCTGCACCTCGCTTTTTCCCTTCTCAATCCGCCTCAGCAGCTCCTCCCTCTCCTTCCGTGCCTCCAAACGCCTTTTTTCGCCTTCCACCGTCGCCAATTCTCGTCTCAAAACGTCCAATTCCTCTGCGTCCTCCAATTCACAAACCGGAAATACCGCTCTTCCTCCTGGCTCCATCCCACCTGACTGAGCGCACCCCACTTCCGTCGCTACCGAATTACCAGATTCTGGCGAACAAGCTTTAACAAAGCGTCCCAGCGCAGTATCTGACTTTCCCTGCGCTGACAATTGTTTGTAATCTTGCACTCGCAGTGCCGATTGTCTTTTAGGCCTCGCTGCCTCATCCGCCATCCTTCCTCAACGAAAAGACTGGCTATCTTCTCACACTGCCGACAAATCACCCGGACTCCATTGCAGTTAGCATTCAAAATTTCACTAATTATTCTTTTAATGGCCTCTGAACATTCAGTTCGTCACAGGATAGACGAATTTACGGCCGAAACACAGAATTTATAATATTTTAACAAATATTTTGACAATCAGATATCACACCAATGAATTATACAACCTGTAGCACGGATGCGTAAAAATTTAGTATATATATGCATATATCACGTAACTTTGTTCAACCAATGAGCAAAGGTTTACTACGTGTTGCGAAGCGACTAATTTCACAAGAAAAGACTCAACAATTTAGAATAAAGTTAATATAAAACAAAATAATTAAATAAGTATCTATATAGTTGTAAGAAAATACCAATATAGAACTAAATAAAATAATAACATAAGCAAAGACTGTGTCTCAAAATGAATTCTTCACTAAGAAGGTGACAAAATATACACGGAAATGCTAAAAATAGATAACCAACAAATCACAAATATTAAAGGGGCGTTCTCGGATTTCAGTAATTAACTTTTTTATAATATAAAAATTACCTTTCCGCAAATTGACGTAAACTGTAAACAACAAATGGTCGCTGAATTAATACCATTTGTTGGCCGTTATCGATGGAATTAATTGGCAATTTCTTCCAAAAAAAAAAATCCTGACCTAATCTTTCACTCGCCAAACTGGGCGAGTGCCTGTAGAAAGTACTCGACCGCCACAAAAAGCACTCGCCATGGCGAGCTGGGCGAGTGAAATTTCAAACCCCAGATTATTGTATCGATTCAGGTGCGCGAAATGACCTTGTCAATTTGCATAAATAGTGGAAGAGTATTAGATACAAAAATGACGAAGATCGAAACAAAATAGGTAAAAGCTGAATTTTTCTGTATAGTTTGTAAATATCATCACCTGAAACATATCAAAACTCCCCATGAATCCGACTGGAGCTTAACTCAGAATTCAAGATGGCGTCCAAGATGGCTGCCGCAATCGTCCAGTGATATAAATGTCACAAGAAATAGTGCAAACTGTATTATTTTTGCATGATATGTCAGCAGATCATCACAAATAGAATATTATGCACATATTATGGTATGACAATACAAAAAAATTGGAACTTGACATAAAAAATGCATTTTTTTACAAAATATTAGTTTGAACGGACAAAAAGTCTATAAAACGTAATAATAATAATAATAATAATAATAATAATAATAATCTAATGCTGACCGTAGAAATAATAATATAATTGTGTATGTGTGGCATGTCTAGCTCCGGGTCTTAAAGCGTAGATTTATAAGTTGACACTGACACATCTTGTTCAATTAGGCACGATGGATCATTCACCAAGTAGCAAGCGAGCAGTGCAGACCCTGATCAGACTGCGCGGATGCGCAGGCCGATCTGGTTCTACACTGATCACAAAACGCATAGGCCCCATTTATCCAGCCAAAATGGCGCAACGCACATTTCACAATCTAACAATAGTAGCAGAAGTGGGCTTGCACAAATCAGCATGACGTAATAGTTTAAATACTAATATAGCAATACGCTCCTATACGCCGAGAAGACACAACAACGTCATGATTTAAATAATTATTGATATTGAGTACGTTTGCGTATTTATGACAAATTGTTATTTCTGAATATTTTAGTACACATACTAGCATCGACATATTCTGATCATTTTACAGCATGGATGGGAAATGTGTTATTTGTAAAGAGCTTTTTGCCTCTGCGAAAACACAAACCGTTGGCGAAAAGGGTCATGCCTCGTTGATTACAGCCAGTGTCACTCGCAGTGATGGGTTCGATGCTCTTCTGAGAACAGTAGTACCGCCTTTTGATGTACACGCCAACTGTTACAAAGAGTATACACGCAAATCCACACTGGAGGCACAAAAACGAAAATCCCCAGATGTTCCAGAGATTGTTACAGGGGCAACGCTGCGATCTGATCGTAAGGAGTTTGACAGTAAAACGGATTGTTTGTTTTGCACGGAGAAGATACATGTAGGTTACAAGCAACCCAAAGCGCACAGGAAAGAGTTCCACTTTGTTGAAACCATCGAATACTTGGAAACGCTCATGTCAATTGCTAAGAATCGACATGATGATTGGGGAAAGGAGGTGGTGATGCGTATCCAGACAACCAATGATTTGGTGGCTGCAGAAGCTATATATCATCACGATTGCGCAGTTGCATTTAGGAGAGGACGCCCAGAATCTACATCAAATCCCGAAAGAGGAAGACCCAAAGATGTGTTGAGAAACACGGCGTTTGATGAAGTATGTGAGTACCTAGATGAGAATGACGAATGCCAACACTCACTTTCAGAAATTTCTGAAATAATGGACAAGTATTTGGATGGTATTGAAGGGTACACAAAACAGTATCTCAGACAAAAGCTACAAGCGCATTATGGTGATCAGTTGATTATTACAAGTGTTCCAGGTGTTTCAAGTATTGCCACATTCCGCGATAAAGAACACAAGGTGCTTCGTGATACTTGGCAAGCTGAAAAGAAGGCAAATGCTTCAACAGAGAAAGACAGAATTGTAGATATGGCGGCGTCCATACTCAGAGATGATATCAGAACGCAAGTATATAATTGTTCTGAATACCCAACGATGGATGACACGAATAATGGCTGCTCGTTAGTTCCAGAAAGTCTCGGCCGGTTTCTTCACGGTGCAGTAAAATCAAAAGCATCAACGGAACGTACGAATATAGACAGGCGATGCACAGCCATAGCCCATTCTATAATAGCTGCATGCAGACCAAGGTCATTTATATCGCCAATTCTGTTAGCAATAGCTGTCTACATACACAGAAAGTATGCATCTCGGGAGTTGATAGATATATTAAGTAGCATGTGCTTTGCCGACGATTACAAGGAAATACAGAGACTGACTTGTTCTATTCTCAGTAAGGACACCCCATCGTATAATCTGAATGGGTTCACACAATTCGTGTTTGATAACGCAGATTTCAATGTTGCGACACTAACTGGGCATGATACTTTCCACAGCATGGGTGGAATTGCATGCGTTACCCCACAAGGGGAAAAGGGGAAAAGGCTGGAGAAAAACTGAGTCGGTCTGTCAATATACCAAGCTCCCAATTAATAGGAAAATTTGGTGACATCCCAATCAAAACGTACAAGAAACAAACCGTACCCGGCCTGCAGTCAGTGAAGTTTGGCACAATTGAAGCTCCAAAACCCGACCCACCTGGTTTGGTGGTTGCAGTAGATGTTGATCGGCTGTGGTTAGCCAGCTTTTCTACAAATCTTACCCCTTGCCCGTCATGAAGTGGGGTCATGCAGGTGGCAGTAACAGGCGAAAAGCATGAGAAAAGCCGAATCGAGATTCTTCCATTCATTAATCTAGATCCAACCAACTGAGCACAATGTTTACGGCATTGTGTTTTGCACAAAGCCAATGTGACAAGCATGGGCAGAAGATGTGCATTGTCACATTTGACCAACCGCTTTACATCAAAGCCACAGAGATCGTGGCTGCATCGCCAGATCTGTCGAATATAATCACACGATTGGGTGGTTTTCACCTGCTGATGTCATTTATGGGATCAGTTGGATTTATCATGGCGGGCAGCGGATTAGAAGCATTATGGGAGACTGTGTACGCTCCAGGAACTGTTATTCACATGTTAACGGGGCATGCATATGCTAGAGCTGTCCGTGCTCACCTGTTAACTTCAGCTGCCATAGCTTCTCTTCTGCTTGAGAAACCGAAATCATCAGATACTGTTGATGCCAAGTCATTACGTCGACTTCATGCATCACTTTTGAACAGTCAAGACAGTGTATAAGAGGATGCTAGTCTGGCAGAACTCAGTCAGGTACTTGGTAAGTTGATGGAACATACTGCAAATGACAGTCGCACTGGGAAGCTTTGGGTCAACTACTTGGAGCAGGAGTCTCTTTTGAGACTACTGATCAGAGCTGAACGCACAGGCGACTGGAATCTCCATTTATATTGCACAAGGAGAATGATACCGCTGTTCCATGCTGCTGGCCACCTTGCCTACGCAAAATCTGCCAGACTCTACCTACAGCAAATGACACAACTAGAATATATCATGGCCGAAAAAGACTACCAGCAGTTCACTGAAGGTGGATATTTTACCATTTGACGAACTGATCGCTTTTGGGGCGGTAATTTTACCGATCAGACAATCGAGCAAGAGCTGATGCGCTTGTTGAAATCGTCAGGTGGGATGACTCATGGCCGTGGCATCACAGCTAGCTCATTAACAAAGTGGGTTCATGCGTTACCCCGCTGTGTACCCATATGTGAGAGTCTTGAAACATTCACAGGCGTCCATGCCAGTACATCGGATCAGCACAGGGATTTACATGCAAGCTCGCAATCACGCGATCATAAGGACTAAGATACATTTTTGCGATGGTTACGAGTACATTCGCCATTTTCCCACAGTCATTCTAAGTCAGTTGTTGCAATAGCAACTGGTTTAGTTGCCGACAAGTCGGTGAACTGTGACATGGCGTTTGAAATAGTCCAAAAAGCAGCAAATTCCATGACAGATAAAAGATTTACAGATGTAAAGCTGAAAAGGAATGACAGAGTGAAAACAATCAACGCATCGATTAACACAGTCACAGTCCGTGGTCAGCCAGTTGTAGTGAATCCTACTTTGCTCTTCAACAGAATCACTTGCGTCATGCAAAGTCGATCTGAAATGGAACAGTTCTTAGCGTATGAACTGGCACCTCAGCCTACGTCTCTCTTTCATGATGGTGGAATGAGGAGAACTGCCAAAAGTGCACTTGGCACATTGTTGAAATCGAAAGTTGATCCGCAATCCACGTTTCCTGATGAGGCAACATTTGTCATTGATGGAGGTTACGTCCTTCACACAGTCGTGTGGCCGACAAATGCAACTTACAAGGAGGTATGTAAGTCCTACGTATCATACATTGCATATCCATTTTGGTGGCAGTGAGGTCGTCGTGGTGTTTGATGGTTACAACAGCCAGGCATCTACTAAATTAGCGGAGCAACGACGAAGAGCATCAAAAACCACTTCCCGTGATATATTATTTGATGCAGACATGAAAACAGTGACTACCCAAGAAGCATTCCTGACTAATGGAACTAACAAATCAAGATTGATAGAGCTGCTTGCTGAAGAGTTGAAACTTCACGATGTAGTCATAAAGCAGGCTGAGGCTGACGCGGATAGTCTAATTGTTGCCACAGCAATATCAATTGCACGATCCCGACCAAAGGACGTAGTGGTTGTTGGAACAGACACGGACTTGCTGGTAATGCTTGTGTCACAAAGCACTGAACAATTCCACCTGCACATGTTGTCGAAGGGCAATACCTTGTTCGTGTACGACATTGCCGAAATCCAGCAATTTATCCGAGACGTTAGGCAAAATCTAATGTTCATTCACGCGATCACGGGATGTGATACAGTGTCAGCACTGTTCGGTCAAGGAAAAAAGAAAGCATTCAAGCTTCTAGAGAAACATAAGGGTATTGCTGGGTTGGATACGTTTACGCGTGCAACAAGCACGAAAGAAAATGTAGCTACAGTTGGCGAGCTGTTTCTTCTTCAGCTTTATGGAGCTCACAAGGCAGACACTCTTGACCGCTACAGATATCTAGCTTATAACAGAGCAATAAGTCCCTCAACCCTCTCATGTACGTTCAAGTTAGAATCTCTTCCGCCCAGAGGTGCAGCAGCTAAACAACATTCGTACCGAACGTATCACACTGTACAACAATGGATGGGGAATACCGTTTCTCCACTCGAATGGGGCTGGCAGCTAAAGGAAAACTGCTTAGTACCAACAGAAACAGAAAATCCGATTGCCCCTGCAAAGCTATTGAAAATGGTGGCATGTGGTTGCAAGAGCGGATGCGGGAAGCAATGTGGCTGCAGAAAGCTTGGACTTCACTGTTCCTCGCTCTGCAGTCAATGCGTCGGACAAACATGCACAAATATTATACAAATATCTCCTGACGCACTCGACGATGATACACAATAAATGTGACGTGCGTCTCATGGTGTAGTTATATATTTTATTGAATTCTGATATCATTGCTTTGGAAAACATTTTGCATATTACAGGAAATACATTAATTTAGTCGGCCATCTTGGCGACCATCTTGATTATATCAGTTAGACGCCATTGGGTACTAAACTGATAGTATCCGTCAAATGAATATGTTCTGACTTTAATACATAGCAGATCTCTGCTTATTTGTAGGTGATTCATGATTGTACTGTTTTGGCAGCCATCTTGAATTCTACATAAACTACTGTGGGATTCATGGAGAGCTGTGATATGTTGGGTTTGATGGTATGCTGAGTATGTTGCATGAATATTTTAGCTTTTGCATTTTTTCCCGATTTCAACGCTAGTGCCATTCGGTTAACGCTTGTTTCTCACGTTCTGAGAGCTATGTATGATGCAATTGGCGGCCATCTTGGACGTAATATTTATACTAAATTCTCAAAATTTCTGTTAAAGTAGTTATGCGTTATATTCTATTTGTTTTGGCACATTTCATTCGAATTGGTTTGGCGAAAATTACACTAGTTGTAGTTTTGGTCATTTTTGGTCGCCACTTTGGACGCCATCTTGAATTCTGGGTTAAGCTCCACTCGGATTCATGGGGAGTTTTGATATGTTATCTCTAATGATATTCTGAACATATTTTGAAAAATTCAGCTTTGACCTATTTTTTTTCGATCTCAACCCTAATGCTCTTCCACTAAAACTGAAGCCATCACAGGCGCTCGGATTGTTCAACAAAAATAACAGAGAGTCGCATTTCATCACACTATCGGATTATTTAATGATTAGGATGCATGTTTTGTTGAACGGGTATATAATAAATAGGTTTTTGGATTTGTACGGAAATATATTTCGGCGTACTCGTTCGTTCGGCGGAACCTAAAATTATTCAAACTCTAAGACAATGTTTCCTTTGTGAAGTGTATCGTACTGCATTTTCTGTGCAACGTCATTATAGATTAGTTGATGTTTTAAGTAAAATGGACACTGATTAATAATATCGATGGCTCAAGATGATTATTTAAAGCATGCGGTATGTAACTGTCAAACAACAATGTTTCTGTTTTAAATCATCATCATTTCGCTGTCCAATGTTGGATTTTATCGAGCCATTGACCTATGACTATGTAAACGATTCTGTAATTTGTCGGCATAAAATGGCGGAAACTACTTTTCATGAGACACGAGGTTAATTGTATCAGTGCGCGTGAAAAATAATATACTCAAATTAATACATGCCAGTTTATATTATATTAAATCAGATAAACATTTTGTAATATAAATGTCGTACAGAAAAAATAACAACACATGTATTACACTACACAATATAATGTTAGCTCACTATCAGAACTATTTTTCATGGTGTATAACTACATGTACGTATAAATTACATGTGGAGCGGTCGATCATTGCGCTAAAAATATAACCTTCCTAACAAAATATTTATTATGAAACACGACAGTTAATGTTTTATAAAATCACAAACTGTTTTTAAAAATATAACTGTAGCTGAAAAAAAATGTAGCTGGCCAAAAATGTGAGTGACACGTTCATAATGCACCGCTCGCTTTGGAACTCTCTCACGTGGCGTAGCTAGAATCATGAAGCATGAAGTACGTTCGTTGGTCGACAATTACTCATTTGCATAAATCATGTGAGGTCTCAAAAACCGTATAATGACTATATCCAAGCAAATATGCTTGGATAAAAAGGGCACCTTTTGCGTGTAAAACTTTGAAGAAGGGGCACATTCAGCACGCGAAACAATTGGTTTTATTATCCCCTCGCCGATGGGCAAGGGGGATATAGCGTTAATCCATGTATGTGCGTACGTACGTGCGTACATGCATTAGTAACACCTTTCATTTTTCAATAACTTGTTTACCTCTTCATCGATTTTGATAATGTTTGGCCACAATGTGTGTCTAGCGACGGTGCTTTGTTTTGCATATGACCCATGTCCAACTGTCCAAGGTCACTGACGTCTTATGTTCACCATGTTAAATTTGCTACTGTTAATACTATACCTGCGGGATGTTTCAGGACGGCAAAGTGGAACCAGAGCGTTTCACAGAGGAGCTACAGAAGGAGCTGAAATCCTCACCCCAACCATACCTTGTGCCATTTTCAAGGTAATATACACAGGCATAAAACCACCATCAGTTCTTGCTTATCTCCCCTGTCATAGTGTGCCATTTCTGAAGGTAGTATATGTGACCTTGACTGAAGAAATGCATTTTATGGGTTTTACGACCAGTGTAGATCCAGATCAGCCTGTGCATCCGCACTGTCTGATCAGGATATGCACTGTTCTTTTTTCAATCGATGAAACCCCCCCAAACAAACAAACAAACAAACAAACAAACAAACAAACAAACAAACAAACAAACAAACAAACAAACACACAAACAAACAAACAAACAAACAAACAAACAAACAAACAAACAAACAAACAAACAAACAAACAAACACAAACAAACAAACAAACAAACAAACAAACAATCGATGAAACACTTGTCATGCTTCTAACAAGCAATATGGATCATTACAAGGCTACATGATTGTGTTACATTGTATATGATTAGGAGCCACACGATCACATATCCCATAAGCTCCATTTTTCCAGTCACAACCACATGTATAAGGGACATAAAATCCCATTCAATCATTACTTGTCTCCCCTGTTAAGTGTGCGTGACTCGTTTCATAAATATAATATCAAATGGAAACTCTATGTACACCTCTATGTACAATTTCATGGAGTGATTAGTATACCCCCGGCATATGGAGTATGTCGAGGGTTATATATAGTTCGTATTTTCGTCCTGTTTGTCCGTCCGTAAGATTTGCATTAAAGTCTTTGGGACCCGTTATTGACTTGAAACTTTGTATGCTTCTTTATCATCATCCATACTTTCATTATATATCCTAGCCATGCTGTTTTCATGCCGAGGTCAAGGTCAAATTACTTTGCATTAAAGTTTTTTAAATATTGACATTAAAATGTTAAGTACACAATATCTCGGCAACCTTAAGTCAGATTGATTTGAAACTTGAATCTTCTTTATCATCATCCATATTTTCATTTTATAGCCCACCCGTGCGGCTTTCATGCCCAAAGTCAAAGCAAAAGTACTGTTTTGAAGTTTTTGAAATATTTGCATTAAAGTTTTTAAGTACACAATTTATCTGCAACCGTAAGTCAGATTGACTTAATACTTAATATACTTTATCATCACCCATATTTTCATTTTTTAGCACACGCATGTGGCTTTCATGCACAAGGTCAAGGTCAAACATCTTGGAAAATATTTGTTGAAATATTTGGTGGTCAGACCATGCGGCAGCCGGATGTTTTAGTGGGCTCCTACTGACTCACTAGCTCTAGTTTATTGTTACCCACTGTAATGGGAAGTGAGACTTAGCGGTCACAATTACGACGTCGTCGGTGTCCGTGTCGTCAACCAGTTGGGACGTAGCCAAATTTCC
The DNA here is from genome assembly GCA_029237695.1 of Conchocele bisecta. Classification (NCBI taxonomy): domain Eukaryota; kingdom Metazoa; phylum Mollusca; class Bivalvia; order Lucinida; family Thyasiridae; genus Conchocele; species Conchocele bisecta. The sequence continues at coordinate 112,697,719 of CM055265.1, forward strand.
CATATCTCTTGATCCGTTAGCCGTATTCTTTACCAAACTTCATCAATAGCTTCCTCACATTGATAGCAATCCACCCAGTGTCTCATTTAGGAGCATGTTGACCTTGACCTTCACGTACATCCAAACGTTGAATATCTCTTGATCCGTTAGTCGGATCATCTACAAACTTCATTAATAGCTTCTTCACATTTATGTATTATCTACCAGTGTAATATGGGTGACCTTAACTTTGGTAACCTTCACCTTGGTGTGAACAATTTTGGACATATGTCCAAATGTTGAATATCTCCTGATCTGTTAGTCATATCGTTACCAAAAATAGCTTCCTCACATTGCGGGTAGCTATTCATCCAGTGTCATTCCGTGACTGTCACCGTAGTAACGTTAACTTTTGTGTCAATAATTATGTATGTACATCCAAATGTTGAATATCTCTTGATCTGTTATTCGGATCATTACCAAACTTCAACAATAGCTTCCTTCCTCACTTTGATGGCTATCCACCCAATGTAATTTTGGTATATATTAATAATTTTGGTCTTCCTCATATTATGACCTTCGTGACCTTGACCTTTGTGGCGATCACCTCATTTAGTGGGTGAGACATTCCCCGGCGATCGCCTTGTTTGTACATTGGTTCATGAAAACAAACACAATTTATATTTGATGAAAGTAAATATTTCATTAAATGAACATACCGTATAGATTGTAATAGACGCCCATGCTCTAATAGACGCCCACCACCCACTTTTTACGTTGAAAATGATAATTTGTGCTTCTAATAAACGCCCAGTACTAACTTGAAACAAAATCGGAGCCAATTGTCAACGAGATTTCTTTTCTTTCTAGTACTTCGAAGGCAACTTCCTTGAAAATCGGGAAAAAAAACATAATTGCTATTTTCACTTTCAAAAGCGGAAGCGAAATTCTACTTTTTCCAGTGCACAGTAAATTCCTCATCGGCAGTAGCTATTTGCACGGACACATGGTGATCAGAATTTACACGGTTACGGAGACGCCATTTTCAAAGCATCTCAAACCCATCTCGTATATGTGGCTGAAATCATGACATCATGTTGGATTGTTGGCCGATATTTCCTAGGAGATGAGCAAAGATAAATACGTCTACGGGCCGAAACATCCATAGGTGTAAATCTGATCAGCATTAATGATTGACGCTGTATTGATATGTATATATTACCAGTATTTAAACATTTTTACCGAGTGTACCATAATGACCAAAGTGGGCCGAAACGTCTTGGTACAAAATGTCCATAAACTGACAGACAGTACAATCAAGTATACGTTATGTTTTTGTTCAGATAGTAGAAAACCATATATTTTTATCATTTTCCCTTTGCTGAATAACATTTGCCTCTATTAAACACCCACCCAGGACTTTGGAGCCATTGGTGATTCTAATAGACGACTTTACGGTATTTATTAATTAATGTATGCATAAATTGGCTTCATGACTTCAATCGCGAAGATTGTTTATTCCTAAATTGTATTTTGATTGTTTGTAAAATACACTTATTGTCTAAATTTTATGAAAATTGAAACGGGATATTGCTGAACAAGACCATGTCTGTGACCACAGCTGGTGTAATTTGTATACATAGTGCTCCAGATAAGGAGCGTATTGGCATATTTTACATATTTATTTTAGCAGAATATGTATTGATTATCAAAAGTGGGAGTACAAAATGCTCACAGCATTGGGAAAATTGCATTGATTTTCAAATCGAGTAGTGAAAATACTGTAATAAGTTGAAAATTTACTTAGTTGAGCTGCACAAAGCAAACAGTTTTATTTTGTATCATTTGATCCCTATTTAAGGGTGGCACGATTTACCCAAATCTACCCAAATCTTACCCAAATCTACCCAAATCTTCATATAATTACCATATGTGTTAATAAATAAAGCTATACATATCATAATAACGATGTTTGGACTGTACTTACATAATGTATGTCATTAATTTGCTCATACCAGGGCCCATTTTAATGTTTTGATGGAAATGGAAATATTTGTATATTAAATAAAGGGAGAGTACCGCGATAAACTTAATACTAGGAAGCCAAGGAAGATAATCCACTTTATAATATGGCTAAACATGCTAAATGGGAATGATGATTTTTAATTGAAATACAAATAAAAAACTGTAGAACCTCTCTAATGTTGACATACAAAGGAGACAGTGTGAAGGTGTCGACCGTATACTGGCCGTTTTCGCCCGCCAGGACGTGTAGCCATCTTGCACATAAACACTTGTTGAGGCTATACCTCTAGGGAAATTTGCAATCACAGTCTGATCAGGGTCTACACTGTTTTCCATCTTGTACATAATCACTGTATACCGTATACAAGCAAGCTGCCTGTCGCCCGCCAGGACGTGCATAGCCATCTTATAACACTCATTTGTTGAGGCTATATACCTTCTAGGGGAAATTTACAATCACAGTCTGATCAGGGTCTACCCGGTAGTAGTAAGAAGTGAGCATTTCAATCTACGATGCAGCCGCAGCCAGGGATCGGGATCTAAATACAACGTAAACGTATGGGGATCGACTAATCGATAACTCGAATATCTACGGTATGCGAGAGTTATCGTTCTTGATCCTTGGAGGTAATACGACTTCCCTTAACGTTACCGATTCCTGCGAATAGGCGTCTTACGATCTTTGAGAGTTATCGTTCTCGATCCTTGGAGGTAATACGACTTCCCTTACCGTTACCGATTCCTGCGAAAAGGGGTTTTATGATCGTTGAGAGTTATCGTTCTCGATCATGGGAGGTAATATGAATTCCCTTACCGTTACCGATTCTTGCGAAAAGGGGTCTTACGATCGTTGAGAGTTATCGTTCTTGATCATGGGAGGTAATACGACTTTCCTTACCGTTATCGATTCCTGCGAAAAGGGGTCTTACAATCGTCGATAGACCGACGTATACCTCGAAATATACGCGTACGTATTCGTCGGTAATTGTCCGTTCGTAAGTTCGTCCGTCCGTCCGTCCGTTCGTCCGCGGGTTCGGTGACGTAACGATCGAACGTTTTCACGGACAGCGAACAGGGTGTCACTATAGGTACCATCTCCCCCACGTTAAAGGGTTGTGCCAGGGAGGAGGAGGTACATGTATATAGTAAATTAACCGTATCGGTCGGTGCAGTCAAACAAACCGATAAGGGCGTTCACCCGTATTATACCCGTTAATAGCAGACGACAATTTCTACCCGCACAAACCTGTATTCAATACACGGATCGATACGTGTTAGCGGTACGTGTCGACTAGGAAACGACATTCATCTGGATATCAGAAAATATGAACAATGGGAGCAATTATCAATGGGAGCTGGACACTGCGTACATGACCAATTACACAGAAGACAACGACGGGATTGGATATTTCCTGCTGCAGATTGACGCGTTTTCTAGATTTATTAGAACGTTTCCCATGATTCGCGTGAAAGGAGAGGCTGTGACTCGTGCAATGGCTGAGGTGTTCAAACGGAACAATGTACCGAATAAGATACACACGGATCGGGGTAGCGAATTCAAGAGTCGAGTTTTCCAGAAACTGTTGAAACAACATCATATTGATCACTTCTACTCGAACAACGAGACTAAATGCGTTATGGTGTAGAGGGCGATCAAGACGATTAAATCTAGATTGGCTAGATATATGACTCATCATCAGACACATAGATGGATAGATATTTTACCCTCGGTCACCGATAGTTACAATAAAACTTACCATAGATCAATCAAAATGGCACCGGCGAGCGTTACCAAACGCGACGAGATATCTTTGTGGAAACTACGATACGAAAACCCGAAGAAAATTGTGAAACCATCGCCTGGATACAAGTTCAAGGTCGGTGATACGGTGTGGATATCGCATTTACGGCGTCCGTTTCAACGGGAATATGATGAGCGATGGTCGATCGAATACTTTTTGGTCAATACGCGTGGTAAAAAGCAGAATATCGATTACTATACGATCACAGACATAAGAGGGGAGGTAATCGGTGGAACATATTACGCTAACGAATTGAGCAGGGTAGCCGTAGATGACGATACCAAATTGAGAATCGAGAAGATTGTACGCAAGATAAAACGCGAAGTCTTAGTGAAGTGGTACGGATGGCCGATCAAGTTTAATAGCTGGATACCCGTGACAGATAGCTGGATACCCGTGACAAAAGTGTATAAATCGATTGATCATTGATAGTTTTTATCTGTTTCTGAACTGTACAGACTCGTTAAATGTGCATAAGAACAACTCAGCGTCAGCATTTGACATAGAATTGCCAAAAGCGTACGTATTGGATGGAAACTGGGAGTGTGGTTTGAAGAAAATAAGTTGAACGTTCGCATTCCAACCCGAATCTGATCTACTTTACATGTGTTGCGATTTCCTAGAGGAGTCGTATGTTAGGAATACGTTAATTCCAGTGTTGAGAAACGTGACTGTTGACGGCGATAGTATTCGTACCATAACATTCGCGGAACCATTTTATGTGAAAATAAAGTCGACCGATCTGAGAAGATTAACAGTGTTTATTAAAGATTCGGAACTGAAACCAGTCAAGTTCGAACATAACGATCTATATTGCGTTCTACACCTGCGAAAAACATGGGCTCGATAGAAGTATTCGATTTCAAACAAAGAAAGTGGATACCGTACGTCCCAGATTTCGAAAAGTGGCAAATGCACTTCTGGGATATTCACGAAGGACGAGTAAAACCGGATTATAAAGGCCGATACATAGTGGGTAGCGGATCCCGGGAGAATGCGGTTGTAGACAATAACCAAAGCAAAGTCGAGGTTAAATTGGTTACACCGGTCGCCCAAGCATTGGAGATGGCAAAATCAGAACTCGCTCGCGAAGAAATGCATAAGAAAGCGAACGAACCAGCGAATCCAAGAAAGAGAAAATCGCGGTACGCAGTCTATAAGAAGCCTAAGAAACCCCACAAGGCTGAACGCGTTAGCAAACGATCAGCAAAGTGACACGATCAATTGACCGGTTAATTATGGCCGAGCATCATATACAAGAACTATCGATTTTCGAGTCACCACCCACCGATACGACCGTGCAATCGAGAGAATGGATCGAATATCGACCGGCCAATCAAATCACAGAGGGTTCGGCATTGTAATTTAACATATCTGCTCAGTCTTCCGCGTATATAGACTTGAAAAGGAGCCAACTTCGTATTACATTACGCATTACTAATGAAGATGACACCCCCATTACGGAAGCGGAAAAGGCTGGTTTGGTCAACTTGCATTTGTACTCCATGTTTAGTCAAATCGATGTCGCCCTCCAGCAAACGCCAGTCAGTCACTTGGGAGTCAACTATCCTTACAAAGCTTATATCGACACGATTCTGAACACAAACGAGGTAGTTCAGCAAAACTATCTTACTAGCCAGATGTTCTACATTGACAATGCAAGTTATATGGACGAATTAAAAATGAATGGTAGTAACTCTGGATTGTATTCGAGATCTCGTACAACTATCGAGGGGAAAATCGCTGACTTGGAAGGACCTATATTATTAGATTTGTTTCAACAAGACCGTTTGATCGTCAATGGTGTGGAACTATCGTTGAAACTATGACCCAGCCGTAACGCTTTCAGATTAATGTCTGAAGCACTGATTCCGGGACAGAATGTTCAAATTGTCGATGCTAGTTTCAAGTTATGCGTTCAAAAAGTAAATCCGGCCGTTCTAATGGCCCACGGAAATATGATAAAGAAAATCCCTGCCGTCTATCCGTATTTACGTTCAGAGATCAATATGTCGTCGATAGCAGCCGGACAATATAGCTTTAGCGCTGATGACTTATTTCAAGGTATTGTGCCTAATAGGCTCATTGTGGGACTAGTGGCTAGTGCCGCATATGCTGGCCATTACGAAAAATCGCCATTTAACTTCAAACATTACAACTGCAACTCTGTGGGCGTTTACGTGGATGGGCAATCGTACCTGGCCAAACCGCTACATCCGGACTACGAGAATGATATATTCGTGGACTGCTATAGAACCATGACTACATTCCGCGACGATATAAATATCGACATGAACGAATATAAGAACGGGTATTGTCTATACGTATTAGACATCAATCCATATTATACGTTCAATACGAAGAGGAAAGGTCATTGCCGACTTGAAATTACATTCGCCAAACCATTACCCAAGAGTGTTAGTGTACTCATGTACGGAACATTTCCGCAAGTGTTAAATATTGACGATACCAGAAGTATATTTATACAATGAACAATTTCGAAATTTTGGACATCGTAAATCGATACGATGTTATCGTATGCGCCACGGACGAATTGTCAATATTGTCCGACAGATCCGGGCTATATATAGTGAACACGGACTACAGTTGGAATGGATCGCATTGGGTGGCATTCAATTTCCCGAAACACGGACCCAGTGAATTCTTCGATTCTATAGGACACAAACCGGAATATTATCACGATAAATACAGAAACCCTTTGATCGCCAATGGCCCGTCATACCTCGTGTCTTTGACCCCCATTCAAGCAGACGATTCCGACGTGTGTGGACAATATTGTATATACTATGTCCTGTGTCGAGTGGGCGGACTATCTATGTCGGACATCATGTCAACATTTAGAGATAATGACCGTGTGGGGAATGATATTAAAATGAAAACCTTTGTAAATAGACTCAAACGATAAATGTTGTGTATACATATGTATTTATTAGATCTATTAAAATGGCATGAAAACACGAATTATAGTTTGTTCACATCTATAGAGATATCTATTGTAGTGTTTTTTACTTCTTTTCACGTTTATTGCCCGCACCACCAATCTTCTGCGGTCTCCCTGGGGGAAAGTGTAGTTTCGATGCGGAATGCTCCTTAATAGTTTGTCGTTTCGGGAATGTAACATCATGTATCTCCCCTCCTCTCGATGCGGGACGTTTGGTGACGGGTTGTCGTGTTAAACGTTTGAATGTAACATCATTTATCTCCCCTTCTCTCGATGCTGGACGTTCGGTGACGGGTTGTCGTTTTAAACGTTTGAATGTAACATCATTTATCTCCCCTCCATTAGTATTTACCGGTGTAGTCCGTTCGACGTTACGCTGAATTAATCTCTGATATTTTTTGTACGGGATCAACACGGATTTCCTCATTGCGCTGCTGCAAATGCGGTTGAACGATCTTAAGTAACCTTAATATATCCGAAGCCTTCCCAACTAAGGCCTTTTTCTTGAGTTTATATCCTATTGTCGGATCACCCAATAAACGGACCGTCCGCTGTCGTCGTTTCAGCTTAATGCGATGCGTAGTGTTAAGAGATATTACGTAGCGTAGCACGTTGTGTGCAATCTCGGTTAGCGCCTTTAACTGTTTCCGTGACACCGTGTTTAGTAACTGCGTTCTCTGATCTCTCGATGCTATCAGGAACAGTCGAAGAAAATGCCACTGTTCCGTAATGTTTTTCATGATGCTGTTTGAGCTAGCACTCTTATGCTATATGGTATAACTCACGGGGTCTTGTTTTTTATATATCCGTTCTTATGCGATACGCGTCATCGCCGTGCGGAGAGGTATCCACTACCAAATATCCATGCGGACGTTTTAGAGAATCTTGATACGCTTGAACAAACGTTTTCGCTTTGCCCGGCAATAATTGTCGACCTAACGTAGATATCTGCGAAACATCTCGATATTTTCATCAGAATCAGGTACCACGTGTTCAACGCGATAGTTCGCGCGTGTTTGCCTTTGCCATATAAGTTCTGTGTGATGAAAACAACGCTAATTTTTCTATGATGACACGCCTGCGTGAATAAAAGTTCCATATCCGGGTTCTGCATCACTTCGTGAGCTAGATCGTCCACTATAATTAATCTGTGTTGACGATCGCTAGTTAATTCGTCGAGTTCGACCGAAGAAAGCAGACCTTGTCTCGATGTAAAATTCGGAATAGTTCTCTCCATTTCATCGAACAATGGGTGATGAATCCCGTAACAATACACTATCTCTATGGGTGGGGTCTCGGAGTACATATACTTCAAATGTTTGAGAAACTCGAAAGTTAGGTAACTCTTGCCACTTCCCGACATCCCACTGATGCAGATACTGGAACACGGTTCGAAGGGAAGCAATGTCGTTGACATCGTTATTTGAGTTTTGGATTAGGCAGACTATACCCGATACAACTGCTAAGTAGACTGATCCAAATCTCCGTCAACGCGTTGCCTATTGACAGATTTACTACAGCAGCGATGGCTATAATGTACACGATGATGATGTGGCAAAAATAAACTATTTCAGATTTTGGGATATTACTTCCCGTGAAAATCCACCGATCACCGCTTTCGTTTTCCATTACTCTTATAGTTTGTTTTAAAACCTTATGCAGTTAGTGTTCTTATACACTTCGGTCTGGATTATTACACTGACCTTTATCACCGGCTTGAGCGTATTTCGATGTCCAATGAGTATATGTCAATGAAAACACGTACACATTGGTCATCGCGGACAGGGTTTGATTCCGTCCATTCATTTGTGTTATAGACTGTACAATAACTACATTCTACAACACAAACGCCACATAGCACCGATTACTGACGTTTGATTATACCTTTAAAATATACTCAAGCGTAAGTGATATGTACTGCTCAGACACGTGAATAAATAGCTCGATAAATAGTGCACGTATGCACGTTCGAGTATACAACAATATATATATATATACAACATGAAATACCAATTAGACGGGACTACACAAACGTATCACGAAATTTAGATGGTTTATGAAACCAAACGACCTAATGTAAAAAGGACATTACAGCAACAATTTAAACGCCCATTACAGGAAATTAGACGTGTTTCATAAAATACAACCAGTATTGCCCAAAAATAATACGGGCTCTATGGAAAAATACGTGCAAGTGATCGAAAACGTAAACGGCTTGAACGAGCGCTAAATAATATTGACATAAAATAATACGGGTATAACAGTTTACCGAACGCCCAATACAGAAATGATTCTATGCGATAATATCAATGTGTATAGTCCGCGTCTTACTGGTTACGTGTATAATGTGACCTCGGTATTTGCTAGGCCGTATCGTATTTACAACATGGTGAATCAAATGATATGTATTTTCGTTTGGGGGTCTTTTATGTGCACTGGTTTGTATATTTTCTTTTGTCCATTTCTTTCTTGCACTTTTTTAAATTTTTATGGACTTTTGTGCCCCATATTGTACAAATCTCAACGCACAAATAGTGCAACATGTCACAATTCAAAACATAGACTATTTGAATCTTGAAATGACTATAACGTACTACATGTTCATTAAGTCCAAGGCAATATCCCAGATGTCAAGCCACGTATTTGACATCTGGGATATTAACCAAGATATTGCGGATTTTCAAAATGGCCACCTTAAATTACGTTCGTATCTTTCAAAATGGCCACCGTAAATTACGTTCGTATATTTCAAAATGGCCTCCGAAAAGTATGTGAATATATTTCAAAATGGCCACCGTAAAGTACATTCGTATATTTCAAAATTGCCGCTGTAAAGTATGTCCATATATTTCAAAATGGCCGTCGTAAAGTAAGTTTATATGAATAATAATGCTTATACTCAGATAACAGTAACACATAGTCTTCCAATAAAGTACAAGGTATATACATATATATATATATAAATAAAGCACTTTTGTGGATGAAATAACACAAGAAATAGCACAAAATTAAACGGGGCCTATCTCGAAGAAAATGAGAAAATCAATCTCTACTCTGGTGCGTAAATACAACGAGCTAATGATTGCCTACTGAAAACTATTTAAAATCTTCAGCAGAACGGAGTCGGGGATCGGTGCGTCAGAGTCGGGGTCAGGTGGGCATGGACAGAGTTCGATGTCCAACGGCACTGTGTGCATTCCATCGTCTAACACCCTTCGTTTGCAATATAAATATGATAATCCGGTTCGTTCTTGGCGATACGTGCATACGCCGTTATCGGGAGACCGGAAGCCCATATTTATACCGGAGGCTGGTTGACGAGTGAATATCACAGAGCGAAACGTGTCAAATTGATTCTGTACATACCGCTTGGAAACACCCTTTGAGCTGATCATCTCATCCGCTACGTACTCTGTTTTGAACAGACCGGGAACGCGCTTGTCAAATTTTGAGTGGTCCGTACAGCAGGTGCGAGGTAACCAGCGATTCGCCGGGGAATTATACGCACCATCGCACATGCCGGACAGACCCCTCTGATATTCGTGCCTATGTTCCGGTTTTATGACGTCATCGAGCGAATTAGCTGACAAACACATGTACGCCGAGTCTGCATCCATCTCCAAGTACTCGAAATCGCTACGCTCAACGAACTTATCCATGAAGTCGTAATAAAAGGCCAACATCCGCAGTTTGGCGTATTGGAGGATGAAGTAACCGAGTTGTATCGGCAAATTTAAATTGATGACTTTCTTTGCCGATTCAATCTCATAATACTCGGTATGTTAACCTTATAACGCGCTTCATTTTCACCGGATACGTACGTGACGTTTCGATGACGAGTCTTGTCCATGATTAGACTCCCGTATCCGCTATTGCCAATTAGCTTCATCGTATCTGCGATGATAGCCTTTTCGGGAATTGTATCACCTTCCCGCCTGGCGTCGCTCACTTGTTGAACGAATGATTCGAAACATTTCTGGCGACGGTACTCCACAATCTGGTATATCTTTGTAACTTCCATACCGTGTTGGAGGTACCAGCGTAAAAGTGGGGTGGCCACCAGAATCTGTTTCGCTTTCATTCCTCCGACAAGTAGCGACGAGGTTTGTCAGAGAGACCTAGTTCCTCGATATGTTTTTGCATATGCGAGCCCATGCTGGAGAACGGAAACTCGGTGTTACAGAAAATCGGGCTCATTTCACCGAAATACTCAGCAGGCGACAACTCTGACTGAAACATTGAGCCCCATTTTTCAGGCACACCGAGGTCGACCTCCACCATGCCAAATAGCGTATCGTCACGGACGGCATTCAAAATCTGTGTCTCTGAGACACGTCCCCGATTTTTTTTTACAGAAACTGGGTCTGCTCTCGTAGGCTATATCGTACATACTTTTGTTATACTCGAACAATGGCTCAAATAGACACTCGCGCATCCCGATGACGTCATAACCTTTGGAACGCAGATACGCCGTGTTTTTTTTGCGTTCGCTCAGCAAGAGCCCGTTTAGTTTTGTGCCATTTCTTGTTAGTGACAGAGGTCGTCAAGATGACCATGGTGGTAGCAGCCATGAAATTGATATACAACATTCTCGTGGCTGTCAAAACCATCCACGGGATACGGCCCGAGCTTGATCTCCTTCCCATTATTCCGTTTGTGTAGTACGTGTTTGCCTTCATATTTGTTTAAGTAGTTAAACCAATTGAAGGCCTGCATATACTTGTCACGGATTTGGGGTCGGAACTCACTCTCGGCCCGACGGATCACGAACATACCTTTGGGCATGTCTTGCCCTATTGCCCATAGGTAAAGCGCGTTCGCGTCATAGCCAACCACTTTCTCGCAGGTTTTATCTCCCCTTATTTGTGTTTCACCCGCTTTAGCGTGACGGGTGAATATTATGCTTGGACCCCCGACGATATTTTATTTAATGGTCTGGTATAACTCTTTATTTCCCTTATCAATAAGGGAAAATTCGGCACCAGTCTCCTCAGCCGTCGCGAAGAGAATCTGTCGAGCGCGATTCCCGGCACAGAAATGGCGGTTTTAAACAAATCGATTCCTTTGTCAAAATAGAATTTCTGTAACCGTTCAATCGCTACGACAAACGTCCTTACGTCGAGGTCGTTATACCAGACCAGAAATTTTTTAAATGTCGTCATGTTATTATCTGCCCAGACACGCTGGCAAATATAATAATCATCATCGGAGATCGCAGCGTTCTTCAAATTATTGAAGAAAGCCTCATGGGGAGGAAGACAAGGGTGCACCAATTTGTCAGTCGAGTCGAACCACTCGTACGGGAAGTGACCTTTGGCTTCCTCCACCTGGTAAGCTTTCAAAAAACCCACATATGACGTACCTGGTGCGAGAAAGTGGCTGGCGTCCATGAACCGGAAGTGGTCGCTCTGAATACATGCGTACGAAGAAGCTTTTTTCACGGTAAAGCCCCGTTTTTGTTCATCCATGCGCATGTGTTTAGCCAGCTTAGATTTAACAAGCGGTAAATCGTATTTCGCGCTGTTAAATCCGGACACGGGAAGACAGCGCATATATGCGCTAAACTTCTCGTGCAAGTTGGCTAAATGTTTCAAAGAGAACACTTCCGGTCCAGCCTCATCATCATCATCATCGTCGATATCAGAATCTACGGATTTTGCGGAGCGATAATTGCTCATTTTTCTCGTGAGTTCTTCGAGTACCCACCCCCATTTATCCTCCGCAAGCTCCGCGCTTCGTCTTTGTATTTCGTGTAAATATTGCATCATAGACGAAAGAAGCGCGTCTACATCGCTGTCGACGAAGCACGAAGCTTGCTCGAGGTCCGGTAAGTTTGAGCATACGCTCACGCTTATCGGAATATGGCGTGTGAATTTTACTTTTTCCGTAGAGTCGTCCATTTTTGATAAGAAAGATTCGAAGTCGAACACGGCGAAATATGGAAAATAACGATCGATTGACTCAACGTGTATATCCAGGATGTCCAGCTCCTCGAAAATCGTTTCGGTTTTTTGATAAAAACCTCCGGGATATACACATTTAGTCTTATTGTCGCATGTTTTGCCATGACGTTTAAAGTTACCCTTGCGATCGAAAATTCGACTGCACATTTTACATTGAAAACGTTTCCCGTATTGATCGAAATCGGAAATGTATGAAAGGTGGGTTTTGTAATGATTCATATATATGGTATCTTCGAATCGGTCTGTAGATCTGAATATCGACAATGCGATGTAAGTCTCCTGCATTTCGAAAACGTTCACATTGAGGCGAAAACAATTTTCGGTCAGTTGCAAGCCCTTGAATTTGTGAGCTAAAGCTTCACGAATGTCAGTCTCGCAATGGGAGAATACATACTCCTTCCACTGAATGTACAGTTCGCTAACGTGGCTCAGGTCACTGTATTTATGTAATGACAGACAGCGGAAAGTGCATAAATTATCCTTGTATGGGAGACCCTTGGAATCATTTTCCAAGGCCACGATGGATGGTAGACATTTTATGGCACTAGGCAAGGGCTTGCGCACTGCACCGAGAATAAAATTTGTACTATATACGGTGCATCTAATATTTGTAACATTTTCTAATCGCCATTTTGTATCGGGACGGTTTTTGTAAATGGCCACCATAAAATCAATATCCCTGAGACGGGAGATAATTCGCGCTACATCCAACCTCTTAGTAACATAAATGGGTTCATCGAATATAGCCTGGTTGCTAAACGGCCGGAAGTAGCGCAGCTCCCCCGTCTCAACATATCTAAGTATCATGCCTAAACTGATATTTAAGCGAAAAGAGTGTTCTTGTTGGTCGTATATATAGGTCAAATGCCGACCAATATCGTCCACATTCATGTCCGGGCGGACGGCAAAATTGAAGGTGGAAATCACCGGGCCGATGGAGTGAGATGCCAAAATAAGGGGGCTATTTGTCTCATAACTTGCCTTCAACTCTTCATCGACCCGGCCGTTTTCATGCTCCCACGGTGGCGAATGGGGACCCCAGGGCTCCGGTTGAAGCTGACCATTGCCAGCTTGGAAATGTACGGCCATATTGTGGGCGTACAATTCCCGTCGATTCTGGAAACGGGCCGTACACCGTCGACACTGAACGTATTCCGCTTTCGGACGTTTTGCCGACGGGCCGTCGGCTGTTTCCGTTGCGTCACGTTTCCGTTGGTGGATTATGGCGTGGTCGCCCAGCTGCCGAACTGTTTCAAATTTAGCTGGGCAGCTGGCGCACGTGTACGAAGTTGTAACTGGCGTGCATGTTACCTCGTGCCTGACACGATCTCAGTTTCTGGAGAACGTCTTTGCACATTTCCCGCAAGGGTGTTTAATTCCATTGTGAACACTACGCTTGTGTTGGTTTAAATTCTTCATGGCGTTGAAAAACTTTCCACAAACGTCGCAGACTCCGCCATTCTGTTGGCTACTGTTCGATTCGCCACTGCATACAACCTCGTGCTGCCTCCTTAAATAATCCCTGGTGAAAACTTTGCCACATTTCTCACAATTTGAACTAATCCGCTCGTGCTTATTCCGTACATGTCTGGTTAAGTTGTTCTTTAGGGAAAACACCTTATCGCACAATTTGCATTTAAAACTCTCCATGTTTGCTCGGTGAAGTATATTACGATAATGACCAAAATAATTTGCTCGTTTCTCACTAAGAAATAAGCCACGCCTTCTTTAAACGGATTGATCACGGTTCTTATGCGTTTCTGCGTAGCGATCGGTTGAACAATTTAAGCTCCACCTATTTAATATTCGGATAACCTCGCTAATTTAACGGTGCAGTGATTTTCCCAGCATTCATATCTCTAAGGTGGATTATCTTTGGGACAGTCATCTGTGCCGACAATACGGGATACTTAACCGACCACTTAGAATAGATCGATCAGCGTAGATTGTAATCCACATGTACCATTTGCTGAAAATATCAGAGTAAATCAGATTAGCAAAGTTTGCAATGCGTTAATAAATAGGTTCATTTTATTTTTCGGCGGCCATTTTGAATTTAACCCGGACTCCATTATAGCGCTATGTTTCGAAGCCAATGATTTAAGATATCGTTATAAAAGATAGTGGTATAATGGAGCGTGATTTTCTGCAAAAATGCTAGTTTTATATACGTGTGTGTGGTGTCACACGTAATTGCTCGCGAGTGCCTGTTTCTTTAAGTAATTAATATAATTCGTGTAAAATGGCCGCCATGTTGGTTTATGTACATCATATTCCTAGTGCTGAAATAGATTGATAAACATTTACACGACTATCAAGCATTAAATGCCTGAAGTTTATGTGTATTTGTGATTCATGATATGCCCTACATGTAGTAAAGTACTTTTTCATTGGCGGCCATCTTGTTTATGTAAATTAATAGGCTTAAGCTACTACTTCTGGAGGTCTATCATGCGGGAATATAAAGAGTATATACGTTTAGTCACATTGGTAAAAAAAATCTATAGTGCGCGGAGATGGTACTAAAAACAATATTGTATGCCGGTACGCCCGGGGCCTAATAATCAGGCTACGGGATTGTTATTTGATCAGGAGCTACAGTGGCCACAAATTCGATAAGCCCCAAAAACATTGGGTGACAGCCGCATATGAGGGTGACATACATCCAGTGACAGCCGCATATGAGACACGCCATGCGATTTTGTACCTTCGGACATCTGCGTAATTTCATTAAATACGATTACTAAATTTACAATATTTTCCGTAAGTGGCGTCAATAGTTGACACAATTTTCAGAGTATGATTTCTATACTCGATTAGAGAGTCAAATTGCTCTTGCGTTAAATCTAAGCATCCGCGGAGAAGATGTCAAAATTTGTTCTCCGCTCCCGTGTTTAATTAAGGCGTTTCTCTGCACACCGCTGACATGCACTAAACGTCGTATGAATGACAGGTGTTTCTTGACCCGGTCCGCGCGTGCAGTCGGATGATTATGTCCATACGGCCTTATCGGCTTATATTTTCCGCTACTGCGAACGATATCGTAATACTCCACCAGAGAACATGACTCGTGTTTTCCGTGAAAAATCTGCTGCCCGATCAAGGAGATTTGTCTGCGGTCGCGCGTGGCGAATAAGAACAGATAGTGGAAATTGTTGGAAATTGTTCTTTGATACTTCCCTTGAGCGAGAAAATTTTGACTAGTCATTATGATTGTGATATTTGGCTTTCCATACTTTATTTAACTGGATGCTGTCTGTGGCTCGCTAGTTTCGAAACCCGGGATAGGCGTCGTTTTCCCGCGAGAGGCGATGCTAATGCGGAAACTAAAGTAATCTGTACACATTAATCGCGAGACGCGCGATTCCACAATTACAGTGAATAATTTCTATAATGAGCCGTGAATACTATACAATCGAGTGCCCGCGTACGGTCAATCTTTTGAAATTCCACGCAGGGCGACTTACAGACAGAACATTCGGGTTAGTCTCCAACCAGCCTATATTTTGTTCCGCTATCATACCACAACGAGAATATACAGCGGAACCCCTCTGGACACTCGGTTAAAATACATACCTTCTATCCTTTCTGAATTCGAAATCCCTGAATATGTCTAGATGTATTATTTCGCATATAATATTCTTAAAAACCGCAGTGTTCTTACGATCAAATGCCTGATTTACAGTCAAACCTCTCTAAGCCGGACGCCAAGCAGATACATGTGATCTCATTTTGTTTCTTGGTTATTTATCTCAGGTGATAATGTGTGTTCATGATCGCATATCGCACGACTGTGGCTCAGAACGATCAAATGCCTGATTTACAGTGAAACCTCTCTAAACCGGGATGCTATCTCGCGAATTGAGAATGTCTATAAAGTACGATGTTTGACTTATGTTCGAATCGAGATGTCCCGAATACGGATATAATCCTCTCTTTGAAATATTGTATACAATTTTGTATAAATCCCGTATCAATATGATTATCGGTCACTTAAGACGTATTGAAATCGAAACCGGCTCCCTACGACCATAAAGCGGAGAATTTTCGATCGTCCGAAAGTCCATCGGATCATGATACACACCAAAGCTGAGCAGACATCGGAGTATTTCCTAGTTCTGTGTACAAGTCACGGGGAAGATAACTCCCACATTGTCTGTGAGATACGGAGTTACACTTCCGCAATTGGGGTGATTTGTTGTGTACTTCTGTTTTCTGTTTTCCAGTACACATACCTGTTATGCTTCTAACCAGCAATACAGATTGTTATCAGGCGTCGTTGCCCCCTCCAAGAACAGCATGTATGTGTATGTCTGCCTGTGACGGGGGAAATTAGGCCTATATGTGGCCGGAAAATTGTCCGTACCGCGATATCAATTATTTTGCAGTACACAAGACGCTTGCGTTTGCGCGCTAATTATAATAAGCGTCCGATTGATCAATCTTCATCAACGCAGAAACAACAACAAAACGATTAGGTGGCAGTCCTCACACATTTTAGGCAATTTATGGAGTTTTCGGGCCCGCGACACCAGCCGAAACAAATTTAGGAATATTTTAACTTCAAATAATCACATAATCTGTTTGATGCATGCACTGACTACCTGATAGGTACAAGAGCTATATTAACAACAAACGCAAACTCAGACATAATGCACAGGCTGTCAGCACTCTGCTATGTTTACACAAATGTGCCCAAATCTGCATTTATTTGGCCGCGGCCACACATTTCACAACATGGATTTCAAATATCCCATGCGGACACTGCACTATACTTGCTAATTGTACCAATTCTGCAACAATCACACCTTGTCACACTGATCATAGTCTGTACTGGTACCGACCGTTTTGTTTTCAAGCAGCAGACCTGCCTTTCTGACAGATTATGGCTGCAATATTTCGGACGAAAATTCCGAGCAACAGTTTCGCACTCTTCTGCAACTGAAATCATGCCAGCATCACACAGATGCAAGCAAAATCACATATTTTTGCAAAAAAGTGTTTTATGCAGTGGAAAACATCATATGATGTTGGCTAATTAATTGTAGAACATTTTCATAAGCCACAGCCATGTGTTTTTTATGTATTTACTAGAAGGCCCATAGGAAAAATTCGAAACTAACCAAATCGCCCGAGGACTGCCACCTTATGGCTGCAAGCATTTTGGCAGAAACAGCCATTTTGAAGGCATCTGCACATTAAGATCAGTGCTAAATGCCATGTCTGCTCGGGACAGTGGCGGGTCTATCACCCGGAGCCAATAGTTGTAGGTGTCACAAAGTTTGCAAAGGTATCAAATAAACATTGGACATAAATCTGACGGGGACCAATACTCGTGTTTTAGCTTTTGATCGAAGTCTGCCTGTTAGCTCAAGGGCCTGTTCTGACCATGTGGTGTGGTGTCTGTACATCTGTGACCGATATTTTTATGAAATGCTTTCTTCCAAATCAATTTTATTCTCAACCAATACCTGTCGAATGACATTTGGGCCGCGTGCTTGGACCTTTAATACAACATAATTATGCAACTTTTGTAGATAATTTGTAATAGGTTAACCTAAAATACGGACGCATTTGCCATATGCTCACTGACTAGCAATTGTCAAGAACTTGCCATAAAAATGAGACTACATTTTTATACGATTATTAAAAAAACGGTACATACATGTTTTATGTTTTACCGCACGGCGGGCGAGCAGCTGAAAAAAAAGCGCATAGTTCGTGTACACAACTCCTCCGAAACCGTTCAGTCGATCGATCAGAAACTATACACACGTCTTCTACACATATTGAAGATGTGCACATTGGTGTTTTTATGCCGAAAAAATATTTAATTTAACAAAAATATCACCTTTTTAACTTAGCCATTTGTTCTACATTTTTCTATACAATTCTATATACGGTACAGAGTTTGTGTACACAACTCCTCCGAAACCGTTCAGTAGATCGTTCTGAAACTATACACACGTCTTCTACACATATTGAAGATGTGCACCTTGGTGTTTTTATGCCGAAAAAATATTTTTCAACAAAAATATCACTTTTTTTTTACTTAGCCATTTTTTCTACATTTTTCTATACAATTCTATATAGGGTACATAGTTTGTGTACACAACTCTTCCGAAACCGGTCAGTCGATCATTCTGAAACTATGCACACGTCTTCTACACATATTGAAGATGTGCACCTTGGTGTTTTTATGCCGAAAACATATTTCTTACAAAAATATCACATTTTTAACTTAGTCATTTTTTCTACATTATTGTATCCAATTCCCTATCATTTCTACTTTACACTCTACTTTTCTATCTCTGCCTAAATTAGTATACATGTTTAGCACAACGAGATGAAGAAATAATTATATAGACTTTCAAATTCTCATTAATGTTTCTTGCCTTGGTGACAGCTTCACATTTCTGCATCTTCGCTGTCTGGTCCATATTCGACGGGCGTATTTTGTGACTTGCGGCACTCTTGTTCAAAATGAGAATGAAATTATTTGAGTACAAACTTTCTTTAGAACGAATTCATCAGTCGTCAAGAAGTTTATCGTTGCCTCTGGTCACCAGACTCTGGTCGACTATGAAAACATATTTTATTATCCCCTCGCCAATAGGCAAGAGGGGATATAGCGTTAGTCCATGTATTCAGCAACACCTTTCATTTTTCAATAACTGTTGAACTCTTCACAGATTTTGATAATATTTGGCCACACTGTGTCTAGGGATGGTGCTTTGTTTGCATACGACCCATTTCTGACCGCCCAAGGTCAAGGTCACACTTATATATCAAGACTGCCAGCGAGGGGATTAGCTTTGTTTAATGATGCCAGTTCTTGTTTTTATCTGCGTTTCAAATAACAAATAAATATGAAATCTGATTTTTGTCTCGCCCGCGAAAGCGGAAAGCGACTAAGGTTTTGCTTTTCCGGAGTCGGCGGCGGCGGCGGTGGCGGCCGTGGCGGCTTCGGCGTCGGCGTCGGCGGCGTCGTCATCATTCAATGTTAAGTTTTCGTGTTACGGTCATTACTTCAACACCTTATCAGCTACAGTAATCAAACTTTATACATACCTTTACTATGATATGTACATGAATATAGGACTATTCTCGGGGGTCAAGGTCAAGGCCACGGGGTCAAGGTCAAGGCGGAACAAGGTGAGACATTTGATTGCGCGGAATTCTTGTTATGTCTATATTTGCAATTATAGTACTATGATCTGATAAGAAAAATAAATCATTTATCATGGAAAGCATGTTTACTGTGGCATGCCCATGGGATTTCACAACTTTGGAGGCGTGATTTCAGTCATCAGACTATGGGAAACTTTGTCAAAATGCATATGCCTAGTTCGCATATACGTGTGTTACCTATAGTCGTGCTGACTGCATGACGGCGCCCGTATATTTACAAATTGCAGTGTTTTTCAGGGTCAGGCTGTTAGAAGTTAGAAGTTTATTGGCCATAAAACACAAATAATCAATCAATCTGGTACTGATGAATCAGGGAGATTATAACCACTATGTATATCAATCAAAATCAATCGTTTCCTAAAAGAAATTTAAAAAAAAAAAAAAAAAAAACGTTTCCCTACCTACCTACCCAACTTTTTTCTGGGACGTTACCCAGAACTCTTTTTTAGGCCTTATGTGTTTTGCGACAGGTGTAGATCCAGAGCCTGAGCCTCCGCACAGTCTGATCAGTAAACAGAGCTACATGTACTGACCACAGTGTATTTAGTTTTTGTCGAGCCCGCTTACGGAAAACGAGACATAGTGATCACAATGACGTCCGGGTGTCCGCCCGTCCGTCCGTCCGAGCAACCAAGGGTGTAGAAGGGGCCATGGGTCGGACCCTAACACAAAATAATCCTTTGATTTATTCCGTGTGGCCCCTTATTCTATTCGTTACAAGGGGCCATCTCTGATCTAGAACAATGGAAATGGCCCCTTCTTCACTATTGGTGGGCCGTCCGTCCGTCCCAAATGTGCGTTAAAGTTTTTAAATACCTTATATCTCTGCAGTACTAAGTCACATTGACTTGAAACTTCATATGCTTATTAGTCATCATTCATATATTCATGCTGTGTCCCCACTCATGCGGCCCCTGTGCCCAACGTCAAGGTCAAATGACTTGGAAGTTTGCGTTAAATCTTTTTGTCAAAATTTGCGTCATAGTTTTCAGATACCTACAATCTCTGTAACCGCAAGTCGGATTTGCTTGAAAATTTGTATGCTTATTGGCCATCATCCATATATTCATTCTGTGTCCCACTCATGCGTCCTCTGTGCCCCAAGGTCAAGGTCAAATTACTTAGAAGTTTGCGTTATTATAAAATCTGTGTTAAAGTTTTTACATACCTTATATCTCCACAATTGTTACTCCAATTTAGTTCCAACTTCCAATACTTCCTTTTCATCATCCATATTTTCATTCCATAGCCTGCTCATGTGGTCCATATGCCCAAGGTCAAGGTCAAATGACTTTGACATTTGTGTTAAAGTTTTTACATACCTTATATCTCCACAACACTTACTCCGATTTACTTCCAACATCCAATATTTCTTATTCATCATCCATATTTTCATTCTATAGCCTGCCCATGTGGTTCACATGCCCAAGGTCAAGGTTAAATGACTTTGAAATTTGTGTTAAAGTTTTTACGTACCTTATATCTCCACAACACTTACTCCGATTTACTTCAAACTTCAAATAATTCTTTATTATCATCCATATTTTCATTCTACAGCCCACCCATGTGGCCCACATGCCCAAGATCAAGGATCAAATGACTAAAGTTTGCTTTTACATACCTTATATCTCCACAATACTTAATTCAAACTTCAAATAAATACGCTCTGAGACCATCAAATGCCTCGGCGGGCTCGACATGCGGGCCGCGGCCATCTGGTTTCCAGATAAATGCCTGCTATTGGAACTGTTAGAATATAATTCAAATGGAGTGTTTAGTGAAGGTGTAAATTTAGATTCCAGCTTCAGCAGCCAGGTTCTATTCTGAATCTGCAATCATCCCAATCACTCGACCCCTGGTCTCTTCTAATCTATAGATCATAAAACCCCATTCAATCATTTGGCATGAGTGAGTGGTATTGGCAAATAGTGTAGATCCAGATGAGCCTGCTCGTGACAAGCCGTCTCCTCAGGATCTGCACTTTTTGCAAGTAATTTTTATGTTTTACCGCTGGTCGGGCGGGCGGCGGATAGAAAAAGTGCATAGTTTACACAACTCCTCTGAAACCGTTCAGTCGATCGATCTGAAACTATACGCACGGCTTCTACACATATTAAAGATATGCACCTTGGTGTTTTTTTTCTACATTTTTCTATACAATTCTATATATGGTACAGAGTTTGTGTACACAACTCCTCTGAAACAGTTCAGTCGATCGATCTGAAACTATACACACGTCTTCTACACATATTGAAGATGTGCAACTTGGTGTTTTTATGCCGAAAAAATATTTTCGAACACAAATATCACCTTTTTAACTTACCCATTTGTTCTATACAATTCTATATAGGGTACATAGTTTGTGTACACAACTCCGCTGAAACCGTTCACTCGATTGGTCTGTTGGTGGCAGGTGGGAGCACTCAATGGGTAATTTAATGATCGGGGTTCATCCTTACCGGAATCCCGACTCGAGACCTGTTTTGGCCCTCATCTTTGGCATTTTGTATGTGACAGTTGAATCTGGTTATACCCCTTATGTGAGTATTATGATATTCGTAATCCTATTTTAGGGGAAGGGGCCAAGTGATTTTGGTGTGGTATGGACCTGGCACCAGGTCAGGTTATTCTAATTTCAGGGCTGAATATATTTGTTCTCGATGTAAATATTCCGTTCTGATTTTGGGATTTTACCCCCAATGCAGCAGGTTAAAATGGGATTGAACCCGTTTGCCCGGCTTTACATGACCTTAGCTGTTGATAGGCCGTTAAACACTAATAAACAAACAAACAAATCACTCGATTGACCTAAAACTATACACACGTCTTTTACACATATTGAAGATGTACACCTTGGTGTTTTTATGCCGAAAAAATATTTTTTAACGAAAATATCACCTTTTTAACTTAGCCATTTTTTAGCTCGCCTGCACGAAGTGCAGAAGAGCTTATGGCATACCCCCGGCGTATTCGGCGTCGGCGGCGTCGGCGGCGTCGGCGTCGTCCACAAACTTAACGTTAGGGTAAATATCTTATAACCTCTGTTTCCTTTCATGGAACACCGTGTTATTTCATACATGCATTCCTCAGATGACCCTCTATCATGCTGTAGCAAATCCATGACCCATCACCCAACCCTTTCCCCAAGGTCAAGGTCACAAACTTAGCACATTCATAAACTTAACGTTGGGTAAATTTCTTATAACATCTCCTTTCATGGAACACCTTGTTATTTCATACATGCATTCCTCAGAGGATCCCTATCACGCTGTAGCAAATGCATGACCCACCACCCAACCCTTACCCCAAGGTCAAGGTCACAACCTTAGCACATTCATAAACTTAACGTTGGGGTAATTTTCTTATATGCATTCCTCAGATGACCCTCTATCATGCTGTAGCAAATCCATGACACACCATCCAACCCTTACCCCAGGGTCAAGGTCACAAACTTGTTGTGTAACTTCTGTTTATTTACAGGGAATGTCTTCATATTTCATACATGCATTCATCTGATGACCCTCTATCATGCTGTAGCAAATCGACCATCCACCACCCAACCCTTACCCCAAGGTTAAGGTCTCCAACTTAGCATGTTCATAAACTTAACGTTGGGGTAAATGTTGTGTAACTTCTGTTTATTTACAGGGAACGCCTTCATATTTCATACATGCATTCATCTGATGATACTCTATCGTGCTATAGCAAATCCATGACCCACCGCCCATCCCTTACTCAAAGGTCAAGGTCACAATACTTAGCACATGCATAAACTTAACGTTGGGGTAAATGTCTTATAACATCTGTTTTCTTTCATGGAACGCCTTGCTATTTCATACATGCATTCCTCAGATGAGCCTCTATCATGCTGTGGCAAATCCACGACTCGCCACCCAACCCTGACCCCAAGGTCAAGGTCACAAACCTAGCACGTTCATAAACTTAACGTTGGGGTAAATGTTGTGTAACTTCTGTTTATTTACAGGGAATATCTTCATATTTCATACATGCATTCATCTGATGATACTCTATCGTACTATAGCAAATCCACGACCCACCTCCCACCCCTTTCCCCAAGGTCAATGTCACAAACTTAACACATTCATAAACTTAACGTTAGGGTAAATGTCTTATATAACATCTGTTTCCTTTCATGGAACGCCTTGATATTTCATACATGCATTCCTCAGATAACCCTCTATCATGCTGTAGCAAATCCACAACCCACCACCCAACCCTTACCCCAAGGTGAAGGTCACAAACTTAGCATGTTCATAAACTTAACATTGGGGTAAATGGTGTGTAACTTCTGTTTCTTTACAGGGAACACTTTGATATTTCATACATGCATTCATCTGATGATCCTCTATTGTGCTACAGCAAATCCATGACCCCCCCCCCCCTTTCCCCAAGATCAACATCATAAACTTAACGTTGGAGTAAATGTCTTATTATAACTTCTGTTTCTTTACAGGGAATGCCTTGATATTTTATACATGCATTCGTCTGATGATACACTATCGTGCCATAGCAAATCCATGACCCACCCCACCCCTTTTCCCAAGGTCAAGGTCACAAACATAGCACATTCATAAACTTAACGTTGGGGTAGATGTCTTATACCATCTGTTTCCTTTCATGGAACGCCTTGATATTTCATACATGCATTCATCCGATGATACTCTATCGTGCTATAGCAAATCAATAACCCACCGCCCACCCCTTACCCCAGGGTCAAGGTTACAAACTTAGCACATACATAAACTTAACGGTGGGGTAAATCTGTTTCCTTTCATGGAACGCCTTGATATTTCATACATGCATTCCTCAGATGACCCTCTATCATGCTGTAGCAAATCCACAACCCACCACCCAACCCTTACCCAAAGGTCAAAGTCACAAACTTAGCATGTTCATAAACTTAACGTTGGGGTAAATGTTGTGTAACTTCTGTTTCGTTACAGGGAACGCTTTGATATTTCATACATGCATTCATCTGGTGATCCTCTATGGTGCTACAGTAAATCCATGACCCCCCTTTCCCCATGGTCAAGGTCACAAACTTAGCACATTCATACATGCATTCCTCAGGTCAATAGCTATCATGCTGTAGAAAATCACCAACTTAGTGCGTCCATAAAGTTAACGTTGGTTAAATTTTGTTTTACTTCTGTTTTCAGGGAGCGCATTGATATTTCATACATGCATTCATCTTAATATGCTATATTATGCTATAGCAAACCCACGACACACCTTGCACCACTGACCCCAATGTCAAGGTCCACCGCAGGCCCCTTAACCCAAGGTCAAGTTATATAATATTCATCTTTTTTTATGCAACTGTGCCAAGTTTGAGTGAAGGCTGCCAACAGGCGAGCTTCGTTGTCTTCTGACAACTCTTGTTGATTAAAGCGTTGTTGTATCTGATTTTCAAATTTTATTTCTGTATTCATACAAGTTGGAAATTCTACATACTGGTCTACATATTGCCGATAGTCCGATCATCCTTGGTAGTACAATTATAATCAGGAACTACAATGGTCTACATATTGCCGATAGTCCGAACATCTTGGGTAGATATCATTTATGATCAGGAACTACACTGGTCTACATAGTACCGATATTATGATCAGGAACTACACTGGTCTACATATTGCCGATATTGGGACCATTTGGGAAAGATATCCATTATGATCAGGAACTACACTGGTCTACATATTGCCAATAGTCAGACCATCCTGGGTAGATATCCATTATAATCAGGGACTACAATGGTCTATATATTGCCGATAGTGGGACCATTTGGGAAAGATATCCATTATGATCAGGAACTACACTGGTCTACATATTGCCAATAGTCAGACCATCCTGGGTAGATATCCATTATAATCAGGAACTACAATGGTCTACATATTGCCGATAGTGGGACCATTTGGGAAATATATCCATTATGATCCGGAACTACAATGGTCTACATATTGCCAATAGTCCGACCATCCTGGGTAGATATCCATTATGAACAGGAACTACAATGGTCTACATATTGCCAATAGTCAGACCATCCTGGGTAGATATCCATTATGAACAGGAACTAAAATGGTCTACATATTGCCAATAGTCAGACCAACTGTAACGAAAAGACACAGTGTGAACAGCAGAAGTATTTTCCCATGGTACAATGTAACCGTGTAACAAAGACAGATGCTGGATGAGAATCGGGTTTTTGTACTGTAACGAGGCATCAAACAGTGTATATCCTCATCATGATCACGGTGATTCTTTTTTTCAGTCCTAAAAACTAGCCAACAGTGTATACATTCATCAGACTACAGTGCGTATGAGCCTGTGTATGAGCCATTATAATCAATAGTGACACAGTCTATATGATCGACTATAATGTGTTTACATGTGTTTACAAGTTCATCATACATATTAAATGTCCATTTCTCAAGTCAAATCATTCTGTGGCAGACCCTTCTGTTCTAATTAAGATGTGTATATTTTCCTGACTGATGTATGGCCCCACAGAATCCCTGTGGTATGTATGAGAAAACCGGTGTAACAGGAAATCTCTCCCCCCCACCCCCCTGGAAATCTCCCCCCCCCGACCCCGTGGCGGGAAGATTTCCAGGCTTAAGCTTAGGAAATATCCCCCCCCCCCCCCCCGCCTGAAATTCTCCCCCCCCCCCATCACCACCTCACAGACACTGTCTAATATACATTGTTGATATTGTGCTCAGGAGCATACAAAATGCACATGCTAGAACCAGTCTGTTGGTAACAGAGAACGTAATATCCCTACATGTATACCCAACTAACATAGTCATAATGCATGTCTGCTTGTGGAGAAGTATGTGAATAGGCGAGGCAGCATTTTCTATAAAAGAGCTATCCAATTTAGTATAATATCTATACATAGACAATATAGTGGTGGTGGGGCGGTAGAGATTCTATTTACCGGTATATGCAATAATTCCCCATTACCGTACCATAACTATTATGTATATTGGCTGGTAGAGAGTTCTCTAGGTTAAATCTCTACCATAGCTGCATATGATTAGCATAAATGTATAGCACATGGTGGGGGTGGGTCTAGAAAATAAAAACAGTATATCTGTGTGGAACAACAAGCATGTGGCATGTATTGGTGGTGGGGGGGGAGATTTTCCTAGGAAATATCACACCCGCCACCATCTACCATATGCATAGTGGATATGGACGTCTCTTTGTAGACAAGAACAGCCCACGATTGGGGGAGTATTTCTGATGAATAATGTATGTTGGTGTAGAACAGATAGCATGTGGCATGTATTGGTGTGTGGGGGGGGGGGGGGGGGGAAGAGAGATTTTCCTAGGAAATATTCCCCCCCGCCACCATCTACCCTATGCATAGTGGATGCGATTGTCTCTTTGTAGACAAGAATAGCCCACGATTGGGGGAGTATTTCTCAAGAAACAAAATAATGTATGTTGGTGTAGAACAGACAGCATGTGGCATGTATTGGTGGGGGGATTTTCCTAGGAAATATTCCCCCCCCCCCCTTCCCCCCCCCCCCCCCAGCCACCATCTACCCTATGTATAGTTGATGTGATTGCTCTGTAGACAAGACCCAGTCTCTGTAGACATACCCACATTGGGGGAGTATTTCTGAAGAAACAAAATAATATGTTGGTGTAGAACAGACAGCATGTGGAATGTATTGGTGGGGGGGGGGGGAGATTCCCCCCCCCCCCCACACCATCTACCATATGCATAGCGGATGTGAATGTCTCTTTGTAGACAAGAATAGCCCACGATTGGGGGAGTATTTCTGATGAAATGAAATGTATGTTGGTGTAAAACGGATAGCATTTGCACGTATTTAGGGAGGGGGAGGGGGGGGGGGGGTGGGGGGGGGGGTGCAGAGATTGTCCTAGAAAATATAAATGTTTAACGACCCCGTCCCATGCTAGGACAATATATAAAAAAAACAATCACTACCTAAATTTGAAATTAACAATAATTGTGAAAAGTACATTAACTCTTAGAATGCTCATTATGAAAACTGTCTTTATTTCAATTGATAAAACATGCTTTAGCAGCCCGTCCTATACTAGGACAACACCCCCCCCCCCCCACCCCAACCCCATTTAATTTGGATAGTATACTGAAAGTCCCCCCCATCACCAACAGACATACATTACTTCATTTAATCGAAGAGAATACTTCCCCCAATATCCAGTTCTTCTCTACCAAGATACTTACACTATGCATATGGTGGGGGGATATTTCCTATGAAAATCTCCCCCACCCCTGATATGTGCCACACACTTACTTTCTATACAGACATAAACTCTTCATTTCATCATACATACATTATTTCATCAGAAATACTCCCCCAATCGTGGGTTATTCTTGTCTACAAAGAGATATTCACATGCGCTATGCATATGGTAGATGGTTGGGGGGGATATTTCCTAGGAAGATCTCCCCCCCCCCCCCCCCCACCAATACATGCCACATGCTATATGTTCTACACCAACATACATTATTTCATCATGAGGGAGGGGGGGGGGGTATTCTTGTCTACAAAGAGAAATTCACATCCGCTATGCATATGGTAGATGGTTGTTGTGGGGGGGATTTCCTATGAAAATCTCCCCCCCCCCTCTCTCCCCCCCCCACCCCCCCCTGCCAATATGCGTCACATGCTAACTGTTCTACACAAACATTTTCACTTGATCAGAAATCTTCCCCCAATCTTGTGATATTTGTGTCTATCAAGGGACTAACACTCTGCATATGGTAGATTGGGGTGGGGTGTGAGGGAGGTGATTTTTTATGTTCCCCTTTCTTATACTACCAAATGACATACATTGTGCCTATGTGCACATGTTTGGTGGGAAATAATTCTGCTTTGTAGCATTCAAACACAAACTTTTGGGTGGGAAGGGGGGGGAATTTCCAGGGTGGGGGGAGATTTCATAGGGTCGAGCCTGGAAATATTCCGTGGGGGAGAATTTCCTAGGAAATTCTTCCCCAGGGGGGAATATTTCCAGGCTCGACCCTGGAAATCTTCCCCCGCGGCGGAGGGGGGGGGGGGGGGAGGAGAATTTCCTGTGACACCGGTATTGTTACATTTGTGAGTGTGATGCATGACAGTGCAGTGCAGTGCATATCCTGATCAGACTGTGAGAATGCACAGGCTGATCTGGATCTACACTGGCTGCAAAACCATTAAGCTCCATTTATGCAGTCACTGCCAAATGAACCAAAAACGTAGTTTTCTGTAATTAAGTTGTCTATTTTCCCCATTTTTCTAAATTTATATATGTGTAATACCTGATATATTTACCATTTGTGGCTGTGACTGGAGACATGGGGTTTATTATGCTTACCATGGGTGTATGCCGATCAAAGGACCAACAATGGTGCTGTTAAATATACAACAAAGTCTGTTTTCTTTTAATGAAATTATTGTCAACTGACTGGTATATTCTTGTGTTCTATCAGAAGTTACAGTCCGATAACAGAATCATATTTCAGTAAATTTAACAATAATTGTATGTAGCGATATACATTATGAAGAAAACTGTTCTAATGCATCATAAATGTCAATACTTGTCCCCTGAAATGGAGTTGCGTGAAATAAAAAAAGTTTAAATTGCGAACCTGTTTGATAGGGCTAAATTATGGAGTGGGAATTTAGGATGTGTAATAAATAATTTGTGGAATAATGAAATGTGTTTTTAGGAATTAATATTTTGGAGAAAGCAAGATAATAATACATGGTACGTACATACTGTGTATTTATAGTGACCTGGCTCTTTGACCATAACTAGCTTAGATAATCTCAGCTATATGGATGACTTTTACTATTTCATCTGTCTTTTATATTATCTGTATCTTTACAGCTGAGACCCGGCCATTATAAAATATGGTCACAATAACAGACATTCTGTCATGGCATTGAGAGACGAGCGAGCGGTTTAATACTGGTACTTTGCAGTTCTGTTAAAAAAACTTGCACATACCAATAATAAACATATAAATATACCATGTATACCGGTACCTACTTTGACCTGGATTATCCTTTTATTTCCTTTTATTCGCAAAACGCGAGAACAGAACGGACTGTTATTATGACCATATTTTATAATGGCTGGGTCTCGGCTATAAGGATACAGATAATATAAAGGACAGGCGAAATAGTAACAGTCATCCGCTTAGCTGAGTATTCTAAGCTAACCTTAAACTTGCATACTTATTTTGAAAGTTTCGTATTTGGATGTAAACATATACAAAATAGTGTTTTATTCAGTCAGCATGGGTATTGCTTTTGTGAAATAGTGAACAATAATTGTCACATTTATACCTTACCACATTGTTCTTGGTAAGTTTTGTAACTGATTTTCAAATTTTATTGTATCCCCCGGATATCCCCCGGACTCCGTCGGGGGATACTATGGATTTGACAGCGTTCCGCGTCCGCGTCAGCGTCCGCGTCCGCGTCCGCGTCCGCGTCCGCGTACGCGTCCGTGTCCGCGTCCGCGTTCCCGTCCGCGTCCGCCGCAGACACTTCATGTCCGGAGCATAACTCGAACACCCTTTGGAATATTTTCATGAAACTTCACACATGCATAGACCACGACCCGAAGGTGTGTCGCCCACAAGAATGACAACTCTTGCATAGCTAATTTTTTAGTTATCTCCCTTTTTTGTTTCTCGCACTGATTTCGTGTCCGGAGCATAACTCCACCACCCTTTCGAATATTTTCATGAAACTTCACACATGCATAGACCACGACCCGAAGGTGTGTCGCGCACAAGAATGACAACTCTTGCATAGCTAATGTTTGAGTTATCTCCCTTTTTTGTTTCGCGCACTGATTGACCATAACTCGACCACCCTGTGGAATATTTTTATGAAACTTAACACATTCGATTAGACCACGAACCGAAGGTGTGTCGTGCACAAGAATGACAACTCTTGCATAGCTAATTTTTTAATTATCTCCCTTTTTTGTTTTCGCGCACTGATTTCCTGTCCGGAGCATAACTCGACCACCCTATGGAATATTTTCATGAAACTTCACACTCGCATAGACCACGACTCGGAGGTGTGTCGCGCACAAGAATGACAACTCTTGCCTAGCTAATTTTTGAGTTATCTCCCTTTTTTGTTTTGCGCACTCTACAAACTGGACAATAATGCATGAAGACCCATTTTCTCGTCTGCTCTGTACACATTTTCTCGTGTGCTCTGTACACCTTACCTGTAGAGAGAACAATAGAGAATGGGAGAACCATGTGCTAGCATGGGCTTGCATGTGCAAATGTCCAGTGCTTGACCACTGCTGACCACAGGTAATTTATACAGGTAAATTACTACATTGGGTACTGTGTTGAAAATATGTGTGGCATTATGTGGACCTGTGCAGATATATGTAGATAAATATAGGACTATTAAAAAAAAATCTGGGCTCCAGTAGCAAGCATTATTATTTTTAAACTTTTTTTTTCCTTTTTTTTTTTTTTTTTTTTTTTTTTTGTTGTTTTTTTTTTCATTCTTTTTTTTTCCATTTTTTTTTTCATTTTTTTTTTCATTTTTTTTTTTTCATTTTTTTTTTTTCAAATTATTTTTCAATTTTTGTCTAGTAGCATAAGGTCGTAAGTGGTATATACAGACTATTCACCTGTGCATGTGCTAGCATGTGCAACTGACCACTGACCACTTACAGGTAATTTATACAGGTAAATGATTATATTACATTTCCGTAAACTGTGTTGAAAATATTGTGGCAATATGTGGACCTGTATATATATGATAATGTAGATATAAAAATAGGACTATTAAAAAACATTCTGGGCTCCAGTAGGGAGCATTATTCTTTTAAATTTAATTTATTTTTCCATTTTTTTTTTACATTCTTTTTCAATGTTTTACCTGACCACTAACTTATTACAAGTAATTTATACAGGTACATTATTACATTTCCGTAACTATTAACAAAAATTCTGGGCTCCAGTAGCGAGCATTATTATTTTTTTTTTTTTTGTATATTACATTTCCGTAAACTGTGTTGAAAATATTGTGGCATGATGTGGACCTGTGCAGATATATGTAGATAAATATAGGACTATTAAAAAAAATTCTGGGCTCCAGTAGCAAGCATTATTGTATCCCCCGGACTCCGTCGGGGGATACTATGGATTTGACAGCGCGCCGCCGCCGTGCGTCCGCGTCCGCGTCCGCGGTCCACGTCCGCGTCCGCCGCAGACATTTCTTGTCCGGAGCATAACTCGAACACCCTTTGGAATATTTTCATGAAACTTCACACATGCTTAGACCACGACCCGAAGGTGTGTCACGCACAAGAATGACAACTCTTGCATAGCTAATTTTTTAGTTATCTCCCTTTTTTGTTTCTCGCACTGATTTCGTGTCCGGAGCATAACTCCACCACCCTTTCGAATATTTTCATGAAACTTCACACATGCATAGACCACGACCCGAAGGTGTGTCGCGCACAAGAATGACAACTCTTGCACAGATAATTTTTGAGTTATCTCCCTTTTTTGTTTCGCGCACTGATTGACCATAACTCGACCACCCTTTGGAATATTTTTATGAAACTTAACACATTCAATTAGACCACGAACCGAAGGTTGGTGTGTCGTGCACAAGAATGACAACTCTTGCATAGCTAATTTTTGAGTTATCTCCCTTTTTTGTTTTCGCTCACTGATTTCCTGTCCGGAGCATAACTCGACCACCCTTTGGAATATTTTCATGAAACTTCACACATGCATAGACCACGACCCGGAGGTGTGTCGCGCACAAGAATGACAACTCTTGCGTAGCTAATTTTTCAGTTATCTCCCTTTTTTGTTTTGCGCACTCTACAAACTGGACAATAATGCATGAAGACTGTTTTCTCGTCTGCTCTGTACACCTTTTCTCGTGTGCTCTGTACACCTTACCTGTAGAGAGAACAATAGAAACTGGGAGAACCATGTGCTAGCATGGGCTAGCATGTGCAGATGTCCAGTGCTTGACCACTGTTGACCAGGTAATTTATACAGGTAAATTACTACATTGGGTACTGTGTTGAAAATATTGTGGCATTATGTGGACCTGTGCAGATATATGTAGATAAATATAGGACTATTAAAAAAAAATCTGGTCTCCAATAGCAAGCATTATTATTTTTAAACTTTTTTTTTTCATTTTTTTTTTTTTTTTTTTCATTTTTTTTTTTCAAATTATTTTTCAATTTGACTGAAAAAAAATCTGGGCTCCAGTAGCAAGCATTATTATTTTTAAACTTTTTTTTTTCATTTTTTTTTTTCAGGTAAATGATTATATTACATTTCCGTAAACTGTGTTGAAAATATTGTGGCATTCTGTGGACCTGTGCAGATATATGTAGATAAATATAGGACTATTAAAAAAAATTCTGGGCTCCAGTAGCAAGCATTATTATTTTTAATTTTTAAACTTTTTTTCCATTTTCTTTTTTCATTTTTTTCTTCAAATTCTCTCCAACTTCTTTTTCAATTTTTGTCTAGTAGCATAAGGTCGTAAGTGCTATATACAGACTATTATCATATAATAAAACAATTATTGACTAGTGAGCCATAGAATATAATCTGATATTCTATGGTTCACTAGTCAATAATTGTATAATATGTTCGGGCCAGTGAAAATTGCTTTCGGGCCCAGGCTCGAGGTCAAGGCGGGACAAGGCGAGGCATCTGATTCCGCGGAATTCTTGTTTACTTATCTCCCTTTGTTGTTTCGTTTCGTGCTCTGATTTTGTATCCAGAGCATAACTCGAACACGCAAATATACGCATTGCTCTAATGGTCCTCTACCCGGCCCTGTGGCCAAATCCACGTTCGTTCTGCCCCCGTCAAGCCCAGGGTCAAGGTCACATACTTAGTGCTTCAAAAACATTAACGCTTGGGTAAATATCTTATACTTTCTGTTTTTCTTTCATGGATCATGGATCATCTTCATATTTCATATAGCATTGCTCTAAGGTCCTCTACCGCCCTGTGCCAAATCCACGACCCGTCCTGCCCCACCAATCCCAGGGTCAAGGTCACATACTTGGTGCTTCAAAAACTTTAACGCTCAGGTAAATATCTTATAATTTTTATTTCCATTCACGGATCAACTTCATATTTCATATACGCGTTGCTGTAATGGTCGTCTACGCCCTGTGCCAAATCCACGTTCGTCCTGCCCCCGCCAAGCCCAGGGTCAAGGTCACATACTTAGTGCTTCAAAAACTTTAATCAACTCTCGGGTAAATATCTTATAATTTCTGTTTTCTTTCATGGATCATCTTCATATTTCTATACGCTTATGCTTAATGTCCTCTACGCCTGTGCCAAATCCACGTTCGTCCAGCCCCCGCCAATCCCAGGGTCAAGGTCACATACTGGTGCTTCAAAAACTTTAATGCTCAGGTAAATATTTTATAATTTTTCTTTCCATTCACGGATCAACTTCATATTTCATATATGCGTTGCTCTAATGGTCCTCTACCGCCCCTGTGCCAAATCCACGTTCGTCCCGCCCCGCCAAGCCCAGGGTTAACATCATATACTTAGTGCTTCAAAAACTTTATCGATTGGGTAAATATATTATAATTTCTGTTTTCTTTCACGGATCAGCTTCATATTTCATATATGCATTGCTCTAATGGTCCTCTACCGCCCTGTGCCAAATCCACGTTTGTCCTGCCTCCGCCAAGCCCAGGTCAAGGTCACATACTTGGTGCTTCAAAAACTTTAACGCTCAGGTAAAAGAAAGACTTGCAATTTGGCCTCATTTATTATCAAAGCGATATGTGGGACATCCGTGTTCTATGAACACATTTTCTAGTTTATTAAACTTCACACATGCATAGAAGACGACCCAAAGGTGTGTCGCACGTAAGAATGACAACTCTTGCGTCGTTAATTTCTTAGTTATCTCCCTTTGTTGTTTCGTGCACTGATTTCGTGTCTGGAGCATAACTCGAACACCCTTTGGAATATTTTCATGAAACTTCACACATGCATAGACCACGACCCTAAAGGTGTGTCCCGCAAGAATGACAACTCTTGCATCACTAATTCTTTAGTTATCTCCCTTTGTTTTTCCGTCACTGATTTTGTCTCCGGAGCATAACTCGAACACCCTTTTTTCAAACTACTTGTGTATCTGGGGAGGGGGATACACATGCCTTGTCGACAAGCGTCCATTTCTAGTTTATTTAGTTTACTTAATGGTGTTTAACGGCCTGTCAAAATATGTGCACGAGCAGTAAGCAATGTGTATACTTCAAATAGCACAGACAGTCGCAAATATGTATGCCAAACATTACTCAGATTCAAACAGTATGTCAAAAGATGTATTGGTTACAAAAAGTGTCCAAGTTTTGTTGAGCCACTCTGTACATAGTTTCCACATGTTTGCAATTTCATCTTTAATAATGTAAACAAATAAATTTTTAGTGGCCATCTTGCATTTCACTTTACTACCCTATCCACAAATTAGCTGCCACTGTAAAATGATTGAATAACCATGTAGTCAAATTATAATAAATTGTGTGTACACCTTGTAACACAAATTATGTACTCACAATTATATTCTTCTGTCGCAATATTTCTTGTAGCATTTTCTCCCCATATCTTGGAAACTCTTGTACTGTTTTCTTAACAATCTGTGTTAGTGTATCGTCATCTATATTTGTAAATTGGTACTTTTGCAAACCATAGATTCGCATTCGTCTGTAAAATGTGCTCTCGGAAACTAATAATAGGGAAGCAATTTCCTTTATCTGAAATCCAGTTTCCAGTAGTGTTTTGACAGTTATCTTTGGTATTTGGAACTGAGGCGGCCCACACTGATCATTGGTCTTTTGCGGCTGAAAACTTCCGTAACAGATGCATGATGTTCTCAATGTCATTATATCCGTCCTATTCACAACACCCAAGCAATTCATGTCATATATTGATAATTTCCCAACTATATCTGGCGTAATCTTTTCCTCATGAAAGATTGGAATACACCTTGTCAGGCCCAGTTTTCGCAAAATATCATCCATGTTGTTGCCGATTTATGGTAGCAAGTCTTTATTTCACATTTATTTCTTTATTCGTGTAACACTGCATTCTGGATGATGCACGAGTTATCAAAGAGGAACTTAGCTCATTGTTAACTCAGCACATCACGTAATGTCGACAATATGAGACTATGCGCTGATATTATGAGATGGAAGGACAGTAACACAGCACAAACATTTACGGTATGTTGATATGTGGACAGGATACCATGATAAATTGACTCAATATATTGCACAGTGTACATCCAGATACGATGTGGACAATATAACATGGTAACGGGACAGTGTATAATGCACAACGGACAGCACGGGATGATATGTGAACAAGGTAACATATCGACTGAACAAGATGAAAAGGCGAGTAGACACTCCAAAATGCACATTAGACAGCACATGATAAGATGTGGACAACACAGTATGGTGAATTGACAGAACATAATGCAGAGTGTACAGCTCATGTCAATATGTGGGCAAGATGACATGACGATTGGACAACATGACATTACGTCTGGACAAGCTGGCATGACGATTGGACAAGATGGCATGACAATTGGACAGATGACATGACGCTGGACAAGATGACATTACGTCTGGACAAGCTGGCATGACGATTGGACAAGATGGCATGACAATTGGACAAGATGACATGACGTCTGGACAAGATGACATTACGTCTGGACAAGCTGGCATGACGATTGGACAAGATGGCATGATGATTGGACAAGATGACATGACGTCTGGACAAGATGACATGACGTCTGGACAAGCTGGCATGACGATTGGACAATATGGCATGACAATTGGATAAGATGACATGACGTCTGGACAAGATGATATGACGTCTGGACAAGCTGGCATGACGATTGGACAATATGGCATGACAATTGGACAAGATGACATGACGATTGGACAACATGACATCACGTCTGGACAAGATGACATGACGTCTGGACAAGCTGGCATGACGATTGGATAATATGGCATGACAATTGGACAAGATGACCTGAAGTCTGGACAATATGACATGACGTCTGGACAAGCTGGCATGACGATTGGACAAGATGGCATGATCATTGGACAAGATGACATGACGATTGGACAAGATGACATGACGTCTGGACAAGATGACATGACGTCTGGACAAGATGACATGACGTCTGGACAATATGACATGACGATTGGACAAGATATAATGTGCAGTGGACAGCACATCATAATATATGGACAGTCATGTAGTTTCGGTTTGAACTGTATGGCCCACGGCCACACTATGTTAAATTTTAGGAATCTCCTTAACAGTTCAAGCCCCAAGACAACTGAGCATATGCAAATAGACAAATTATATAAAATAAACAATATGTATTTCAATCCGTGGTTGGAACAGAATAAAAACTTATCGAAAATGTGTGTTATTGTAACTTTTGAAAGTGAAAGTAGCACGGTGTGTATATATAGTACGTCACTGGCACCTGCTATTTAGTTTAAACAATATTTTATTAAATTATAAGACATGTAAAGGAACAATTAACAAATGTTATGTGGATTAGAAAACAAGCTTAAGAAAGCTTATATGAATTCTTCTCCACTATAAGCGTGAGTACAATAAACATGTCGGGCAGGTTAAAACTACATAGTTACTTTTACTTTAAACAATATTTTATTCATCCAATACAAGTGATAAATGATACATGATAACTAATGGGATTTGACCGAAAGCAGAACTTATCGTGGTCATCTCCCATATAAAATGCCTTCACATGGTACAATATGAGTAAGAAGCGGTCAATGCAGGCAATGTTCGCTATTAAGTAAGAATGAAAATATGCATTACGGATTCCAAATGAAAGGTAAGTAGTCAACAGAAGAGAGAATAAGTGTGACAGAAGAGAAAAATGATAGAAAATGAAATAGAACTGGTAACGATAGAAATATTTGCATGCACGCAATCACGCTGCACTACAAACTTGTGACGTTAGGATCAGTGTTTGAAATTTCGATATAAGTGTAATTAATGTTGATATTTTACGGAGAAAAGCGTTTAGTCTCAAGAATATACTCCTGAGTTTGTAGGAATATTTTCATAGAACGCCTTATATCGTGAATAGTTACGGGCGTTCTATATTTACAATCGGTCTACGGGCCGAATGGGGTTCGCTGCGGGAAACTTCGTAAAATGAAAGTGTGCCAATACCAATAAGCTATATGTTCGTTAAATATTGAAACATGCTAACACCTGTAAACATTCGATATGTTATATTAAAATAATAATGCGCATGTAATTCGCAAAAAATACATTCCCAATGAAATTTAGTTTAAATAGATTATCCCGTATGGAGCCTCATTTAGAAAGTCTCGTACACATAGAGTCAATATTTAAACCTTTTTACTAAAAGCCATAGTGTCATGTGTCCAATTTATTCTTTTAATGTAATATACCAACCAATAACAAATTTAAGTTTAACAAGTAAGCTATTTATTGTAAAATACGATTTTATTTACATGCGTGACGTCATACTATATTCCGTGTTAATTATGGTTAATTATAGTTACGCTATAAAAAGTAATTCCGAAAATAAAATCTTTTAAAAGGTAGATACGTTTGCTATATCCAGAATTCAATCAACTAATAACATACATGTATACCATAAGGTAGTGAGTTTTGTCATTATCTATGTGTTGCTAATGTGTCCAAAAAAACACACACTTTATTGAACAGTTTTTCTTGTGTTCTGAACATGTACCGAGTCATTGGTTTTCGCGACCAATTTTGTTTCCACATTGACCACAATTGTTGTTTAAATAATTTTATTATTTATGGTGCATCTCGGACTCTGTGTGTTTGTGGTAGACATAGCACTATGGCTTTACTACCGTATAGCAAAGTAAATAATAAATGATAAAAGTCAGATAATGAAAAATAGAAGTTAAACATTATGTAGAGACATGGCATGTTAAACTACTTTCATTCCCCCCCCCCCCCCCCCCCCCCCCCCCCCCCCCCCACCCCCCCCCCCCCCCCCAGAATGTCAAATGTGTTTAGAAACAGTGAAAAATTGAGGTGTGCGAATCCAGGTACACTGTGCATTTGCACAGCGGTGACTTTTCCCCGAAATATCATGAATATAGGCCGGTCAGGCCCGTAGCCAGCCCTGTTTGAGGGGGGGGGGGGGGGGTGGGGTCGTTTCGAAGGCCCAAGGGGCCTGAGGTATCTAGGGGGATATAAAAAGTGGACCTCGAGGCTAAAAAAGTGGACCTCGAGGCTGGGCGGGGGTGGTCGTCCGACCGCTCCGACCCACCCTGGCTACGGGCCTGCCCGTGCAGTATTTCTATTAAGTAAGTGTACCCGGCTTCGCACCGTGTATGTGGCGTTGCACACACCAATATTTTACATGTCTGATTATTCATGTTGTTTTCTTAAGACAAGTGTTTTCAGAAAGTCACGTGTTTACACGATTTAGAAAACTATAACAACAGTGACCAAACAAGTAAAAAAATTGAAGTGCAGTATTTGTATTAAGTAAATGTATTTGTATTGCAGTGGGTGGGCTTCCTAAAATTTATTTGTACACAGGGTACCCATGTTTGGTCTGGGGTGGTGATGAGGGACTTCTTTGCTTCATTGGGATGACCTCACGAAATATGGGCGGGGTGGAGACTGTATGTTTTTTTGGGATTACAATCGTGTCTGTTAATTCTGCGCACCTAATAATAATTTTCGTGAAAATGTCCATATTCAGTCTAAATTCCCTGAACATTCAAGGCAGTTCTAGCCGAGATAATCACGGCTAAACAGATGGCTTTTACTATTTCATCTGTCGTCTATTATCTGTATCCGCCTAGCGGAGACCCAGCCAAATTTGATCAAAATATCAGTCCATTTTGTCCTTGAGTTTAGCGAATAATACGGGAATAAAATTATAACCAATGTCGGTATATTTGCATGTGTATTATTGGTTTATGAAGCTTTTTTTAACATATCTGTTGTTGATCTATTAATTTAGTAAGCAGGACCACTAATCATTTTGACCATGTTCTGAATAACTTTTTACCAAACTATCAGGAATGGGATAAAATTGTGACTTCTAAAGTATACCGTTAATCAGCTGATTTATTCCAAAATCAACATAATTTATTCTGACGTAAGCTGGGCAAAACATTACGTGAATTGTGCATTAGCCGGTGCGCAGAATTAGCCGAAATGACATTTTTTATATGCAGATCAGAATGCCAGTTTTCATTGGTTTGATACATGTACAGATATGTATACATATGATTATGATAGACAGCAGAAAAATGAATATTGACCGAGGCGATTTTTTGTCGAGCCCGCTTGCGGAAAGCGAGACACAGTGATCACAATGACGTCCGGGTGTCCGTGCGTTCGTGCGTGCGTGCGTCCGTCCGTGCATGCGTCCGTCCGTCCGTCCGTCCGTCCGTTCGTTCGAATTATGCGTTAAAGTAGTTTTTTTAAATACCTTATATCTCTGCAGTATTAAGTCACATTGACTTGAAACTTCATAGGCTTGTTAGTCATCATCCATATATTCATGCTGTGTCCGACTCATGCGGCCCCTGTGCACAAGGTCAAAGTAAAATGACTTAGAAGTTTGCGTTAACAAAAATTGTCAAAATTTGCTTTGAAGTTTTCAGATACCTACTATCTCTGTCACCGAAAGTCGCATTTGCTTGAAATTTTTGTATGCGTATTGAAAAAATCATCCATACATTAATTCTGTGTCCCACTCATGCACCACGGTCAAGGTCAAATGACTTAGAAGTTGCGTTAAAGTTTCTGTCAAAATTTGCGTTAAAGTTATCGATAGCTACTATCTCTGTAACAGTTAGTCAGATTTGCTTGAAACTTTGCATGCTTATTGGGCATCATCCATATATTCATTCTGTGTCCCACTCATGCGGCCCCTGTGCCCCAAGGTCAAAGCCAAATGACTTAGAAGTTTGCGTTATTATGAAATTTGTATTAAAGTTTTTACATACCTTATATCTCCACAACACTTCATCATCCATATTTTCATTCTATAGCCCACCCATGTGGCCCACAAATCCAAGGTCAAGGTCAAATGACTAAAGTTTGTGTTAAAGAAGCTTTTACATACCTTATATCTACACAACCCTTAATTCAAACTTCAAATAAATACACTCTGAGACCATCAAATGCCTCGGCTGGCTCGACATGCGGGCTGCGGCCATCTGGTATTATATAGCAACTTCAGGGCTAAATGTCACAATGTCACTGAGTGGCGAACTGTGATTACCCTGACCAGCCTGCTCTGATGCGCTGCTGCATGATGCATGTACTCTCGATCTACACTAGACGCAAAGGCCGCACAGCCCATTCCCCGTCATATAAAATTATTTATACCTTTGTTAGCAGGACTGGTGCTTGTCTGACTGAATTGCGAACAGTGTAGACCCTGAACAGACTGCTAGGATGCACATGATACACTGGGTCTACAGTAGACGCAACGTCTCATCACGTTCAACCAAACATATTTGTTATTATACAACCACTTCAGATATCAATGGTTATTCACTGTCTGAGACTGAGTGGCGAACAATGCAGATCCTGCTCAGAATAATTGGATGGTCAGATTAACCTGGATGTACATGTACACTAGACACAAAGACTAAACGTACTATATATGACATTCATTGCAAATTGGTCACATATCAAATTATCTGTTTTTGTATTACTATAACTTATGATAACTCCAAACCTTCTAATAACTAGAAAACACTGACAGACAATGTACACGTAAAAACAAATTTATAAGTAAGTTGACTTACTTTGACCTGGACCATATGGTGGTCTATAGAATGTAAATATATATGATGACAAATAAGTATGTGAAGTTTCAGGCCAATCCGACATATGGTAATATATATAATATGCAGGCTAACACTTTAGCACAATTATCAGACAGACAGACGAACAGAGGAACAGGTTGGCGACTGTCATGTACCTCTAAAATAGTTTGCGGGGTAGATACAATAGAGAGCAATATACCCGAAGAAGACCAATGAGCATGCTAAGACTAATCTATCAATATGTACATTACATGTCATGAAGAAAAATATAACAACACTGTAAACCACGGATGCGTAATTAGTAATCTCGTAAAAGTATATTTCCATGACGCACCTTACACTGTCTATATTGGCACCCAAACAATGTACTTGGGTGACGATCAGACCAAACCTGGCCTTTAACCTGTGACACAGAACAGCTTTCGGTCTACACATGTTGCGAAATCACAATTTCGGTTTGTTTTTACAAACTGCGATCTACACCGGCGAAATAACTCGCAGTTTCAGGCATTACAAAACGTGTCATGGAAATAGAACCGTCAAAAATGTTACACGCATTCTACAGTTGGACGTATCATTCATTAATTCACAATGTTCATGTGGACTTGTGACAATAATTAATTAAGAGCGTGTATTATGATTGAAACAACATACTTGTTTTGATAATTACCCAAACTTGTTGATCGGTAAGAGTGTGTTCGCGATGGTGATCACATGTCCGTGGGGAATGACTTCCATTAAACTCATTGTTGGTTGATGCCCTGTACCATGGCAAGTCTAAAGACTCGTTCCGATGGTGATACATGTATCGTAATCTCTCCTAGATTTCAACTGGAAGTAATTTGCAATGCCGCTATCTTGAATACTAACTTACATATCGTCATTGTTTGTTTTTTTTTTAAGGAACAAATATTGTTACGCGCCGGTAGGTGGGCGTACATTATGGACCTTGTCTAATGCTACGTTGTGTGCTGCAAGCTCCTGCACGCTGTTCCAAACCCTTGTCGTGCGTATATACCCAGTATCTCTCTAACACGCGTTGGGGCTATAGATGACTGATTGACGACAAATGTGGTAGCGTCTGCTATAGTTGCCATCAGTAGATCTGCGTAAGCCTTGCAACCTGTGTCTTCAGATCTGGACTACTAAACGCTGCCGTCTGTATATCCGGAACACGGGTTTTGTAGCTGCCGTATGACAGTCCATGGGAAAAACAGATAATAGACTAGACAAATTCAATTATTATTAATTTTAGTTAGCACAAGATAATTCGAGAGAGGTTCAAATGAACGGTACATTCGTCCGTACTCAATAAGTAAACTATCGTGTGGATAAGACTAAACTGTTTATA
Organism: Conchocele bisecta; assembly: GCA_029237695.1. Lineage (NCBI taxonomy): Eukaryota > Metazoa > Mollusca > Bivalvia > Lucinida > Thyasiridae > Conchocele > Conchocele bisecta. The sequence goes on from CM055265.1 coordinate 112,740,919, forward strand.
ATAATTATGCTGTAAAAACCGCAACGATCAATACTAACGAAAAGGCAGCCGTAAACACCGGCATAACATGGTGGTTCTAGGAGGTATAGATTTGCTATCCACCAGATATCGTTCGACGCGTACAGGCAAATATGCATGCATACTTTAGTAGTTAGACTAAGAGGGGTCTATGCCGTGAAAAATGTCCTATGTGCTGATAAGACCCTCTCAAGGGTTTAAATAATGTCCAAATGACTCTGGCAAGATCAATTTATACTAAATTAATTATTGTTTTGCTATGAGAACTGTTACAATGCTTATTATATAGCTTACATTAATTCTAAAAGACCCACATTTTCGCACGAGTTTTAACGTGGAGGTGTTATCTGTAAGTTCTATTGATGCCAGAGTGCCGTAATTGGCAGATTTCGCTCGCCTTATATACCATGCATGGTCACAGTGGGCCAAAAACATTGGACGCTCGGCCAAGTATTGGCCATTCTGGCCCGATATTGGCCATTCTGGCCCAAATTGGCCATTTGGCCAAAAACGGGTCACTGGACAGGAATTGGCCATTGGCCAATATTGGCCATTTGCGCCAAAAATGGGCCATTTGGCTAGAAAACTGGGCCATATGGCCAAAAAATGCACGAGCCGGAATAATGACATCAAAATATGAAATGACATCACAGATTATGTTCTTTAGTGACGTCAGCAATACGAATTGGTCATCAATTTTATCAAAAATAAACATCGGAACTGAAGATAACACGGAAGCATGGACGGGGACGTGTGTGGTTTTTAATTTATATCGTGGCACGACATTTATATCGTGCGCTCGACATCTTATTGTGCGACGGAGATAATTATCTCGTGCGCACGAATCTTATCTCGTGCGCACGACATTCTTATCTCTGTGCGCACGACATAATAGTCCAATCACAAAAGGACTTCCAATATGGAGATATTTCTAATTGGTCAGTTATCTCGTGGCCACGACTTATTATGTTTCGTGGCACGAGATAATTCACCAATCAGAAGACGGGTTCATCACGAATTAACGTGTTGTTTTTACTGCACTTTCCAAGTTTTAATGAGCTTTGGGTTTGAGGTCGGAAATATTAAATACAAAGTGGATTGTTTATGCACCCAGTACCAATTTGTACGTGAGGCATATAGGTTAGTGATGTCCGTCCCGTACGTCTGTCCTGGTTCGATTTAGTAGGTAGTTATGGTCTGAGTGCTACTGTCTGTCGTAACTTCTGTTTTCCGGCATGTAATATTTTATTTATTGGCCCTGGTTCTTATCTTCCCCGCTTCATCACAAGATTCTCCTCACCCGCCCAACCCAAGGTCAGGGTCATTACTTATATTATTTGTATGTGCAGATTTGATTACCAAATATTGCACATTAGCTTCCCATTATTTAGTCGGTCAAGAAAATACCCCACCTCTCCTTTTGAAACAGTTAGAACACGTTGTCATATGTCTGTTTTGTTCACTCGAAATTTGCATTGTATAACTATTATATCGTGATAAATATTGGTTTCGTAACCTAATTTATGTAATCTTTTTCATATTTAGCGATGCCTTATGTCATCATTCTGCATAAAATACTAAATAAAACCCGGTTAACTCCAAGGTTACGAAGAGTCCCTATATGACCATTTCACTTTATCAAAAGTGCCATTTCCTGCTTTGGCTACCAGCGGGGGATTGGTGTGCCATATTTTTAGTTTCAGCATACATTTCAAGAATACAACTAGAAATTTAAACATATCAAAAACTTCATGTGAAATAGCGAAACGCAGTTAATAACATTCGAATCCAGTTCGTCGCGATATTTTGCGATATGGCCGGTATGTTATTCATCAACCATAAGTAGATAACCCCGTGCAGTTTTTCATATATAATTTACAATATCAGTTGCAGGACATGAATGAAAGTGTCAAAGCACAGAAGGTTATCGGAATGGTTGTAAACACAAGGGGGTAATCTATGTCAATACAGGGCTCGATTCTCTCAGAAGAGGGTGATATTAGATTCTTCCACATAAAACGGCGGCCGGCGTTTTTGCTCCGTATGTCAAGGATTCTCTCATGCAGTATCGATCTGCGCAGCCATTCAGTAGTATGCAGCGAGAGGTAAGACAATACGTTATTCTGCTAACACAAGTATATATTTAGGTGAAAGACACGGACTAATATGCTGAAATTGCTGTTCTACGATATAAAATAGCTCTAAAACGAAAGGAAAGAGAAACATCGGTGTAAAAAAAATGAGAATATCAGATTTTGTTATTATAATTAGTTTGTTAAATCGCCAGATTTATCACGCAAAAGGTATCTATAGTACTCTATATATTTATACATTTATTTGCAGGACTCGTGCTTGACTTCTTGTTGTTATTGTAAAATTTGCAATTAATGTGAGTGTGATATTGTTTGATGAATTGACGCGGTTTTGTCACGCTCCTAAATATAGGGTTACGGTTTCTTTGAAGGTTGTGGCGGTTATATCAGAAGGAAAAGCTAGGAGGTAAGTTGGGTCAGACCAAAAATTGAACGTTTCAAATTCTATGGATGATGTGTTTATGTTTGTTTATGAAATGGTTTCTGTATTAAGGGACTGGTCAATATTTATCGCCGGGGGGGGGGGGGTGGCTGAATGGAATTCAGGGTGGGGGGCGGAGGGGGCACATTTCGAGTGTATATGCACTATGTCGAGAAGGCCACCCCAAACACAATGCCTAGTTTTGTTATGCGCGCCTTTTACCGAATGGTAGTGGTTTAAGTAACTAGTTTGGGCAGAAAATACAACAAACATACGCCGTAATGAGGCACATATGCGCGTCTTTGTACATCTATGGCAAGTACTTTATGGCCCCATATCGAAGGCTTTCGAGCTCACATGTGTATATCTCCATATATAAATTGCCATATTGCCTGATGACATACATGTAAGAAAAGCGGGAATACGCATATATACAGAATCGGGGAAAATAATAAAGAATTCAACCGTTTGCTGAGACATGCAGGAAATTGTTTCAGACACTGTATTTCAAAATTTCCCGGGGGGCATGTCCCGGAAGCTTCCAAAGGCTGCCTCGGTCCAATTTGGCCTCGAAACGACCCCCGTAAAATCGGTCTGCTACGGGCTGTATATGCTACATATGGCACATGTATGCACCCGGTATCAGCATTGTGTATTTTAGCTAGAGTGTAACGGGCGATTGTGTCTAACATGGCCGAAGAGCATTTACATGTCACGAATACCAAAATAATATAATCAATAACTTTAGATACCGAGCGGCAATACAATACCAACTTCACCTTGCGCCATGGAATGTATTCCATAAAAAGATTGGCACTTTGGCAGTATATAACTATATATGCATAATAGTGCTCGGTATGCTCATTTCATTATAGCAAGTATTATTTAATGACGTGTGTTTGGTCTTGTCTGTACGCCTGGCATGTTTAAGTTGTTTAGAAAATGAAGGAACAGTATCTCCAGCGGATGGGAGATGTAGGTGAGCAAAACCGTTGCCAACAATACAGTATCGTTGACGATACCGTGACAAGGGCTGAGCAAACGTGCACATGATATATAAAAATGGGGTAATATATGAGATACAGCCAACGATATACTCACAATCAGCTTATGGGTAATGAAACAATGTATGAAAAAACATTGTCACAGGTAAATAAATGGGAAAAATTATGGATTATTTCGATTATGTTTGCCTTTTCCTAATTGGTCTTCAAAAATATAGCAAACATCGCAGAATTACTATCGGTGAGTCGCTGTGCTGGTCACATCCGTATTGTAATTAACCATACACCTTTATCAAGTGCTATAAAACGAGAACACGCTAAACTATAGTTTTTACATCACCATTTACTTGAATCGTCCATGGGTATCAACATGCTCCGGAGAGAATCCTTGACACAACGGAGCAAAACCGGCCGCCGTTTTATCTGTGAGAATCTATACCCGTCTTCTGAGAGATCGAGCCCTGTATTGACATGTTTCACCTGTGGTTATACTAGATTCTTAATTATTGTGACCATTCGCAGCAGAAGAACTAACTGTATATATATATCGTCTCTTAAAAACACGTCGCCGATGGTATTTGATGGATACCGCTTCCCACGGAAACGCATTTGGTGACGGACTTCTTAACGATGAAAAACTTTTGTTCTTTCCCACCAGGTGCGCTATGACACAGTTACATTTGGAGCCCTAGACACACCTCTAAACTTTGCGCTCTAATTCAAAACCCTTGACTTGGATGATTCTGCCGTTTGGTTGCCAAACGGATGTTACTACGTAGCAGACATACATTTGTATATTTTATGAGTTGTGTATATTGTTTAGCATCATGATATATCGATGTAAAGCGAGATTTTTTGCACATTTTGAATCTCATATTTAAGAGTGTCGCTTCTAAATTGAAATGGGGTGCATGTATTAGTGTGTAAATTCAGCAAAGCGTCGTGTATTTAGTGTAAGTTACTGGGAAACAGTGATTGGAGGCATTATATGTGTTCGTATTTATAACGCTAATTTTGTTTCGGTGTACTAGGCAGATCAATTACTTGTTTAGACACAGCTAACACTCCCGACACAATTCGTATGCATACTTGTGAATTTTAGTTCATGTTTACCAACAATGAATTAAGTTGCTGAGTGTATGCTGCGGAAATTAATTCGGAAAACATTTAAATCATAAGACACGAATGCGTATCCATACTGGGGAAATTGCATCCACGTGTTCTATATATGTGACAGTTGATCTGCCGACGAAACCTTCTTCACTCCAGTCTATTATAGGGATACGCATGTATATTTCATAATATAGATTTATATATTCGGTGAATTGCCTTTCACAATTACTGTATGTGGCATTATTATCAAACAACATAAACTCGCACACACATGTATGTCAATTGATTATTGCGAAATGTTGTGACGATTTATTCGGACACACGGTCAACTTCTATACACCGTTTCACTGACTTTCATAGGTATTTACTGATTTCGGATATGCCTTACAGTCACAAATAATACATATGATCATATCCCTTGGGGGGGCTGACGCTTTGCGTTCGTGTATTACTATAATGTCACAAAAACTCACAACTATTCGTAAAACTAGATGCGTATTCATACGGTGGAATTTCTTTTTCACGTGTATGTATGTGGACTTAAGTCGATTGGTCTAGCTGTGACAAATAAAATGTGGAGATCCGTGAACCATAGGAAGACAAGTGATAGTGAGACTAATGATTGCTACATATGACGTTAAAAGTGTTTATAATGATGGATTTTGTGATTTCTTCATATGACGCATTGTTACACAATGAATTTTTTTGTTACATACTGTGTGAATTGTCATTCATATCTGCAACTACTAACGTAAATTATGTTTAATGAATAAGAAACCCCTCGGTGTTATTAGTATGGGAATGATGTCAATGCCGGCCATTGTCGATAAAATCACATCGCGAACGCATCTTCCACAACTGCGATAACGAGTTCACGATGTGTGGTTAGATGAATTCACATTGTTCTATATATTAAAAAAAGTCCTGGTAAATTATAATTATATTTTTTTATATGAGAATAGTATGCTATTTTCCCGGAAGTCTATTTGAACTATATATAATGTTTCCCAGTTTAAACCTAGTGCTATGGGCTATAAAGTTTACTTTCGCTTTTTGGCAGATACAAAAACGACAATATGACAATATGGCAGATGATAATAGCAATGCTTTAATAAATCCAGTATTTTGAAAGTGGACTGGAAGTAAAAAGAATAGTAGAAATTTTATTCACTCAGCATTGATACTTATTAGCTTTAAGACAGTGAAAGAGAGTGTGCGATAACAATGTCTTAGTGCAGAACATATAGCGGTATTGTAGTGTTGTGAACTTCATTCAAGCTGAACTACGAACGTCAGCGAATCTTCTAGGTTACCGAATGATGACAGCGAAAATGACAACAACACTGGTTACAACGTTAGAATTGGTGAACGGTCGCTTCGTTTGATTTGAAACAATTAGACCCTATCGGTGTTGGAATTACGACAGGCAAGACGACTGAGAAGACGCGCTTAATATGGCAAACGGCCCTATTTCATTTGGCACATAGACGGTTACGATAAGTCAACCATTTGGGTTGTGCATTATGGTTGCATTTGTGGTTTTTCCAAGAAAGCTATATGGCTGGACTGAAAGTATACCACACGAACAGAACGAAAGTCATGGCGGATACTTCATGGAGCAGTGGAAGAGCTTGGCGGTTGTCTCGGATAGTCAGGACTGATTATGGGACCAGAAAAAATGGACATGTTCGGGTTTTCCAATGCTTCCTGAGACGAGATTGATCAGATGCGTCCAGTGCCATACATGACGGCGCCAGTACTGCCAATCAGCGAATAGAGAGTTTGGTGGGGCTACTTAAGGAAAAAATCTACATTCAATTCTGGATCGAACTTTTTAAAGTCTTCAAGAAAGTGGAAAATTTGGCGGCGGACTATCTCGAAAGAACTTAGTGTTGTTTTGCTTTATTGCTTTTATCCAGGTAATTTTTTACGTATCATAGTAATTACTATGCACTGAGAATGAGACGATCTTGGTCCACCAAAGCATTAAGTCATTTCGACTTAACCCGTTCAACCCTACAGGCCTGTATAATGGTTTTGCACAAAATGGATAGACCCAAAATGAGCCGGCTCGTGCCAGTGTCTCATCAGGATCGGACGTTTTTTCAAGTATTTTTCATATTTTTAGAAAACACCCCCTTTTTCATGAATGGACTAGTCTGACAATTAATTATATACCATCAGGTGGTTTGCAAAAAAGTAACAATATCCTAGTCCATTCCACATTTCGAAAGTGTTTAAAAAACGTAATGCGAAACGTTTGCAACAAACAGGAAATTCGAGTAATTTGAGCTAGACCCGGGCATATTAATGAAATAGGGATTCAGATGTCTGCAAAGTTTTACTTTTAACCTAAAAATTCATCTCATTTGACATTGACTTTGGGAATTTGGGCAGCATGTTTGGAGGAATATTGAAGATAAATACGTATGCTTGCAACGCTTCATTGGGTCCACCAAGTGGTTTACAAAGACAGTGATAATTATTAAGAAAAAAACACTTTAAGAAAATTTCAAATTCATTTGCCCTTGACTAGGGCAGTGGAGTGTGCGACGGCTCTACTTCCACAAACGGCCGAGCGTTGTACATTAATATTGTACATGGCTCGATACCCCTCACCGTTATAGACGCACTGCTTATATGTTCCAGAAAACCGTCTTGCCCCTTTTCCCGGGTGTATTTGAAGTGGAAGCTTAATAGGGGGGCCTATCACTGAGTTGCAGTGCATAACTAGAGTGTGTCGCGAAAATGCGATTTTCACTCTTTACATGTTGAGGGAGGCGAAAAAATCAGCGGCGGGATTTTCTTTGATTTAGAAGTTACCGCCCTTTGAAATAAGAAGAAAGTCAATATTGGTGTTCGGAACGAACTTATAATCAAAAGATAAATCCCCGACGCTACCTTTCCGCTCACTCAACATGTATAGATGAAAATCGCATTGTGTTTTAGAGTGAAACCAAATCAGTAGTTTGGTTGTAAAACTGTCAGTGTAGTAATGCATCAGTCAATGTAAAGTCCCGCACCCATCTCCGGGGGGAATAGCGGGCTCATATTTCGTGCTGTGAAAGCCCCGGTAAAAGGCCCGAACTGTGGGTATCATGAAAATGTTAAGCCCCGGGGTAAGCCAGTTAAATCCCGGTAAAGCACCCGGGGTGTGGTCCCGGCCCATTTGTGAATGCCCAGTAAAAGTCCCCGCCACTGCCGGGCTCCTGAAAGAGTAAAAGCCCGGTATAAAAGCCCCGCCCCTCCCGGAGGGGGAGTGCGGGGATTCACATTTGACTGATGCATAAACAGCTTTTATATTTTGACAAATTTTTTTAAGTCTACTTTTTACATGGAAATATACGGGATAGCATTGAATGTTGATGAAAATGTATATTAATATTTTTTTTTCCCAGTTATGTCATATTTGTTACTATTTGATGACATAATATGTAAAAAAATATTTTTTAAACGGAGCGCCGTGGCGTAATGGTTAAGTTGCATCGGACTGCTGATTCCAAGGTCGTGGGGGTTCGAGCCTGACTAGCGGCGGGGCGTTGTTTCTTGAGAAAGAAACTTTATCCACACTGCTCCGTCCACCCAGCTGTAAAATGTGGTACGATTAATTCGTGGTTGCTTCCCTTGGTTCCAATAACTGGAAACATGGAGTTTGTGGGCTAATACGGACTTTGCCGGCTGTTTCCTCATCTGTATAAACATGTTGGGAGGCTGGTACAATGAAAATATGGTGATGGGATGTACCGCAGTTGCCGCATGTTGGTGATGGTTACATGCACTAAGTGAAACTACACCAATAAGATGGTGGTTGACGAATTAGTCAACGGCGGGGCAGGGGATATAATTACAATACAAAATACAATGGCCGACATTTCCATTATTTTGCAAGTTAACACATTTTGAATGCATGAAAATAGGTCAATTTACTTATTATATATTGTTAATATTAGTTATAAATGTTTATGTCAAAGAAAATAATATGCTTGCACACGAGTTTTAAATGAAAAAAAAATAGGTTCCTGTTTTACAAAGGATTGTTTCATGACACTATATTCATAGATGTCATTGTTTCTCACGACTAAACTAAACCCGTATGGGATCTTAATACGCACGGGTAGTTATTGCACGGCAGTTATGACCTTTAATGGTCTTTCGTCACACACAACGGTTTTTTGGGGCAATCGTGTTGAAAACAGTTGATATGCTAGCAACGGTTGAACTTTTAGCGAAAATGTCAAGTGGTAAACGATCGGCTATCGATTTGGAAGTGGTGCGTATTGACCCTCAAGCTAGCCGCCAACGTGAGCAGTCACACTGTTGGCCAACGCTTAGAAATTTAGGGTATGTGCAAATAAATCTGTTTTCCCTCGGCGTAGTGGACAGCGGTGACCCAACGTGTGAGTAATGCCCCATGTTCAATGTGTTTCCAACGATGGCATATAGCGTTCTTCATCAACGTGTGCCAGCGTGTTTCCGAATATCACACGTTACCAAGGTCGATGGTCCAACTACGTTGTGGTGTGGACGGGTCATAGGTGTCACGTGAGCGTCACTGAATCCGATTAGTGATACGTAAAGTATGTATTTTACTTTCGGCCATGATAAAAATACTAGACAAAAATATCTGGCCTCGCTATCGAAGTTAAAGTTTTGAAGTTTTAAATCTGTATATTGAGCTCAGATGATGCCCTAAGGAATAACATACACTTAATAGGTAATTATATACATTGTTATACTACATTGCAGGAAGAATGATACTGCTGCATCAATGTGGAATTGCATTTACATTCCGCCTTCCAGAAATCCAAATGTACCAACAAGGAGCGGCGGTCGGTCTGCGCGTCGGGTCGACAAATGTGATGTATTGTGCACCCAGTCTTGGAATACGGAGGACAATCTATGTGCCTATCTGTTAATGTCCATGGGGACCTGTGTTGCCAAGAAGCGAATTTGATCAGTAGTACCATGCGTGCTGACGTCTACGACATGTGTATAAATATTATGAGAGTGGCAGACTATATCCAACTCATAGCGCAGATCAGCAGTGGATTTGTACATCAAGCTTCGGAGAGCATATTATGGCATGGTCGGTAAACGCTTACACTCATCAATTGTAAACTATACACAAGATCCAGGGCTCAATATACCCTCTTCACAACAGTTTTTGTGACTTATCACCTAGTCCCAGCTATATTTGTAGTGATGTATGTGCAACAGTGCAGGCTAAGATTACCGGGGCATATACTGGTTCAATTATATGTTTAGTGACAATTAGTAGCAGATGACCCTATTTCATTGTATTTCAGTGTGATAAGGTTAATTTTCGAACACTGACCTATAAAACTGTATAGTCTTGGTGTCGATTAACTTTATGTTTCAAGTTTCATCCTTTTTCGTGAGGGATATCTTATAATTTAATGACGTGGGCGAGGTCAGGAACCCACGGACACAATGAGGGACTGTTAATTGAGTGCACGATTCATAAACGTCACATACAGTTTCCTATTAAAACAGGCAAGCATTCAGATATTCATATTTGATTAAAAGTGGGTGTTTTTTCATTTTTCATCAAAACACATTGCCACAAGTTATTTAGTATGTACATGCGAAAAAATTATCTAAGGACCGTAGTTTTCGTAGGGATTTATTTCTGAGGTATCTGCTTTGTGGGGCCTTGTTGCATTTTCTGTTTGTTTTCTCATTTTTAGTCACTGCGCTAAAAGGCTCAAAGTTAGCTATTGTTACCGCTCTTCATTCCTTCGTCGTCGTCCGTCCACACGTTTAAGAATTCTTCCTCCGAACCGTTGACCGATGTGGGTCAAACTTCACAGGGTGTGTATGGGTAAGGCCTTTCACAATAAGCAAACTGGAGGTCGTCGGTAATCCAATATGGCCGCAGTGGGAAAGTAGGTCAAATTCGTTAAATAATTTCTTCTCACGAACCAGCTAGGCGATTACAACGAGATTTAGTAGGAATTAGTCGGCCAATAGTGATCTTTCAGAATGCTAAAACGGTTATCTGGGTTAAAAAATGGGGCGAATCAATTTGACTTTTGACCGAATATGGTCATGTCGTATATCAAATCGAAGGTATCAATGAGGCAAACACTCTTCGGATTTTTTGTCGAAATCCGATGATGACGCATCCATGATGGCAGCCAAATGGTTCGTCCGTCCACTCTGTATATTGAGCTCTGATTCTGGGAATTTCCCTCATTATGGTCGGTTCGAGTGGGGATATTCTAACTGGTGAGCGATAGAGGGACCATTCATGGCCCTCTTGTTTGTAGTTCTTGTTCTTTCGTGTTGACCGTACAACACATATCCCACTTGTCCACAATCTTGTTATTTTGACGGTACTCTTTTTTCCACCAAAGCAATGGATAATGATATATAGATTTGATGACTATTTTTTTAAATGCCCCGCTACCGTAATGGTAAGGGGGCATATAGCGTTAACGGTGGTCCTTTAGTCGTCCGTACGAGATATTGAGCCAAAAAGCGAGTTACTCTGTAAGTTCTGTTTCTGCATGGGAATCTTTAAAAATTTAAAATTTGGCTTATGCATTCTTATCATCACCATGCTTCATTTTGTAGGCATGCTTCAACCCACCACAAACCCAAGGTCAAGGTCATTCACTTAAGTATGAGCCCAAAAAGCCGTGTTACTCTGGGTGCTGTAATTTCTGGTTTCCTCGCATCGGAATATTTTAATATTTGGCTTTGCTTCTTTATCACCACCCATGCTTCTTTTGTTAGACCATGCTTCAAAACCCCACCCCAACCCAAGGTCAAGGTCATCACTTATAAGATATTGAGACCAAAAGACGAGTTACTCCTGGGTTCTGTATCTTTCTGTTTCCTCACATGGAATCTTCTAATTAGTGTATGCCTTATTTATCATCACAATGGAGAATATTCTGTATTCAAACTGTATAAAATTGAGGGACATTCCAAAATCAGAGCTCAATATTTTACTTACACTATATATTCAGCCTGAAATTAGATATCCTGACCTGGATGTGCAGGTTCCATGCCACACGAATACATGCCTCATACTAAAAGCTAAAACAATTAGCTTTTATCCTATTTTACTTTGTTAATGGGGCATAAAGGATTCAGCTCTCAAGTACCAGGGGTGCGAAATGGTTGGTACAGAGGGGCCAAAAACTCTCCGAATAAAAAAACTTTGGGGAGCAATAAAAAATGGGACTGTTAAAACTGTAAATTTAAGGATTGACCTCGTAATTTTTCATGAATAAAAAAAGTACAGTTCAATCCTTATGATACAGAAATCAGAAGTACATGCATTGTGTCGACAATTCTGGCAGACGTAGATATTGACAAAAGCAATTTTGTATTTCGGTCATGTTTTGCTTGTTTTCAGGCAAGAATAATATATTGAACTTGGACATATACAAGTACATTTTCTAGATTCCTTGTTATGATAACACAACGGCACCCAAAAGTTGTGCTTCATAATAATTGTGTACTGAAGGAAGGCAACATATATGGCCTAAAATATACATGATTGTTGGACTACCCATATTCGATTTGAATAAACATCAACAAAGAAACATGCGTTTCAGTTTTATTGGAAAAGCATATTGATGAGTGAGTGATGTGAATAGGGTTTAACGTCCGCTTTTCTGACATAGAGGTACAAGCCTCAGGGAGTCTACAGCAGACGGGTCAACGGGGTCGTGTCCCGTATCACCTGTCGAGGGGGGTAAATCCCAACTTCAGAATCAATATTTACAATCAAAATATACATTCAGTCCATGAAATTAGAACAACCTGATCTGGTGGTCAGGCCCTCGCACACCAGCATCAATTATTCCCATCCCCTTAAAAGTAATAGGATTGGCGCTAATCTTACTTTTATATATGGGGCTTAGGCCTGACTCAACTCTCATACAAGAAAGCCAAAATGTACATGAGGGCAAATCCGGTATCGTGAGTTCCGGAAGTAGAAACCAATCGTTTAAGGCCTTGTTTAGTCGCCTTTTACGAAAGCAATGGCTACTGCAGCACTATTCTCAGGATAGTTGTCCGCCCTGGTGACTGCCACGGGGCACAAAGCATTGATGAACAAAAAAAAATTAAGGAAAAGATTAACTAGAAACATAATGTAGTTTTGAAAAACAAAATGTTGTCACATATACATGGATTGATTGATTTCGGTGTTAACAGGCCTATCAACAGCGGTATGTAGGGCCGTGCCAACAGAATGGAGTATCTGTATTCAACTGTAAGAAATGAGGGAAATTCCCAACATCATGAGCTCAATATTTACATAAAAATATTGTTCAGTCCTGAACCTAGAATATCTGACCTGGTGCCAGGTCCATGCCACACCAGAATATTAGCTCACCCAAAAGTAATATGATCAGCACTAATCGTATCTCTTTTAATGGGGTATAACAGGATTTTGCTCTCCAGTATCAAAAGCGAAAATTGAAATGCGAGGGCCAAAACCATGTAAGTTGGAATTCACATAAGGATCAAATTGCTTAGCAAGTCCAGTATGAACATAATAGTCGCCATACATAGATGGGTTGGGCAGAAATATGTGTGGAAAAACAATAAAGGTGTCAAGTTTCGTAAACAAATAATGCCAGGAGTTGTTGAAGGAAAATTATGTGAATACAAGAACGTAGCTGAAATACAGACAAATAAACTCTGAGTGGTGGAAAATAGCTGAGTGAGCTTAAAACATTAACGCTAACAATAAACCGTCAGAAGACAATGAAAGCTTGTCTGTGCAGCTTCACCAAAGGTGGATATTGGTATAACAACATCCCAAAACATGTTTAAAACTGCTAGCTAGAGAATGATGGGACACTTAGTTGTGATTGACATTAGTTAAGGGGCTGTGTGTGATAGTGTAAAGATAAGCTATAGCATTGGTAGGAGGGTTATCAGTTAGATGAAAGCATGTATAAACAGAAGTAGAGATTTCCCAAATTTAAGTTTCTGAATGCCATAAGTATTTGACAGACCCTGTGGGTGGTGGGTTTGGCTGCAGCATGATAGGGGACTTGAATGGATTGATTATTGGTGTTTTTACGGCCTATCAACAGCCGGGTCATGTAAGGCCGGGCCAACAGGATGGAGTATCATGTATTCCACCGGTAAAAAAGACGTGAAATTACCAAAATCAGAGCTTCAATATTTACATACAGTTAAAAATATATATTCAGCCTGAAATTAGAATATCCTGACCTGGTGCCAGTCCATGCCACCAGAAATTCACTTAGTCAGCCCAAAGCAATACGATAGCTTTTAATCTATTACTTTCTTAATGGGGCATAAACTGATTAGCTCTTCAAGTACCAGGGGGGCCGAAATGCGTTGGTAAATGAGGGCCAAACCAAGACATGATGTAAGTCGGCATTCCGGTAAGGGATGAACGCCGTCGTTTAAATTTACCATCACATGTCACAACTCACCCACCAGAATGATAGGGGTCATCTGAAGGAATGCATATATGAAATGAATATGAAGCTGTGAAGCATACATGTACCCAAATGGTTAAGCTATTTCAACGCCTAAAGTATTTGACCTGACCCTTGGGGTTAGGGGTGTGGGCGCGGTTCAAGGATACGCTCTTGCAGCATGAATAGAGGGTTCATCATATGAGGAATGCATATATGAAATATGAAGCTGATTTGAAGCTGCTCCAATGCGAAGAATTTTACCCCAACGTTAAGTTTGAACGCCCTAAGTATTTGAACCTGGGGTTAGGGGTGGGTGGTGGGTCATGGATTTGCTGCTGCAATAGGAGGGTCATACTGAGGAATGCATACATGAAATATGGATAGTGATGAATCCAAGCAAAGAAACAGAAAGTTCTAAGCCAATTTACCAAGGCCAAGTATGTTTTGTGGACGATGACATCGGGGGGATTATGCTATATGTCTTCTGCACTTTGTGCAGGCGAGCTAAAAAACATTAAACATAAAATAACACTTAAAATAGAGTGACACTGTGGTTCCACCTCAATAGTGTCTGAGCCCCCGGGGGTCCACAATTTTGTGATGTTAGCATACCGTACGTCTCCTGTGATTGAATATTGATTGATTGATGATTAGTGTTTTAGGACTTCAACTGCAGGGTCATGTAATGGCCGGTTAACGACGAGGGTTATTCCACCTATTCAACTCAGTAAAAAAATGAGGGGAAATTCCCAAAATCAGAGATCACTATTTACATAGAGTGTATATTCAGCATGAAATTAGACTATTCCTGACTGGTGCCAGGTCCATGATAACACCAGAGTCACTTAGCTCTGCCGCAAAGTAACAGGATTAGCTATAATCGTATTACTTCTTAATGGAGCATAGCAGGATTTAGCTCTCAAGTATCAGGGGCCAAAATAGTACAAGAGGGCCAAACCATGTAGTCGGCATGTAAGGATGAATGCGATCGTTAAATTACCCTTCGCTACTCCCTCCTACCTCCCAAGTACGTGTCGTGAACATCTAGGGGAATAATTCCTCCAAGGATATATATCCCTCGGAAATCATGGTAAATTATGTGACCTATTGTGCAATTAGTACATGTATATTCAAAATGGCTTCCATAAGTAGTGTTGAGACGTCATATTGCCAAAACATGAGAACCATTGACCAACACTTTCCACCACATGTCATAGCTAATTGGAATATTGGAAGCTTTCATCTACCATATGGTAACATGCAACTCATTTGATTACATGGTATACACTTTGGTAATGAATGCTAAGTACAACCAAGCATCCTTGTCCTTGGGGTTGCCAAATATTATCAATATCAGCAAACAGTTATCGAGAAAATAACGAAAATTAAACATATGTACAAATTACGACAGCATTTTCAGGTAGAGGCCTTGAAATATATATCATATTAATCACTACTTAATATATTAATTGACGTATATCAATTTTAATCACTCTACATTGGTGAATGTCTTGAGTTATTGACTATTGGTGTTTAACGGCCTATCAACTGCCAGGTCATGTAAGGCCGGGCGAACCCAAATCAGAGCTCAATATTTACATAAACTATATATTCAGCCGTGAAATTAGAATATCCTGACCTGGTGCCAGGTCCATGCCACACCAGAATCACTTAGCTCACCCCAAAAGCAATACGATTAGGTTTTAATCCTATTACTTTCTTAATGGGGCATAACAGGATTTAGCTCTCAAGTACCAGGGGGCCGAAATGGTTGGTACGTGAGTGCCAAACCATGCAAGTCAGCATTCCAGTAAGGATGAATGCCGATCGTTGAATTACCCTTCGCTACTCCCTTCAACAGTGTTAAATATCATATTTTAGAAGCCACAACGGAAACTTCAATTCCAAGTAGTGACATTTAGCTAACTTCAATATACTAAATACACAGATAGGTATCAAAGATTAGAAAATTGCGAATAGTACTTTTATTATATATATCGAGACATTAATTCATTACAGGTATAAGAAAGATTATTTCTTGCACAAAAAATCCATTTCAATCCAGTTGTGAACCTTCAAACTACATGGCATATGCTCATTCTGTCCATCGTTACGATGATAATTAGCACTGCCAAAATTGTTGACATAAAAATGTACATTGTGGACAATCTCACATCATTTACATTTAAACTGAAACGACATTGTACATGTATATAAAAATCCACATTTAAAAAAGTGTACCCTAAAGGTCCACTAGAGCCACACTTATGACATACTCATACATACAATGTACTAGTACCTTAAGACACAGATGTATATTTATGGTGGCCACAGGGGTGATAGATAGGGTGACACAGATCAAAACCCAAACAACTTTTAAAACATTTAAAATGACCATGTTGAGAGGGGAAGCATAGGTTAGTCACATAAGAGCAACATATAGGGTGAGATTGATATACACGAAAAGTTAACAGCTCAGGCAATCATTCATTAAGAAAATATTCTAATAACTAGAGCAAGTCAGCGGGGGCTGACGTATACCCCCGGCCACCGCCTGGACACAGCAACCAGAATAGTGCACAAAACGTTAAAGAAAGTTTCTAATTGAAGTGACCTTGGCCGTAGGCATGCGGGCCCAACAGATGGGCGACACACAGAATGGTTGTATGGATGATGATACACATGCATATAAATGTTCAAGCGATTACGTCATACGGTAAAAAACTTATATGAGAATGGAGAAACTTAGGGATTCTTCCATACAAAAATTTCAAAGTCATTTGACCTTGACCTTGGGCACAGGGAGATTGTGGGTAGTACACTGAATGGTTGTATGGATGATGATACACATGCATATAAAGTTTCAAGCGATTACGTAATAATCCAGTAAAGGAGTTATATGAGAATGGAGAAAGTTACGGATTCTTCCATACAAAAAATTCAATGTCATTTGACCTTGACCTTGGGCACAAGGAGAGCATGGGTAGTACACAGAATGCCTGTATGGATGATGATACACATGCATATAAAGTTTCAAGCGATTACCTCATACTGTAAAGAAGTTATATGAGAATGGAGAAACTTACGGATTCTTCCATACAAAAAATTCAAAGTCGTTTGACCTTGGGCACAGGGAGAGTGTGGGTAGTACACAGAATGGTTGTATGGATGATGATGGACATGCGTATAAAGTTTCAAGCGATTACATCATACGGTAAAGAAGTTTGTTATATAAGTCTGTGATGCACGGACGAACGGAAAGGCGAAAACTATATACCGCCGGGGGTATAATAACGAAGATATCACAGGAATGATCATAATAGACGGAGCCCCATTTTTGTCTATCTGCTAAAACATACACTTCACTACCCCTTCATTGGCACCAAGGTTTGATGCCATTTTTTGATACATATACCTACATATACCTATCCCACTTACTATACGGGTGGTAGTAATAAAAAAATTGCTGATGAAAGTGGTCAAAGTGACCGAAATCCAAGATTGATTTTCCAGTGTGCTAAAACTTATTGCCACTAGCACATAACTTATAGCATTTTATCACCACAAAACATACTAATGTAATTCCTTCATCAATTGTGAGATGTTTCACATCATACTTGTTGATGTTTCAATTGATATAAATTCAATATGGCCACCAAATCTGGCCATGCCTCCAATTTTGATCAAATGACACCTAGCAGTTTTGATTGGATCTAAATTTGTATTTATTTAGCTCCATCATAAGGGTTAAAATATATTGTGTAGTCTTAAAAAATATATATCCATGGACATAATTATAAAGCAATGTAATCTACATTCCCACCCTGAAAACGTATTTGGGGCATATTTGCAACATTGTGTTATAGTGTTGTACTTGTAGTGCTTGTATTATTATATACAGAAGTAACTCGAAACATAAATTTCACATGACCATGAACTGAGACATTGACCATGAACATATATCCGGTGTCATTGATCGCAACACGTCTCATCATGACAAACATTTGTTCCAAACCATTTGAAAATTCATTTATCGGTTTAATATTTACACCCTCCAGCAATTTTCCCTATCTAATGCAAAGAAAGGAAATCTGATTCATTTATCCATGAATGTCAGTTGCTCACGTGATTAAACACGCTACGTAATGACGTTGCTGATTGGCCCCAGTTAGTTTCACATAATTTATTATCACGCCGTTGTCAATAACAGCACGTGCTGGATTGGCAATGTCGCTGTTCCAAGAATTGCGACAAATTTACGTAAAGTCACATAAAATCATTTTTAAAGTATCTAAAATGTAGGAGAATAATGTGTAAATATATGGATTGAATTGTTATTTTTCAATGTTCATAGGTTCATGAACACAGTGGGAGTAGCTAAAATTTACACTCTTCATGGAATTGTATCTCCTTCCACTGTGTGAAAAAATAATTCTTCAATTCTTAAGAAGATATAGAGCACAAACAAATTTCCAACAGACCACAGACTGACCGACGAGTTGACTCCTATTTAACCAATCAAACTTTGTTTGTGGTGGTATAAAAATATAAAATAAATCAATACATGTACAATAAAGAAAAACAAGAACAAAACTAGATGTGTGCTTTTCGGATAAAAACATATATGACGACAAGTATTCCTGTAAAGTTTCAGGGCTCCAAATTTAATACATTTGTACTTTTGTCACAGAATATTTTGCCCCACGAATATTTTGCCCCCCGGGGGGGAAAATATTCGGCGAATATTTCCCCCCCCACCTGAACATTCTGCCACCCACGGGCCTAACCCAAACCCTAACCCCAACCCTAACCCCAACCCTAACTCCAACCCTAAGCATATTTGCCAGTGGGGGGCAAAATATTCAGCGAATATTTCCCCCCCCCGGGGGGCATAATATTCGTGGGGCAAAATATTTGTGTACACCGGGTCAACAGGTCTATCCCATACTTAACCTCTCCAAATCAGAACTGAATATTTATAGAACTAGAAAATGTGTTCATAGAACATGGAT
Organism: Conchocele bisecta; assembly: GCA_029237695.1. NCBI lineage: Eukaryota > Metazoa > Mollusca > Bivalvia > Lucinida > Thyasiridae > Conchocele > Conchocele bisecta. Next base: position 112,760,020 of record CM055265.1, read on the forward strand.
GCCCCACCTACCGCTTTGATAGTGAATAAAAGAGACAAAATATGAAAAATTTCCAAGTAATTTGACCTTGACCTTGGGTACATGGAGAGCATGGGTAGTACACAGAATGGTTGTATGGATGATGACACACATGCATATAGTTTCAAGCGGTTACCTCATACGGTAAAGAAGTTAAATGACAATTCTAAGTCATTTGACCTTGATCTCATGCACAGGGAGAGCATGGGTAGTACACAGAATGGTTGTATGGATGATGATACACATGCATATACAGTTTTAAGCGATTACCTCATACAGTAAAGAAGTTAAGTGAAAATGGAGAAACTTGCACATTCTTCCCTACATACTTGACCTTGGGCACAGGGAGAGCATGGGTTGGGACGGACGGACAAGGGTAACACTATATGCCCCCCCCCCCCCCCCCCACTATCGTGATGGGGCAGAAAAATACTTGTATCATAGGCAGAGGACCTTTAGCATTATATCTGCACAGCTATATTTGCAATATACGCACGCTTTTGAAGGGGCGGAGCTTAAAACTGTGAAATAACTAACTGTGCGTATATCTGAAACGTATGGGCTGATATACGCACGGCTAGTTATTGCACAGTTATTGTGGATCATTCATAAAACAGTGGATTTTGGTTTATTTCTCCCATCAAAAGTAGAATCGTCTTTAAATACCGAGACGAGTCTAAAGCACTCCCAACTTTCCATTTTGATGGAGAAATGAGGAATTCACCCCAAAATCATGCACAATAATTTGAGCTCTGGTCCATAAACGATTTGACTCCAAGTAAGTCATTAGAAACGCAACCTTAGTACCAGTGTAGCACATAGTGTTCAGCATACTATGACCAGGTGGTATGGTTTACTTGCTGGCCATATCAGTCAATTTAGCTGGATTATGTCCAATCAAACTGCTTCATTTTGAGTACTGAGTATTAGAACGTACTCGGATGTGTTATGATTCCTATGCTCATATACTTTGTGTAGCATCACTAAGCCCCAGTTTGTCATGTTCAGACGCATATTGTTTTGACTAGCAGTTGTCATGTTCATGGACCAATGGAAAGAATGTTTCACCCGCGTGTCAAAGAAATTCAATTATCTTAAGGAAATGAATGCGCCGATGACGATGCGCATTCTCTATGACGTGATGGGTCAGGAAGTGTAACGCAAAAGTCAAATTCTCCTAACAAAATGTATGCAACGTTGAGGCAGTCCAGCCCAGATGAGCATGTGTGCTAATGACGTAATTGTAATAGCCAATGATACAAATTTGTTATAGCACTGATTTTCTCGTGTCGCCGAAATATACTCTCGGCTATGCCTAGAGTATATTTCAGCTACACTAGAAAATCAGTGCTATAACTTACATATTCAGCCATGAAATTAGAATATCCTGACATCACTGGTGCCATGTGCATTCCACACCAGTCACTTAGCTCCAACCCAGCTCTAATCTTATTACTTTTAATGGGGGTATACCAGGATTTAGCTCTCAAGTATCAGAAGGCCGAAAATGTACCCGAGAGCCTAACCATGTAAATTGGAATTCACATAAGGATGAACACCGATCGTTAAATCACCCGTCACATGCCCCCGACCAACCACCCATTCATTTCAATGGCACATGAACAGAACATAATTTAACATTTATTTCATGAAAACATTGCAGTTTACATGTTTCATATTGCTCCAAATGGCATTTAACAATATCAAGTAGAGGGTTGTTTTTCCAACAAACACATATGTCGCCCCTACACTACAACTGCATGTTATGTGGGCGGTACAATTAAAGCCAAACAATATGTTTGGTTTAGCAGTGGAACTAAACTCAGATAGCCATCACATTTTTTCAGATTTGGGATATATCACAGGTGCATGAGGAATGGCTGATATTTCAGTGTTGTATGTGCCATTTTTGTGTATTTGGTGGTCTGTGTTGGTTGCTGCAAACGCAACACTTACTACACCATACCGCCCGTCCACACAATACAGTGATTACGTTACTGTAGCCTATTACACCGAAGGAAAAAACGCAGTTTATATCCGCAGGAATTTTTTACCAATAAAACGCTTAATTATCCAGCAATAACAATAAACGTGGTCTTAATATGTTCATTGGTATCGTTGTATATGGTATGGACCGTCATTTGAAGTCAAACTTTCATATGTTGTCTTGAAAAGAACAAATATTGGTCATTCTATAAGTATTTTATCTTGACCCTGGGGTTAGGGGTTGGCGGTGGGTCAAGGATTCACTGCAGCATGTAAGAGGGTCATCTGAGGAATGCGTATATGAAATATGAAGCCGATCCAATCAAAGAAACAGAAGTTATAACACATTTACCCGAAGGTTAAGTTTGTGGACGCCGACGCTGACGCCGAGGGTATGCCATAAGCTCTTCTGCACTTCGTGTAGGCGAGCTAAAAAGCATATAAACATCTCCGCTTGGTGAGTTACACACTGTGACACCTGTAGCAATGTCTTGAATTGGACTGATTTGCTGATCTAATATGGCTTCAAAACCCTTCCGTGACAACGCAATGTTAACTAGCCACGCCCACAGTGTATTGAAATCTCTATAACATTTTCAGAGCAAATTTGCGTGCAATGTCATTCAGACGGAACTACATGCATTTGGATTTATACAAGAAAATATATTAAATGTCAAAACAAAATGATGCTTAAAATCATGTGCAAAATTCCTGAATTGACCATATGACGTCACGGATAACGTCTGAAGTTGCTGTTTTGGTTGTTGCGCTTAACGACGTCGAGTGAAACGTCCCGCCTAACGTACTTTTAAACCATGCCATTGGTTAAATACAGACAAATGACTCATTAATATCAATGAGGTCTCATGAATATTGAGGAGATGGCCTGTTGGATAATTTGATTTTCTTTCAGCAGTTTCTCTCAAATACAGGTTAGTTAGCCATATTACATGTAGATATTAAAGATTAAACACCGCCGATGGGCTTTCAAAATTCAAAGATAAATACCCGGTGGTTGGAGCTTGAAATAAAATTTCTTTTCTATGCACAATTTCTATCGAGCTCCGCCCATCGGGTATTTATCTGGGAATTTTGAAACCCTGTGGTCGATGTTTAATTCTTAATGTGTACCCTGCCAAGCTAGAAAGCAACCCACCTGTAATGCAAAAGATGCTTTAATAGTGTGCGTACTACTTCATCTTTTTGTTCCAATTTTATTCCAAATGGTACTAGTCCTTGTTCTAACAACCAATCACTGTCTTGGTCTGTGCATGTCTGCATCTCTTCCTCAGTAGATGCTTCCTTCAGCTAAAATATTATGGCAATGGGTGAATTAGTTGCAGAGATATATAGTGTATCGAAAAACTTTATAAAATACTCTGAAGTAAATTTCAAAATAATTTGACCTTGACAGGGGCAGCACGGGTGGGGCGTAGAATGAAAATATTGATGATGATAAACACCCATGTGAAGTTTCAAGAAAATGGGCGAAGTACTTACAGTGATATAGTATATGGCAGAATTACTAGCAAGGTCGAGGTCGGTCAATTGATTGATTATTGGTGTTTAACGGATGGATGGACTATCCCGCATTCAACCTGTAAAAAATGAGGGAAATTCCCAAAATCAGAGCTCAATATTTACATAAACATTATATATTCAGCCCTGAAATTAGAATATCCTGACCTGGTGCCAGGTCCATGCCACACCAGTCACTTACGTCTTGCCCCAAAGTAATAGTATTAGCTATGATAAGCTTATTACTTCTAAATGGAGCATAAAATAATTTAGCTCTCCGAGTACCAGGGGGCTGAATAGGTACAAGATGGCCAAAACATGCAGGCCGGCATTCCGGTACGGATGAACGCCAATCGTTAAATTTAACCATCGTGTGCTCCCAACCACCACCAATCAAGGTCGGTCAAAGATAGATGACTTTTGAGAATTGCCTTTCATCATGAAGTTTGGTGGACCTGGGCCCAGTGGAAGCAGATTTAGGAAATTTTGTCCTAAAACATTAACCAAGTCAGACGTGACCTATATTTCTGAGAAACCAAGTTCAACTGAAACACCCAGTATGGTAAGCCATCAATGCTAGTAAGGAACTGGTAAATCTAGGAATATACGGGTATGTGGATATAGAGAAGAGCAAGTCATTTGACGTTGACCACGGGCAAGGCCGCATGGATCGGTTATAGAATGAAAACAAGTATGATGATAAATATATGAAGTTTGAAATCAGATTCAACACAAATTTCATAGTAATTTGATGTAGACCTTGTTGAAAGGGTTAAAGCTGTGAACACTATGTTTAACAATATACACCCAAGGCAAATTCTGCCAGTACCTAGGTGAAACTATGTAAATGTTGTGGCCAAGTATCATAGAAGTAGAACAAGTGAATACAATGGATATTTTGTTTGTATTGACAAATGAGCATTCCCTTTTCCATTATATAAGACATATTTTTTCAAATATACATCTTATCTGTGGATGCCGACGCCGACACCTACGACAGCGCCGACGATGCTGAGTGTATGCCATGAGCTCTTCCTGCACTTTGCGCAGGCGAGCTAAAACCTCAACCCATAGAATATAAAATCTTGTTAACACTTTTAGCACACATTTCATTTGATCATTGACCTTGGGTTGCAGTTCAATTGGGTGGGCTATAGAATCATAGGGGTATGACCAGACAATGGCACTGGAATATGCGATGGTGCACCGTCGCCAGGGTCTAGTTTTATCTTATAATCATACATTTTCGATCTCAGCACCACCAGGCGATGATGTGACAAGTGTGTCTGTGGCGACTGTAGAGCAGGAGGTGAAGACTGGTGTAATTGTTGTAGACGGCGTCGCTGAGACAGCATTTGGTGTGCGTGTGTCTGTATCTACAGTGTTACTTATAGCTGTACATGTAGCTGTCTGTCTTGAATCCGAGCTCTGGCCATGTCTTCTGTACAGCTGTAGAATAAAATAACGAGTGAGAATAAGACCAGATAGCCGCGGCCCACATGTCAAGGCCGGTGAGGCACTTGATAGTCACAGGGTATACTAATGGTCACATGGTGTGTGCATATGGTTAGAAATAACTAGAGCAAGTGAGCGGGGGTATAACCCGATTCAACTCTGGCAGACAAGAAGCCAAAATACCTGAGGGCCAAACAAGGTATCTCAAGAATTAATCAGACTTATGACTGTAGAAGATATGTGTATAAATAAAACCTTAGGACAGATGTCGGCACACAGAAACACGCACGCATGGACACCCTAACCTCATTGTGATCACTGTCTATGTTTCTGCAATCTGATTCGACAGTAAAAGTGGGAATAGTGGTGTGAACAAGATTTTGCACGTTTGTATTACAGTTCACCATTCAAGTCTTTTCTTTATCTCAGGATTTCTACAAATGACATTATTAAATGATCATTACTGATTCATAATGTGTGTTACATGTAATTACGAAAATTATGTACATGTATTTATATACCTCATCGTAAATTCTACGCACTTCATTGGTCAGATTGCTATCACATGGTATTACGTCATATCAGTCATATGCAATATTCCCCTCTGACAGCCCTTGCCCTGAATATGCCATGGCATATTTTGCTACATGCCCCTCTGCGAGCGAACATTACCGAAGCATGGTCACGGACACTACCGAATGAGAAGAAAACCCCCGAAGAACGTTGACGGAAACACTCGAACGACGTAAAATTACGTCAGGTTCGAAACGTTGTCGTTATCGTTGGAGCCAATTCAAAGAGGTCGCCATAATAACGTTAACGTACTTGTGTCGTAGTAATAGTACACTACAAATGGATAACCATTGAATGCGGTTCAATATTATGTATAACGCCAACGAGTACTAATGCTGCCTTTGGTCGAACCAGTGACATAATTTTAAACGCACACAAAATGTGTTGACTAACCGCTTTGGACAATGATAAGATATATTAGTGATGAATCTACATATCAGTGGATATGCGCAATGTCCAAATGTTATTATATTCGGTATAATAAAATAAATACTGCCCTTGGCTGTCGCCTCGGGGATATTGCTTCCTCGGGGAGATAATCAGTGTTTTCCTTTGACCCTTGAAAAGGCATTTTGACCCTTGAAATCTGTTTTTGACTCTTGATGAATTCAGCTCAAGGTCAAATTACTATAAAATTAAATAGAAATATGATAAAATTGTCATATTGGATCATTTTGACCCTTCATTTTTGGAGCCTAGGGAAAACACTGATAATCCACCATATTCCCCTCAACCAACGGCAGTATTTATATAATATATCATAGTGGAGGCAGCAAACATGTACATGTAGCACATTGGATAAGAACACTTAAATACTAACACTTAGTGAACGACTTTGTCTTGGACGCCCTCTGGAGATTGTGATTTCAGGCAAATCAAAATCAGCTTCAAGTTCATCATCCTTGACATCCTGAAATAATTACATTAATTCCGTGGAATTAAATGTCTCGCCTGTTGAGGCGGTCCAATATCTACATACCAAAGGCACGTACATGTAGTAAACATGAAGACGATAGGTGCGCAAGGTGAAGGTGAAATAACTTATTTTTTGTTTCATCCATATTTTAATTATATGCCCATCAATGCTGCTCTCAAGCACACTGTCAAATGACTTTAAAACTTGTGTTTAAGTTTTTCATTGAAGTTATTTGCATTTATAAATTAATATCTTTGTAACCCTTTGGTGGATTTACTCGAAACTAAACTCGATCCAATTATTCATTGAGTATTGTTACTCCATCATTTCTGAAGCAATTGGGTATTTAAAAAAAATAATAGAAATGTGGCCGGTCGGCACACGAATGCCCCCATGGCAGCCTTGACTCTAAATGTGGCCGTATTTACTTAATATCAGTGAATGACCTTGACCTTGGGGTTGGGCGGGAGTGGAGCATCTCATACAGTATGAAGCATGATGATGATAAAAAGGCATAAGCCAAATATGAGGAGATTCCATGCGAGGAAACAGTAGTTACAGCAGCCAGGAGTAACATTGGTCATATTTTCTCAATATCAGTGAATGACCAGTAGCGGTCATTAGTCTTGTCTCTATTGCTTCTATACACTAGTCCTCTATTGTTTCAGGTACAAAGAAGTAACTCGGTTGAATTTCCACAAAATCTTGTAAGTACAATGGAACGGTCAAAGCGGTCAACAGTGAACAAAAGCTTCTCCCCTGTCTTTGTGTCTATTGTATTGTTCCATGCCCAGTAACTCCGTTGCATTTGCTCAATATCTTGTACGGACGTACGGACACAGGTAACGCTATATGCCCCCTTACCATTCAGTAATGGGGGCATAAATATCTATAATGATAAACACACTGGTGAAGTTTCAAGGCAATGTGAATTAATTATAGATATAACTTAAAATGAAGAACTAGAGCTAGTCAGCAGGGGCTCACAGATGCCCTCAGTCGCCACCTGGACCCACCAACTATATACATGATATTGTTATGGACGTAATGAAGAAAACTTAACATGAAATCATCCAATAATATTGATGTTGTGTACATGTAGACACAGGTATTCATCATCGTGACCGGGAGGTCGAAGGGTCGAGCCCCGGCTTCAGCTGATATGGCCGGTTAGTAAGCCGTCAGCTAGTAAATTTGATGGTACAAATTGCCTACCGTCTGATGCCTGGCAGGATAGGAATTGGGAAGTGCTGTTCGAATGTTAGAGTATCTCAAACATCTGGCTGGCCCTTTCAGTAGGGTGACACTATGATACTGTAAGTACTGTACATTAAGGAGCTTCAGCATAAACTATTTGACTGCTACATGTACATACCTGTTGGCTAGGGCTCGGTTGTGAACCTTCTCCGGGAAGGTATTTTGTGTATAAGTATAGTCTTAAAATTTTCACCTTCGATAGTTCATAACACTGATGAACCGTCATATTCAGATATATAACCATATGTAGACAAGCAACTCGTAATTCAATGTCATAACTCGGTGTTTTTTCCAAACAGAATAAATTCTTTCCAACGTTAAGCAGCTCCCAAAGTGTACAGTATTTTTCTACTGTCAGATGCCTTGTTCCGCCACCCTTCTGGCTTCTAACTTGCTTAAACTCCTTTGAAACTTTGTTGAAGTCCATCCAACCTAATTCTACACGGCGTTTCGTTTTTTCTGCATTTCGGTTGCCAAATTTCTTATGTATTATATGTTTTTGTCGAAGTCTGTCTAAAAGTTGTCCACCTTCTTGAGGAACTGAATCACATGTAGCGTCTATCTGTGCTCTACAGAATGCAACTGCAGATATACGATCACCATATGATGGAATGTATCGCATTCTGTTATCCTCGTCCATGGCCAACATGGCTTGAGCGTCAATCTGTAACAGAAACAAGAACTAGAAAATGTGGAACCAGTGACAACTTTAACAGGGGTTACACTAAGTGTTGGTTACATTAAGCATTGAACCACGTGTGTCCCAATACAAGCTGATTTCTCTAAAAGGAATATCAACATTGGTTCATGAACAAAGGAATGGCAGCCAATACAGTTCTTTAGGGTATAGCGCATAGCTAAGCAGAATATTGCTGAATACGTCTTCAAAAAAGAACATTTAGACAAGTATCTGGTACCAATAGACAGGACAAAGTGTCTTCTTTCCGAATTGGGTTAATTTTTTTATTTATTTGAAGGTGTTCCACGCGTAATTCATTGTTTACCTAATGCACTAGATTGGTCAATAGCGGATAACATTAGTGTTTACCGGATACCTGTGCGACAGTTGCTGTATGTGTGTATCAAAACATTCCAAAATCATGTATTTGTTTTGTAAATGACTTGGAAACATGCTCACATGTATATTACATTCAGGCATGCCAAGTATCCCGATTTGATCGGGAGTCTCCCAATTAGAGACTCAAAACCCGAGTTTCACGATTGATGAAAAAAAAATGATTTGAAAAATGTAAAAAAAAATTAAATTTAAAAAACATAACACAGTTACATTTTACATTATTGGAAGTTATAAAATAAAAACAAAACTTTTACAGCTCTAAAAATACATTTGCTATAGTGTTTTCCGGTAATATTTATTTTGAGACGATCCCCGCACATACGAAAAATAGGCGATCCGCTATTGCCGGAATTAGGTTCAGTATTACTGACATCTGTGTTCAGTCACATGGCGTGATTTATAAACCAAGATTTTTTGCAGTTATAGAGCACATGATTGTACATCATATTATACACATAGTTTGTTTTTCACTGAACTAATTGTTAATAAATTTTAGTGAAATTACTCTGGAGCAACCTACTTTTGCTTTAACTGGTGTAAACTTCCGTGATTCTTGGAACCATATACGCACGGTATGGGTACTGCTATATGTAAATCTGTAATTGTGTGGGGGATAGATCACTCTTCCTAACTGGAAAGTTTTTTTATATTAAATTTACAATATAAAAAAATATTTTGATAACAAATATACTCCTATCCGCTATACCCTAAAATAAGCTGTACCCTAAAGAACTGTACTGTCACTAGCATAGAAAGTGTGTTTGTAAAACATGAAAATATGCCCCCTGGCACGCTGAACCATACAAATACAACTTTAAAGAAAATTTCTAAGCATGACACTCAGTGGGTGGATATCCACCAATGTGAGGAAGCTAATCCAAGCTATTGATGACGTTTGGTGAATATCTGATTTATAGTAGGGCAGATATCTAAACAAGATGTTCACTTCTGGCAGAAAGTATAACATTTTGGCTATATGTAGTTTATGATGTGATGAACAGAAGTTATAAGGGATTTCTCTGATGTTAAGGTAATCTGGAAGCACTAAGTATGTGACCTTGGGGTAAGCGGGGGTATGACGGTCGTGGATTTGTCACAGCATGATAGTAGACCCTTACAGGAATGCTTGCATGAAATATTAGAAATTTCTGATGAAGGAAACAGAAGTTATAAGGGATTTCTCTGATGTTAAGGTAATACGGACGGACACACACACAGACGGCCGGACAACCTGACTCCAGTATACCCCCCACAACTCGATGCGGGGGTATAAAAAGAATGGTCCCCAGGCGAGAAAACATTGATAGGTGCGTAACATATTTAAACTGAATTTAAAACATCCTTATTCATTTACCTTGTCATCTACAAGTTTTTCTCAGGTACTCCTCATTCAACCCACGATCTGCAGGAACTGTAGCAAGTCCATCGTAATAGGCACAGACTCTGAAACATTTTCATGATATTAACCCTTTCATCCCCAAGTACATGTACATGTAACTGGAATGGACTGTGATAAGCTACTATTGCAACCAATCCACTGGTCAGACAATTGTTTCCAGACTAGTCCATTTATGAATGTCTGTGGTGTTGAAAGGGTTAAGTAACTCCCTCAATTAATAGAGTGCATAGATATAGTGATCATGTTTCATTTATCTTTAGTTTACAATTATAAGAACACTTAAAAAAGGTATTTAAAAGGCGGTATATGTGTTAAAGGCATACTCAGACGCTCAGGTAGCAATTTGTCTATCGGCCAGACATTGTATAACTTAAATTGATACGTATTATGAAACTGACAGCCGATCAAATTGTCCGACCTGTCAGAAAGTAACTCATATGAATTTTGAATGATTTGTCCACACTAATTGTATCCCGCCGCAGCCACCGCCAAAAACGAACAAAGGGCGATAACTGAAGAATTAGTGATGCGAGAGTTGTGATTCTTGATATGCATGTGTGAAGTTTCGTCAAAATATGCCATACGGTATTTTAGTTAATACTTCGAACACGAAATTGGAGCGAAAAACGAACAAAAGCAATAACTAAAAAATTAGGGTCGAGAGTTGTGGTTCTTGCGCGCGGCACACCTTTGGGTCGATAACTATGCATGTGTGAAGTTTTGTCAAAATATTCCATACGGTATTTGAGTTATACTCCGAACACGGAATTGAACCGAAAACTAACAAAGGGCAATAACTCAAAAAGTAACGTTGCGAGAGTTGTGGTTCTTGCGTGTGACACATCTTTGGGTCGATACCTATGCATGTGTTAAGTTTCGTCAAAATATTCCATACGGTATTCGAGTTATACTCAGAACACGAAATTAGACCGAAAACGAACAAAGGGCAATAACTCAAAAAGTAGCATCGCGAGAGTTGTGGTTCTTGCGCCCGACACACCTTTGGGTCGATACATATGCATGTGTGAAGTTTCGTAAAAATATTCCATACGGTATTCAAGTTATACTCCGAACAGGAAAGTGTCGGCGGACGCGGCGGCAGACACGGCGTGACGACGTCTCGGGGTCATCTCGTACCCAGTCCATCATGTCGTACCCAGTTTGGTCATCTCGTACTCATAGTACAAACATTTTGGTCATCTCGTACTCAGTCAAAACAAAACAAAATTTTTATATGGGTTTAATTTTTTAACTTTTATGCATATATTTAACTATGATGTTAATGCCATTTCCATATACACATGATACATGATATAAGGGAAAAGTGCATTGACTGCTTTTTTGTAGAAAAATGTGTCAAAAATCGATGTTCTGATATTCCTAAGTGGTCATGTTAAGCTTGTACTTGTCGGTCAAAAATGTATTGCATATCTACAAGTTCAACGGATATAATAGTGGGCAGTATGTAATATAAACCAAGTACCACAAAGTCAGAAGAAAACGGACTTATGAGTTTTTTACAGTGTTGTTCATGGTCAACTCGGGAGACATCATGTGCAGGCTGTTCGGAGGCTACACTTCACGAAAGTTCAAACATATGCAATTACAAGCAATTTACCCATACAGTGACATTTAGAACACACATCGGGGCCTAAATGGTGCAATCACCCGGAAAATGTGTAATCACCAATGAGCTTAAGTGACAGTCACACTTACGTAGCAACCAATTAGCTGTGCGAATGTTAGAACAGAACAAGATCAATACTATCACAAATACTACAATCCCTAGAAGATCATATACTCCACACTGTTTTAAAATATGTCTCTTTTTAGTGTCATACCAGTCGTGACTATTATCGGGAAAAAAATATGTATAAGTTAACTTATATGCATAAATAGGACTTAAAGATGCTGAGTCTTACATTACGCACAAAAATATTGTTACGGAAATTAAACGGATACCATCATTTTGTGATCAGTCCAAACGTTTCCAACATCAAAAGCGACCGTTTTCATAAGCTATTATCTAAATTCCCACCACTGTCGCTGGTCACTGTGATAACAGGGGAGATAATCACATTTTCTAAAAAATAATAACAAACATCGATATTTATTCAAATACATTGTATATTCATTTGTACAATGTTTTTTCTAGTGTGCAATAATGTTACATTGTACAAAAAATAGAAAATAACTTTACTATGAAATTTACTAGGAGTATGAGATGGTAGGGTAGGAGTACAAGACGACCGGAACGACATGGACTGGGTACGAGATAACCAGATACCCAAATGCACATAGGATGGGTATCGGCGTTATTGCTCTACTAAGGACTAGACAAGCGCTGACGTTATATGGAAAACAGAACCATTGTACAATTCAGCTTGAATTTAGTTCAAAACCTATTTACAACGTGTGTAGAATACTACACGCTGAAAGTTATTGTTGTTTAGTCACAATTCCATGTTTTGTCGGGCCATGTTGCGTAGTGACTATTCAGTTAGACGTATCTACCTTATCGTGTCAACGCAGTAATCAAGCTGGGCCTCAGCTCTTCACCGTGAAAATCAGATTGAGTATAGTGAGTAGTCTCCCTAGCAGACATTAGATTGAAAGATGGATTTTTTGTTCATTGTTTCAATAATGGTGGAGCGCCGTGGCGTAATGGTTAGTGCATCGACTGCTGATCCTAGGGTCGTGGGTTCGAGCCTGACTAGCGGCGGGGCGTTGTTTCCTTGAGCAAGAAACTTTATCCACACTGCTCCAGTCCACCCAGCTGTAAAATGGGTACCGATAATTCGTGGTTGGAACCAAGGAGTGTGGGCAAATACGACTTACCGGCTCTTCTCTCTCTGTATGAACATGTTGGGTGGCTGGTACAATGTAAATAGGTGATGGGATGTACCGCAGTTGCCCGCATGCTTGCTGATGGTTACATGAATAGGTAAAATACACCAATATGGTGGTTCGCCGATAAGTCAACGGCGGGACTATAATACAATACAATGGCAATTGTGACATGTGATATAATCGCCGTAGGAATCAAGTTAAAATACGATGTATTTTCAGGTTGCCAATGTTTGTACTTGAATAATATTCTAATACTTTTTACATGGTTTGTGTAACAGACTCACTTCCGGATGTTGATTTATTGAAGCGAAAAGGGCCGATAGGTGGCGTACTCACCGGCGGTGATGACATAAGTAAATGACTCACTAACACCAGGCGCTCAATAAGACCAGGGTAGACCATACTTATGGGGTTTCCCCACTAGGAGAGTTTAGACCGGAAAGAATGGAGCATAAACAAATGAAAATAAATGATATTGTACTGAATTTTCTCGCTAATCCGTAATCGTTTTGTACAACAACTGGAAAAGTGCACCTTGATGACTAGACTAACATGCCATGTCTCTATATCATGTTTAACTTCTATTTTTCATTATCTGACTTTTTTCATTTATTATTTTCTTCGCTATAGAGACTGGCTTCCATCCCATTGGGTCACATAGCGAACTCTAAACTCGAATACTCGATACGAATACGCGCATAATTTTGACACTTCGTGAACTGTACGATACCGAAATCATCTGACAATACGTTTAAATAATATTAATACACCAAATGTCATTCATAATTTATATGCAACTACTTTCCTTACTAGTTATTTCTCAACATTTCTTTGTAAAACAGCGTGCATAACACGTTCAGTTTATCACCGTCGCCATTTTTTTTTTCCGAGGTACAATATCGGAAATCTGCAAAGTAACCGACCAATGAAATCGATTGACGTATGTGGGGGTTTCCCGCTCAGATGTCAGATAGTCTGGCAGCCAAGTGTATGGCACGTTCCATGCAGGAGCTTAACTTTATTTGGAATAAAATATTTTTTTTATTGGCGATTTTGATTGCGCAGATCATCAACATCAAGAATCCGACTGATGACACTATGTCATCTTTGATCATTTTGAGAAATTTGCATAAATCCAAAATGGCTGCCAAACAGTTATAGTGTGTCATATATAGTTGTTTCCACATGAGGTATTAGCATACATTGACAGCATAAAGTGGATTTACTTGACTTATTGAGATCAGTGATCAACATTAAATTTCAATTCACTGTTAAATGGTAAAAATCCAACATGGCCGCCAAACGTAACGTGATATTTTGCATATGACTGCTCCCACGTACACTCCATATGAAAACAACATGTATACTAATCTTGGATATATTGACATGATAAACGCTTACAGTAAATTTGATAGTAACTAGACACATTTGTGAAGAGCGAAAGTCCAAGATGGCCGCCATATATACAGAAATTATCCCATGACGATCATCACAGAGAATAATAATTAAGTATATAATTGCACATCGATGTCATATCGTAGCAAATTGGAATAAAAGTACTGAAGTTATGTATACTATGAACGTTTTTACTAACTTAGGAATACAATTAGATAACTACCAATAGCAGAAATCATAGATGGCCGCCAAATATAAAAATAGTGTTGCCTTATATTGAACAAATTGCATATAATTACTAGGATTATAAGTAAATATATCTCTTAGATACTTATATACATGGCAGACGTATATATAAAGATAAATTACCTCGCAATGGCAATCATATCGTGTAATGATTAAATATTACATTTCAAAGGAAATAAATATATGGCTAATGGAGGCTCTAGAGATGCAGTACATGACAACAACTATTACCCAACAGTCCAAACATTAAAAAAAACACAATCATATTGAAGTGCAATACACGAAGACATGACAACAAGTATGCCGCTTTGGTATTGTCAAAACAGTCCAGTTGGTTGGTTAAACTGATTAAACACCATATAATTTCTTCCGCAAACCTATCCATCATAAGTGAAAAGGACAGTATTATACAAGGCAATGATGAATCAAAAATGATTAATGCATGTATACTGTACACAAAAAGACATTAATTACACAAAATGTATCGGTTTAAATAATTGAAAGCTAATATTGTAAATATAACTATAAGAAAACAATGATATAATTATGATGACACAAACAGCATTTTCATATTAGTCTATCAAATTGCGTGAATACTGTATGCCTCATATCCATAGTATGGTACTTTGAAGTTTGTCACGTTCTATATATGGTTGTGTACCATGTGTATTGCTGCCTGCATGTACTATAATCGTTTTTGTTACCGTGAGTATTTAGTAGTGGCACAACTAGATTGTCTGTCATATAATATCAATTACATTTGTATTAGCTGTGTCCTACCTGTGGTATTTATAATATAGCATCTCCATGTTCTTCTCGAAATTATTATATTTGTGATTACGGTTGTTTTCTTTGATCCACATTTATGTATACTGACGGCGTCATGTCTTAGTTTTTACATATCGTATGCATTCACAGGTGATGAATTCTGTCATATGTTTAAATAAGTAAAACTCATTAAATGGCATATAACTACACAATAATTCGACAAAATAAAGTATTTGTATTGCTTATCTTTGAAACAATACACAGAGAAAATTGATGTACATGTGTACATACTTTACCTCATCATATAAATAGTTGCTCTACATCGGCGATAGTGGTCTGAAAACACATCAATTACTTGCAGCTTACAAAGTAATAAGTGATATTAAAAAAGTGGTGTACATCAACCATCATGTGCATACAGCCGCTTTGTGGAAACTGACTACTTTCACAGAAAGAAAACATGTGGCCAATACTATCAGCTATGTGGTTGTACTAAGTAAGTTGAAAGCACGTAATGGTAGCCAGAAACTGGAATAAGCTACTGGATGGCTGAACTATGTTATTGTACGTAGTCACCGATTGTGACAGAAATATATAGACGTATCATCCATTTGTACTTATTCAATTGCTATATCCAGACACTCAAGTTGTTAATGACACTATCTAGAGAGCCATTTCATGCGATGTTGCACAGTAAATCACATTGAGCATTTTGGAGCCAATGATATAAACGACGACATCTGGTGTTTTTACAAATTGGGAAGTACAATATATCTCCCTGCCAACAATAGAAGTATGAATGCTGCTATGTAATGGCAAGACAAGACAAAACAATATCAAAATATCTAACTGAATGCACGAGTTTAAATCTTATATTATAATATAATTGTACTATTATAAGGTACTATATTCATATCCGGCGGCCATATTAGACTTACGTTATTGCCGATGCTGTCTAATGGTGTATATCAAGGTGTAATTACAAAAGCTATTTATTACACAAGTTAGTTATCAAGGTAATAGGATATTTGGTGGTCACCTTGGACTAATGCGATTGAAACATGTGTCTAAATACATACCCAATGTATTGGAATAATTATATACCTAAATACAATATTGGTATGCAAATTCGCTCTGATATGATTGCAAGTATATAGTGGTTTCTTATTTCAAGATATGGTTGCAAGTACATTGTAATATATTCATATATGGCTGCCATCTTGAACTTGTGTTATATAGATTAGTATATAATTTCACATCAAAGTTACAAAAAACACACATTCATTGTTTTAAACACGTACATAATTACGTATATTCTTTGATATGACGAATTAGTGAAAGTATGTAAAATGTTTGGCGGCCATCTTGGATTTTTTCTATATGCTGTTAAGGAATTGTTAATTTTAAAGTTGCCCGTTTGTGCAACACGTTAATACATTCATTATACTCTCTTAGATGGTTTAATTTCCTCCTCGGGATGCAATTATATCGCACAATATATCTTGGTGGCAGCCATCTTGAATTTATGCAGATTTCTCCAAATGCTCAAGGGTAACAGATTTGCATCAGTCGGATTATAAAACTAGAAAGTCTACATAGGCAAAATCAGTAGTAAAAAACTTAAGTTATTCAAAACGAAGTTAAGCCCCAAAATCGGCCTTTGGCCTCCGGACTAAAAACAGAATTACGGAAGTTAATTTATTCTGCCGGAAATTCTTCGGCAAAATGGCGACAGTAGCGTGTAAACTGTACAATTTATGTAGTCGGACAAAAGGAGCGATAAACACTTTATTTTAATAGGCAAGTCACCCATTGTAACTCATACAGGCTATTTAATATAATTTCTGGCTTTGCACTGCTGGTTTAGCACCATTAGACGCGTATTTAGACAATAATCGACAGATTTCAAATCTTGAAATCAAGTCGCTACAGTAGGTATCTGTGAGGTCTATGGCTGTAACGGTAGTGAAAGCCATAGTGCTATGTCTACTTGATGACCAAAACAAAAAATGTGTGAACAAAATAAAAAAACAAGCGTTTATGAGCGCGGTCGGAAAATGGGTACGGTCGGGAATTGGGTTTCCCACCAGCGCGGCAGTTGAGTTGATACCTACCGACTACTACCAACTACGAATGCAGCGGTATATACACATCTACTACGAACTACGAATGTAGCCCAGTCATATGAGATGTCTATAGTAACCACGAATGCAGCTGTAACACAGATACAGGCGCGCAACTGCTCGAAATCATCTGCTTTAGACGGCGGTATAAAGACAAATGGCCGTTTCATTTGTCAAGGGGGATAACTGCGGAAAACGGGTATGACTAAAGTGCGCACGGGGCATTGGAGATTTCCCAGCGCATTGGAGGTTTATATGCGAGCTTTCTTCTAAATACGAGGAGTAAACTTAAGTTTTTCTCTTGTATATAGTATGTTCTTACATTTCAATACTATATTTAGTGAATGTACATATGTAAAGTTGACTTGACGTTATCAATATTTTAAAAATAAAAATGCCTATATAAAATAACATACGGCCGTGCGCATTGTAGATTTCACGGCGCATTGGAGATTTGACATGGCGCAATGGAGATTTCACACGGCGCATTGGAGTTTTATATGTTAATTAATTATGCTAAAAATAGCATACCATTTCTTCTTGTGTATATATATTATCATGTTACGGTACATAGCAATATTTTAAGTTTGAGTCAAGTATGTAAAGTGGATTTTTGTAACTCATAATATACAGGCTACCTATAAGTATTTTATAATATTTGAGTACGGAAAACGGAGGTTTAGCTACCCATATATAGTATCATACACGTTCGCGGCGGCCGCTCTAGATGTTGCGCTAGTACATTGTGCATAGGGCAGGCCCGTAGCGCGTGTAAAATAGTGCCAAGGCAGTGGACAGGCCCGGATCCTGAATTTGAATAAAGGGTGGGGTGCGTATGTAGGGGGTATGGGGTCCTTCCCCAGAAAATTTCGAAAATTGAAGTGCCTCAGATGCATTTTCCTGACATTTGATAACAAAATACTGGGAGGGGGCGTAGGTGAGGATGGGGGGTATGTGGGTCCTCCCCCAGAAAATTTAGAAAATGTAAGTGCCTCAGATGCATTTTCCTGACATTTGAGAACAAAATACTGATAGCATTTTCTAATCTGAGTAAACAAAAATCATTGCTTCATCAAACATAGGCGAGGGGTGGGGGGGGGGAGGTGGGGGGGGGGGGGGGGGGGGGTGGGGGGGGGGGGGGGGGGGGGGGGGGGGGGGGGGTGGGGGGGGGGGGGGGGGGGGGGGCGGGGGGTGGCGTACGTCACCTACGCCCACACCCCCTGCATCCGACCCTGGCAATCACCGTAGATCCGATTTCCGGACGCCTAGGCGACAATTTCACACTTTAATATTAATGATCAGTGAAGGGGATAAACAGCAACTGAAACAGGCCAAAATATTGCCACGGCAGCGCCGTGCTGCCGTGGTGGCAGCTACGGCACTGTAGGGTTATGGTCAAAATAGTTGTTTCCGTGGGCCCTAGAGGTAGACTTTGATATTCGTGGGTTTTTGTGTTGTATATACCCTAAAATTAAAAAAATAAATCGGGTTGCCATTTTTTCGGCTCAATGTAAGTGGATTTTGTACCGTCAAACTATATCTGTTATACATACAATACTATGAAGCTTTCAATATCGTGAAAATTCCAATAGGCCGCCAAAAACTAAATTTTTAAGTGAAAAATCCATGTCTTTCAACTCACTGTCTGATTTAACTACATTAAAACTAGTTTTTGTGATCAGCTACATTGTATAATAGATGGTATGTAATCCATGACATTTTTACTTCGAGCAATCAAAAAGCGTTCAAGACCAATCCAAGATGGCCGCCAAACATTGTATTTTCGAGAGAGACGTGGTCATTAGTCCGGGCAAGATAAGGGTTGACTTTCAAAAAAATACACCATAGCTGATTGTTTGGCTGAGTGGTACTGGGTGCCATGGAGAACTAGAACGACAGTCGATAAACGACAGCAGTGTATCCCCCCTTCAGCCACCGCCAAAAACGAACAAAGGGCAATAACTAAAACAATAGTAATGCGAGAGTTATGGTTCTTGCGCGCGAAACACCTTTGTGTCGATATGTATGCATGTGTGAAGTTTCGTCAAAATATTCCATACGGTATTCGAGTTAGACTCCGAACGGGAAAGACGAACGGGCGGACGCGGCGGCGGACGCGGACGCGGCGGCGTGACGACGTAAAATCCATAGTATCCCCCGACGACGAAAGTCGGGGGATACAATGATATGTGTGGAGCCTCACGTTGAGGCCATTGGGTAATTTTATAGAACAATTATTTCAAAATGGCCACCAAAAAATAATGTTTTATTAAGATATCGGCCTCCAAATAACATAAGGCGGTTATTTCACTTCCTATATATACATTTTAAGGGGCAAGAAACATACTGGTGACACTAACATGAACATAAATTCACCAGAGGTACAAGTAACTCTTGGATTTTCCAAGGAAATATACACATATGTGTGTATAGGTCCTTGGAATTTCTTCAAAATGGCCACCAAAAATGCTGTTTTTATAAAGGTATCGGACTTACCACTTATCAATTTCATATTAAATTACAACAAATAAAGGTATAACCCGACTGATGCTTGCACTGATATTTGGAAAAAAAAAGTGTGAATTCTATATGACATTGACCGCGAGGATTAGGGCACCATGGGTTGTGTGTAGAATGAACATATAGATGGCTATGCATGGCATGCTGTATCAATCTTGTATTGTGATAAAAAAAACCCGTCTTATAATTGATTGGAACTGCCGTAAATTGTGACGACACCGCCGTAAAATAAAATGTTAAAAATGTGGTTGAACAGTAGGATTATATTGTGATTATACTCCTTATAGTGGTGAAACTGCAATTTATTGTGACGAAACATCCATACATCGTGATGAAACATCCTTATAGGGTGGTGGAAAATTCCTATACTATGATTTGGTTGTCTTTTGCTGTTACTTCTCGTATTTGCAAGTTTTATTATTTTAATTGTCAGCCGTATACACGTGATAAAATGTATGTGCTCTCTGCATCATGTTTTATTTAACTGAAATATGGCAGTTCAAATAAAGCATCACACCATTAACCCGATCATAGCTCAATATGAGCATGTTTCTAGCACAACATAAGCATGTAGGACCATTATAAGGATGTTTCATTACAATATGAGACAGGTATATCACATTATAAAGATGTTCCAGCACATTATAATTACAATATAAGACGATCCCACCACGTTACAAGGCAGTTTCATCACAATATAAGGAAGTTCAAGCACAACATAGGGAAGTTACACCACGATATAAGGATGCTCCATCACAATATAAGGGTGTTCCGCATATATTATATTTCCGACCTCAAACCCAAAGCTCATTAAAATACTTGGAAAGTGCAGTAACAACAACACGTTAATTCGTGATGTAACCCCGTCTTCTGATTGGTTGATTATCTCGTGGCCACGAC
Organism: Conchocele bisecta; assembly: GCA_029237695.1. Taxonomy (NCBI): domain Eukaryota; kingdom Metazoa; phylum Mollusca; class Bivalvia; order Lucinida; family Thyasiridae; genus Conchocele; species Conchocele bisecta. Next base: position 112,781,022 of record CM055265.1, read on the forward strand.
ATAATAAGTCGTGGCCACGAGATAACTGACCAATTAGAAAGTGTCTGCCATATTGGTAGTCTTTTGTGATTGGACAATTATGTCGTGCGCACGAGATAAGATGTCGTGCGCACGAGATAAGATGTCGTGCGCACGACATAATTATCTCGTGCGCACGAGATAAGATGTCGTGCGCACGAGATAAGATGTCGTGCGCACGAGATAAGATGTCGTGCGCACGAGATAAGATGTCGTGCGCACGAGATAAATTAAAAACCACACACGTCCCCTCCATGCTTCCGTAGATAACACTTCAACGGGGAATGTAAAACACAATTAATACATAATATATAAAATATGTACTAGAACAATGTTATCGTGTGTATGCTTAATCTTTAGCGGCATGATAAACTCCTTTACGTAAATTTACAAAGACAAACAATCCCACAATTCAGGAATCAAAATGGCGGACAGTAAGATCAAAATGTTAGGCACTGACAGAAAAGTTACATTTTCTATCACAATAGCGGCTACAGGGATTGTTGGATAAAGTTATTTAGCGAAACGAGAGCTCAAAACCTACGTCAGATTATAGTATAATTGACATTGTTTACACACGTTAACATAGTGAGCTAAATTTGCGACAATGTTGGATTCTGGATTTGACAGACAGGTGCGTGAATTGAAGACAACACGCGGAGCTGGATAAGAACCGACAGACATGATTCTTAACATGCGTGCTTGGTCTGTGGGTACAATTCCAGATCATATCACGTATGTTTTCATTTCACGTCTTGTCAAAGCAGCACAAATAAATAACGTTGATATTCTACAAGGATGTTGGTCGTTTCGTCTAACTGCCAGTTCGTCTACCTTATTTTATATAGTAATTGAGAAGTTGTTTCGTCAACATGTATTTGTATAGTGACCAAGTATCGATTATTACCTGTAGGCTGTAGTTGTTTGCTACAAGGTGTTAGACACTGTGGACATGGTTGACAAACACCAATTGTCAATGTTTGGGTTAGGTAAAACACAACAAAACACATTCAAATTACTACTTTTATTAAAGCACTTTATTTAATCTCGTAATCATACATCAATAAACATCATCAATTTACAATGCCGTATATGAAAACATCTGCGTAATTCATTGAAAAAATATTTAATAAATTTACCTAATACGAAAAGTTGATATAAATTCGATATAAAAAAATCTGCATTTTGTGCATGTTATCTAACGAAGAGATGTATAATTCAAATTAATTATTAAATTGATATGGAATTACGCACATGTTTTTAGGTGAAAGTAATAATTAATGTCAGCACATATCGCACAATAGCACCATTTCGTTTCTTCCAGGTGATTCCAGTCTACACAAATATACTACAGGTAAAAATGGGTGGCACGATTTACCCAAATCTACCCAAATCTTACCCAAATCTACCCAAATCTCTATAATTACTATATGTCAATACAAATAAGCTATACACATCATACTAACGATGTTTGGACTGTACTTACATAATGTATGTCATTGATTTGCTCATACCAGGGCCCATTTTAATGTTTTGATGCAAAATGGAAATATTTGTATATGATAAATAAAGGAGAGTACCGCGATAAACTTAATACTAGGAAGCCAAGGAAGATAATCCACTTTATAATGGCTAAACATGCTAAATGGGAATGATTATTTTTAATTGAAATACAAATACAAAACTGTAGAACCTCTCTAATGTTGACATACAAGGAGACAGTAGTGTGAAGGTGTCGACCGTATACTGGCCGTTTTCACCCGCCAGGGCATGTAGCCATCTTGTACATAATCACTTGTTGAGGCTATACCTCTAGGGAAATTTGCAATCACAGTCTGATCAGGGTCTACACTGTTTTCCATCTTGTACATAATCACTGTATACCATATACAAGAAGCAAGCCGCGTGTCGCCCGCCAGGACGTGTAGCCATCTTATAACAATCACTTGTTGAGGCTATACATTCTAGGGAAATTTGCAATCACAGTCTGATCAGGGTCTACCGGTTCCCCATTTTTATGCATAACCACTTGTTTGAGGCTATACCTGTAGGGGAAATATGCATTCACAATCTAAATCAGAGGTCTACACAGTTTCCCATATTGTTCATAATCGACTATATATAACGAGCTACCCCACTAAAATACACTGTGTTCTGGTCAATACAATATAATATTGGGCTTTGTCTACATAGAGGTGTGAAAAACATTCAAGCTATTTGACAAGATATACAAACCATACACAAATTTAAAAATATATATGTTGCATGCATATTATGGTTCATTTTCATCAATGTTCTTAATACAATATCGTTTATTATTGTTATTGTAGATGAATATTAAGAATATTTATATATATATATATATGTATAACAACTCCGTAAATTAAATTGCAATAACTAAACTATGCCCAGAAGTCATTTGTGCTAATAATAAAAACATTCATTCAATGCATTATACTTTGTTTTTAACTATTTCAAAAAGATGTTGGCATATAATTACTCGGCGAAATAAATATTGCAATACTATGGAGGTGACCGGTTACTTAGACATTTGGACTATTATATGTGCCATATGAAATCATGATCGATGGCAACTTAAAGTTAGACAACTGAGACATAATGAATGAGTCTCGATCACATTAGTCTCCCTTTATAATAATGATACATGTATATTAATCGCTTTCCCGCGGAAATATGTGCTTTATTCTCCATTTTTCGGTCAAAATGTACTTATTGTATGATATACTAATGATATATTGTTGAAAACGTATATAACATAATCATAAATGTTATTTTTAATGAAGTTTTGGGTAGATTTGGGTAAGATTTGGGTAGATTTGGGTAATTCGTGCTGCCGGGTAAAAATTGATATTCAGTTACTATATAAATACATGTTGACGAAACGACTTATCACCTACTATATAAAATAAGGTAGACGAACTGGCAGTTAGACGAAACGACCAGAATTCTTCTACAAGCTGTGTGGTGAAATGAAAGTTCATTCAGCATGGTTTGTAACTAAAGAATCCAGGTAAGTTACCTAAATATGCCAGAGCATATCAATATTATTGAACCAGAATTGGAAGGGATTATCATTTAATCGATGTGCGACATCCGAAGTCATATAACCATGTCTGTTGTCAAACAGCTTCATGTCATATTTTGGAATACACACAAACTCTCCATTATTTGACATGAAGCGGGTGTACTGCCTTCCTTGTTCGAGCATGTGCATCAGTAAATTGTCTAACTGTATCGATATCGTCTACGGTATTCTCTTTAATAAGCCGGTTGGTTATTTCACCTTCGATATCATCAATTGACACTGAGGACAGCTCGTCATCCATAGTCGATGTGCATGTGTAGTTTTCTGTAGCTTCATTAGAGTGTAATCGTTCGAGTGAAATGTAGTGACTCTCTGCAAGGTGTCCAATGATTACCATATCTCTTGCTGTTACATCACGAGTTTGTTGTTCGAAGGTGCTGTGTATGAATTGCGTTGCATTGTCGCCTAAACTTGATACCACCATTATCCAATTGAATTATTGCAACTTATGGATTTCCGTGTTTTCTCCATGCACTTCATGCGTAATAAAAAAGTGTTTGTCGGTAGTTGATGACAACGATAACAAGTGCAACATGCACGGTTGCTGACCGATTATCAAACAACATGTACTACTCATTTTGTTTGCACACTCGTATTCATACACCTCATTACACGTCGTGCCAATGCAAGAACATATTCCGTTGCCTTTTGCTCGTTGTTGTCGATACCTTTCCTCATCTGTTGTCAGTGATGTTATATTGTTAACTTTATACCAGAGTAACTTTTGTCCTTCAACCTCAACTTTATACCTAAAGTTAGAAGTGTCTACGTCTACAATTCTTCCTCTACATACTCAAGGAATTTTTAAGTTTGTCGCGCCCCATTTCAATCTAGTGTATTTTATCTTTCCCTTCACAAGTACAGTATCACCGATATTATATTTTGATGGAGGATATTTTTTAAGATTGCGTCTGATCATTTTCATGGAAGAGTAGTCGCTATGAGCTGCTGCTTTCTTCCGTATTTCTCTACCGGACTGCATGCGCTGGGATAAGTCCTCATTTATACCTGCCTCTCACTCATGAATATCTAATTCTACTTGGTTACAGTCTAAATCATCTTGAAGATCAACATCGTCATCGCTGTCAATCGCGTCTCTTCCAAGTAAACTACATCGGCATCACTTCCAGATTTTCTACAAAAGAAAACCTCAAATGAACTAAGTGTTCACAATGACTCATGCTGTGCTTCATTATATAGTTTTTGGTATATCGGTAGCATATCTGTCCAACAAACACCTTCTTCCAACCGCACGAAGTCGTCCTGTAATTTCTGCTTCCATGTTATATTAGATCGCTCAATTTTACCCTGGGACTGGGGATGGTAGGCACTAGAATGGATGACTTTTTATGCCCCCGCCACCGAATGGTGAGGGGGGCATATAGTGTTACCGGCGTCCGTAACGTACGTAACGCACGTAACGTACGTCCGTACGTACGTACGAACGAAACCTTAACGCTCGGGTAAATGGCTTATAATTTCTGTTTCCTTGCTCGGATCTGCTTGAAATTTCACACACGCATTGCTCCAATGGTCCTCTACCGCCCTGTGACAAATCCACATTCAAATATGCCTTGTTTTCTTTGGCTGCCAGCGGGGGCATTCGTGTGCCGACAGGCCACATTTCTAGTATGTTAAGCGAACGACGTAATTTCTCTACGACGCCACGAAATTCCGAACCTTGATCTGATTGCAGTATGTGGGGTGTTCCGAATTCGATGTATATATGCTTCAGCTTCTCCGCTACCTCGCTGCTTGCCTTATTCTGCAGTGGACGGAGCCAAACGAATCGGCTATACAGATCCATTACAGACAGCACCCATTTATAGACTGTGTCGTCAACAGTAACAGCTATATTTCTGAGATCTACAAGATCTACTTGATGCCTATCATGGACAGAATTCGCCCTGACTGGTCGTAATGGAGCCTGGTTTTTGAACAAAGGATAGCGATGCTGCTGTGCCGGATTTTTATTTAGCTCTCGTTGGATGTGTTGTTGCCCAAATCCGGAATAGATATGTATGAGTCGTCTGCAAAGTTTCTTGGCGCCATCTCCTCTGGTTTGGTTAGACAATGAACCACCAGAGGAACTTGCATGTGACTTTCGTAGAATTATTTTCCCTGTTGGCGGGTGTACACTCATTGGTCTCTTTTCCCTAGAGATTGGATTATGTACCACTTGAAGGCCGTAATTTCCACTTTGCATGCGTCGATAGGCTGTCCGTTGGTATACCGTACGTTGTGATTTGGGAATTTCATTGAATTGCATGTCCCCTTTCAATACTTTGAGCATGACTTCGTATACCTCGTCCGGCAGCGGGGCAGGTGTCCGGGTACATTTTCCCTTCCTCCAATCCATCTAAAACAAAGGGTAACATAGTAGCGATATTAGAGTGACTGAGCATTGGAACATACAGACATAAAGTGTACATGGAACACAGTCGGTATAATACACTGGTGTGGCAAATGTGGTGTGGATAGTGTAGACAGTGGGGACAATGTAGACTGTGGGGACAGTGTAGACAGTGGGGATAGTGGAGAAAATGTAGACAGTGGGGACAGTGGAGACAGTGTAGACAGTGTAGACAGTGGGGACAGTGGGGACAGTGTATACAGTGTAGACAGTGGGGACAGTGTAGACAGTGGGGACAGTGTAGACAGTGTAGACAGTGTAGACAGTGGGGACAGTGTATACAGTTTATACAGTGTAGACAGTGTAGACAGTGTAGACAGTGTAGACAGTGGAGACAGTGTAGACAATGGGGACAGCGTAGACAGTGTAGACAGTGTATATAGTGGGGACAGTGTAGACAGTGGGGACAGTGTAGACAGTGGGGACAGTGTAGACAGTGTAGACAGTGTAGACAGTGGAGATAGTGGGGACAGTGTAGACAATGGGGACAGCGTAGACAGTGTAGACAGTGTATATAGTGGGGACAGTGTAGACAGTGTAGACAGTGGGGACAGTGGTAGAGGGCAGTGGGGACAAGTGTAGACAGGTTAGACAGTGTAGACAGTGGAGATAGTGGGGACAGTGTAGACAATGGGGACAGTGTAGACAGTGTAGACAGTGTAGACAGTGGAGACAGTGGAAACAGTGGAGACAGTGGATACAGTGTAGACAGTGGGGACAGTGTAGACAGTGTATACAGTGTAGACAGTGTATACAGTGTAGACAGTGTAGACAGTGGAGATAGTGGGGACAGTGTAGACAGTGTAGATAGTGGTAGATAGTAGACAGTGAAATACAGTGAGACAGTGTATTAGACAGTGTAGACATATGTGGGGACAGTGTAGACAGTGTAGACAGTGGGGACAGTGTAGACAGTGGGGACAGTGTAGACAATGTAGAAAGTGGGGACAGTGTATACAGTGTAGACAGTTTAGACAGTGTAGACAGTGGAGATAGTGGGGACATTGTAGACAATGGGGACAGTGTAGACAGTGTAGACTGTGTAGACAGTGTAGACAGTGTAGACAGTGTAGACAGTGGAGACAGTGGATACAGTGTATACAGTGGGGACAGTGTAGACAGTGTAGACAGTGTAGACAGTGTAGACAGTGGAGATAGTGACAGTGTAGACTAGTGGAGACAGTGAGTTGACAGTGTAGACAGTGGGGACAGATGTAGACAGAGTGTAGAAGTGTAGACAGTGGGGACAGACAGTGTAGACAGTGTAGACAGTGTAGCCAGGGTCAGTGGAGACATTGTGTCAGTAGACAGTGTAGATGTAGACAGTGTAGACAGTGTGACAGTGAGTAGGACAGTGTAGACAGTGTAGACAGTGATACAGTGTAGACAGTGTAGACAGTGTAGACAGTGTAGACAGTGGGACAGTGTAGACAGTGGAGATAGTGGGGTCAGTGTAGACAGTGTAGACAGTGGAGACAGTGTATACAGTGGAGACAGTGTAGACAGTGTAGACAGTGTAGACATACAGTGTAGACAGTGTAGACAGTGTAGACAGTGTAGATAGTGGAGACAGTGTAGACAGTGTAGACAGTGGAGATAGTGGGGACAGTGTAGACAATGTAGACAGTGGGGACAGTGTAGGCAGTGGGGACAGTGTAGACAGCGGTGGTGTAAGTATCGGTGGGTGTAAAAACGGCGGGCCTACACAAATAATCGGATAGCTAAACATTTCCAGTTTATATTTGTTGTTTCTTATTTCAATACATAGTAATGCAAGATGCATGTAGTATACATGTGGACTGGTTAAACAATTCCAACAGTGGGAATATGTATAAGTTAGATAATGTGTTCGAGTCGAATATGGATAGTTAACAGCGCATTGGGGAAATTTAGGGGGCCGGAAATCGTCGAGCCGCTAGGCGAGACGTATTTCGGCCGCCTTAAATTTTCCCACGCGCTGTTAACTAACCATATTCAACGAGACGACATTATCTAACTAATTTATTGCACGGATACGTCGAAAGCCTGAGATAAAATTATGTATTTTGTCGAATTTATTGTAAGTTTAATACAAATACTATAATTACACAATTTAATCCAGCCATTCCTCTTGGGTACCCCACTTTTGTTTACATTTCCGCAGACATGTTCTCAATACCCTGCGGTCACGTGACCAGTTAAAAGTGACAAAAATATAGCAGGTGTCTGTTATCTGGTTCACAATCTTACCGAATCTGGATTACTACGTTTGCATGCACTCGGTGTATAACCAACACAGCATGCACACCTGCGCTGCTTTATCATTCGTGGTTCTATGACAATTATATCACTCCACGAGCTGTTAGTGTTATTGGCATTTTCATAGCAGTAATTAATAGTATTTTTGTATTTTCGTAACACAACGCCATGCAACTTCATATTCGGGGTATCGATCCGATTGTCGCCCAGTCACTTGTAGCCTGTCGATCATGAATGGGTCATGTTATCAGGGCATGACTGGTTAAAGGTGACGCACCGATATTGCTCTACTTAATTGATTGCTGATATTTGCGTATGCGTAGGTTATCCTGACATGTAGAATAGGCGTTAATCTCAAGCATATAACACACGCTAGACAGTGTATCTCCGTGAATTAACACACGTTGGAAGTGGGCCAGACAGGTCCAGACAGTGATCTCCGGCAGTTAGCACACTGCGGAGATCAAAGGATTTCGCCGCATCCGTGCAATAATTCCAATTAGACCGTCGCTTTTAGTATGTGTCATATTACACCCGTGTTGCCTCGGCATCCCGACACGCGTGTTGGTGAGATTACACGGTCATTACATGTAGCTACAATTACCACACTATTGTTTATAAATAGCAAGGGGTCTGGCTAATGGCGTCCACACAGCCCGGCCAGTGTAACGGAGGCGGGGCCTTAGCATGAAACCACAACACATTTACAGATGCTCAAAATATGTTATCAATTACTTCTCGGATACTTACAGTTCCTCCAGAATAAACTGTGATTGTCATAACGCATAGTAATGCTATCACAAATAATTGCTTCTGATTAAACATCGTTTGTCTTCTGCTTCTTCGCTGCAAATATATCTGTTGACTTGTGTACGATTATTTTCAATTCCGCGGAAAATAAGCAGCCAAAAGTTGTGTAATTGCTTGTTATAAATTCGTTTTCAAAATTATTTATTTTACATTTTTAGTTTAAATATTTGTATTGTTAATTGTTTTAATATTTATTCCGATACATACTAATAAATATAGACTGTTATTTAAAGGCCGTGGCTGAAAATACTCAATAAATATCTTGGGGCATCATTATTCTTGAATTAAACAACACTGCTGAAACATTTAGGGAACATTATCAGTATGCATTGCCGGCGGGGTGATTACTATCTGACACTGCTTAGGTAAACCGTTATAATGGTAGTTAATGTGTGCGAATGGACCCCAACAGACTGGACATGCCACCTGTAATGGCTATCTGAAAAGCCATCTGGATACTAGCTGTACCAAACGAGTCATTCTTCTCATAGCCAGCACATGAACATTGACGATTGCACCAAGAGTATTATACCATCAACTATTTAACAATGGCAATTGGCTTGAATATATTCCATACCAATCAATTGAACAGATCAATTGCCATCAATGGAGTCAAATGCCCTACAACTTAGGAAGGGGGGGTGTGGGGGTGGGTGCTATTGTTGCTCGGTTCTGTGTTCTCAGGCTGTCAGTATAGACCGATCTTTGTTTCGCTAGAATATCTTCATACTCTAGGAGAGAGGTGGCAGGGCTTTTGTGTTTTCCATTTCTGGCTATCTGACAAATTAATATTGTTGTTTCAAGCATTTCAGTATTATCATAATATATATAGAAACAAGTCATGTATTTGCATTGCTTTAACCCTTCAAATGCTGGAAACAGAAATTGTCATATGCTGCTGTTTTATATATTGTCTTCTTGGTCAGTATATATGGTTTGTCAGCACTTTAGAATCATTATACTTCCGCAACGAATTGTGTGTGGTGGGAGGGGAGGAGACTGGAGTCAGGTTGTCTGCCCGTCCGCCCGTCTGTCCGTCCGTCACTAAACTTAACATCAGAGAAATATGTTATAAGTTCTAGTTCCTTCATCGAACATTCTTAATATTTGACGCATGCATTCCTCTAAGGGTCTACTATCATACTATCATGCTGTCCACGACCGTCCAAGCCCCGCTGATCCCGATGGTTAAGGTCACATACTTAGTATCTTCACAAAACTTAACATCGGAGAAATCATGCTATTACAAATCCATGACCGTGCCGCCTCAGCTAAGCTCAGGGTCAAGGTCACAGACCCACATTTATGGGCACCTCCGCCCACGCGTGTGGGGTGGGGGGGGGGGGGGGGGTATTCCGTCAGCCTGGCTTACTGACAAATCTAGTTTACATTGAAAATGATTCTCAAGTGCTGCCAAATCATGTTCTTGATGATAAAAATGAAAAGTAGAAAATAAACAGCAGACGAGAAAAATTAATTCAGCAATGTAAGGGTTAATGCTGTTAAGTTTATATAACTACATACTTATTATATAATACATGCACCATGAAATTACCAGGCAAAAGTAGAGATGATGTTTGTATTTAATTTATTTAATGGAGAAATTCTGACAACCGTTTCGACGTAAATCAAGTGCTTCAGCGATCTTGTGACGGTTAAAAAGAGCAAGGTCATGCTAATTGAATATCATGTATGTTTCATTCGTTTCTGATCACTGGTTCAGGCTATTGTGCTGCATAGAGTCTGTACTGTTAGATGAAGTTTCAAGCTAATAGGTCATACAGTACAGAAATTATAGGCGAATGGAAAACGTGACGGACAGACGGACGGATGGACGGACAGACGGACATACACACTGCGGTATACTTGCAAGCACACTTTACTTGTGCACCTGTAAATAGTCTGCTTGTGTACTTGGGTGCACAAAAAAACATGTTGCACAACTAGCTCTTGTACGCAGGAATTGATCTACAAGTATACCTAGTTGAAGATGGACGGACAGACGGACGGGCGGCTTTTGCATCCCATTTTCGCTATGGGTAGGATAAGAACTGGTCAGATGTATGCCACAACATGCCACTGATAGTGTCATATCAAGGCAATACTCCGGAGAATTACATGTAGTGGGCACAGGGGAGTCGGTAGCTACAATAATTCGCCTCTGATATGTTATCTACGGCTACAATATGACCCATTCAAAAAATGTGAGCAACCAAAGTGCATACCCAAACCTGTTGCATGGAGGTAACAATTTAGTAAACTGTATATACCTTTAAACAAATAATCCTTGATGTAGAACTAGTAAATTTCCAAAATAATAGAACAGGGATATCATTTTCCCATGGAAGCCATATTTTCTCTAGTTGTTGTTCAACATTCAATATAACGAAATAATGCTTTCACATTTGCAAGATATACATGTAAATGTCAGATAAACACATTGACATGGTAAAATAACCACTTTCTGCATGTGTATGTTCTTTATTAATAATTTATTGATACAGCTTTGACAGTTTTATATCGCTAACATATCAAACATGCCGGATAACCGATTGCAAAAATCACTCTTCCATGCGTTATATTAAAGAGATGGGGTGAAATTGCTACGCTCGTGAGAGGTAATGCCACTAATGGAGTGGGGTAGCAATTTTGTTTCTAGGGAGTCGGGAGCGGGTTGTGTAACCGGCTACATGTGCCACGATAATGCTGTTGTCTCTGGTGGGTGGCAGGACTGTCAGCAACCTAGATAATTACCCAATTGTGTGTCCTAATGTTGTCTGCAGAGCATGGATGTTTGTATAACTTACCTCAGCTGAATTTAATGAGATTAGTGAATGTGATTTACGTCTTCCCAAGCGTGAGAAGGCGTAAATCTCATTCAATAATCTCATTAAATTCAGCTCAGGTCAGTTATATAAACATCCATGCTTCCCAGACAACATTAGGACACATACTTTGGTAATTATCCAGGTTGCTGGCAGTCCTTCCACACACCAGAGATAAATGCAGTATCATGGCACATGTAGCCAGGTTACACATCACAATAGCTCCCGACTCCCCTGTGCACACTGCATGTACTTCTTGATATGACACTATCAGTGGCATGTTGTTGCATGCATCTGACCAGTTCTTATCCTATCGCATAGCGAAAATGAGATGCAAAAGCTGTCCGTCCGTCTGTCCGTCACTCTTCCACCAGGTATACTTGTAGATCAATTCGTGTGTACAAGAGGTAACACTTTTTTTGTGCACCCAGGTAGTAGTATAGAGGGAGTCAAAATGATACCACCAAAGGTAGGAGCGTTATTGACTCTCGTTACAGCTCCCAACAATATCGAAAAACGGTGTTTTTGTCCAATAACATAAACTAGCCACCAACCCGAAAATTTGAAAAAAAGCTAACGACAGTACGAGGTAAATATTTTCAAATTTTGGTGGTGGTATTGAATGAGAAAAAGTGGTCCCACTTATATTGTAGATTGACTTTTGAATTGGTGTCATAAATATATAAGTTAAATGTGACACCAATTGAACAGAAAAATACTACCAATTATAATAAAATGGATAATAAAATACAATTTGAATTGAAAGCTTATAATGACTGTGTTGAAGAAGTTTACGAAGATTATGAGGGTTATAGTCCTATATATAAATTCTATAAATTGAAAACACTAGGCGATATCGAATACATAAAATATCAGCGTAATTTATTACGCTCCGATAAAAACTTTGCGCTTACAATATTATACCGGCAATTATGCGAACTATACAAGGGGCAAATACAAACATTAAGACGGATAATGCGTATCGGATATAAAACTAGGGTGTATTATATAAAATTGTTAAAACCCAACGATTCGTTTACGAATATACATTTCTACGATATCGCTTATAAAGATATTGAAAAATTATTATTGGACAGAAAAAACACTACTAATTAATTTATGTTGTAATCACAACACCTAGTATATAGGGAGTCAAAATGATACCACCAACATGTGTAACGTTATTAGGTGATAATAACGCTCCTACACAAAGGGGGTAAATATATGTGATAAAAAATAGCAAAAGCCTCCACTCGTGCACAACCCCAGCGACTGGGTAGATTTCTTAGCCAGCACCCAGCCACTGGGGTGTTGGGACCTTTCTTAAGCCCACGCATCTGTTGGCTCAGTCTAGTTTTACGGGTCGCCTTTAACCCCATTGCCAATTCCTCTCCGAAACGAATTCAGAGAAACCAGTGAAGTAAGGCGAGCCTATTTTGTGATTTGGTTTCCGAAATTGCAAAGCTCTTAGGCAGAACTCTTTTAGGCCGGCACCTTTGAGCTATGCAATTACATCGAGAAATTCACATATTTAGAGACTGCTACCATTAAACAGACGAGACGGACGTCATACCGGTTCAACAACATAGCACACACGAGATGAGACCAATTGTTGTAAGACAAACAAACGTATATATACCCATCAGTTTCCTATACAACATACAAATGGTGTGCAAATTATAATTATTTATAAACACTTAGAGAGGTTCACGAATTTCGGGGATGGTTTGTTATTTTATTATTTTTGTAAAAATTATTAATAATTTAAAGCTGAACACCCCCTATTATTACATAGAAATTAATTAATATAAGAAAACAAATAAAAAAAAAACACAACTATTTCCACCAACAAAGTTAGGTTTTTCCGGCGCGAGTTCGGGTCTCGGCGGGACCTAAAACTTTTTTTTTTTTTTTTTTTATATTACTGATTATTATGTTTACTGATTTAAATTGTTTACTGCACCAATATAATTAATTTTATAATTAATTTTAAGACAAGAAACGAGGCAAAGCCACGAAGGCCAGGTTTTTTCCAAGCATAGACACTTGGATAACATAATTATACCCACTTTTTGTACACTAGATGGCCGTGGCCTGCATTTCAATTACGTAGAAATAATAGGTGAAGGTAAAAAACAATGGTCACATGTTGGATAGTTGTATGTGGTAGGCACCCCTTGGTTATGAAGCTGTGAAAGTTTGGTGGTCCTAGGTGGTACAGTACCAAAGAAATGGACTTAAACACGAAAACTTAACATTGTAAACGCGAAAACTTAACATTGAAAATGGCTAAGTCGACTGCGCGGAAAAAATGGGTCAAGTTCAAACAAAGGTAACATGTTGGATAGTGATATGTGGTGGGCACCCCTTGGTTATGAAGATGTGAAAGTTTGGTGGTCTTAGGTGGTACAGTAACAAAGAAATTGACTTAAGCACGAAAACTTAACATTGATTGTAGACGCCGCCCGCCGCCCGCAGCCCGCCGCCCGCCGCCCGCCGCCCGGCTTTCGCCAATCCAATAGCCGGATTTTTTTCAAAAAACCTGGCTAAAAATTATAAAATTAATTATTTTCTAAAAATTATTTAATAAAATATCACAATTTCGGGATGGTGGTGCCGTAACATTTCCTCCGACTTTATTTCCAAGTTTTACCCTAAATTTATCCCAATCAGTACTCTCAATCTTGGGCATGGTGGCTCCCCATTTCTTCCACCACGGATTCAAACTCTAAATTTGATATTTCATTATCGGTCAACGCTTTGGACACTATAACGTCGATGCTATTTTTCTTAGACCTGGCGAGAACGGATATTCTATCATGTTTTCTACATTTGTTCTCGAGTTTTCCACCCGCCGCCCTAATTACCATACACAATATTCCAGATAAAACGGCAATTCCACTCAAAACCACTGCAAGTGGAACCGTTACAATTGTAGATAGCGTTGCAGCAGTCCCCGCACCACTCATTACAGATAAACTTGCCAGAACCGTACTAGATGCTTCAGCTATGTTCGCCGCGCGCTTCTATTTTTTAGCGTTTCTTTTTCTATTTGTACATTCTCTAACTGAAATATCCTGCATAGCGACGATATTATCCAACCTAAAATCTAAACTTCTTTCGCGAATTGGATACAGTGTTGATGGATTGGTATTTACAATTGGAAGCGTATTCGTAAGCGGTGATTTGTTCATGATTAAATTTTACAAATCAAGTTCAATTAACAATGTAACAACAGTGGAAGAACTCGATGGGTCAGCGATTTTCGTAACAAAGTTAATAACACTACCTTCGGAAAGTCTAATTGGGTCGTCACCGGCTAACAAAACCACCGATGAACTATCTCCAGCGAGTTTATTGACTCCAATTGCCCGTTCTTCCCCATCCAGTACGAGATTTACAATGACCGCGCCCACAGATTTACCATTAGCATTAACCGAGCAGACCGCCATTCGGAGAAGCGTACCTGGAGCTGTCATGGCGTATCCCCCATATTTATTGCTCGCTTTGGCACCGAATGGATATTCATAGAGCCCCTCATTCAAGGGGCCCCGCTTCTCAGCCCAAACTGTGATGACACGTTTTTGTGTTTGCAATAACTTAAACTGCTTTACAGATGTGGTCAACAATCCGGCAAGCCCCCCGATAGCGGTATGGGCCTCAGCACGAACCTTTTCAGAGGTCTCCTCAAGTGCTTTGTTCGCGGCTCTACGAACACGTTTCAGTTTATCGGTAACTTCGGTTATTTTCCCACCTAGTTCAGTAAGTGCTGCATGATCCTCTGAGCGCAACACCCCATACGCCTCCGTAAGGGCCGGCTGGTGGTCTTCTCGGGCTTTCTCAATACCCGTTCGGACTCCCTCAATCCCCAACCGGGCCTCTTCCCGAAATTCGGTTATTTTCACACCTATTTCGTTTAGTTCTGTATGTGTTTCTTCACGACTTTGCGTAGTCACAGCCAGGGCATATAATTTAAGTTGTGATAGTAGACTCTTGTGAATCTCGTCCGTGGCCGCCGATATAGTTCTATTGATCAAGGCCTTTGTTTTTTCGGTAGTTAAAAAAATCGCCTGTGGGGTTGGATCCGTCGGGAGCTCCAATCTCGATTGGGTTGTTACTCGGATTCTTTGAATTGGAAGAACTACCTGGTCCGTATATACTCATAATTAATTTTAAGAAAATTATAAAATTGGGGCACATATACTCAATTGGAAATTTCTAGGACGACCGAAATCGGGTAATCGTTCTTCAACTTTCTCGCTTGATCATCAAGAATAGAGACCGTAAATTCGTGGATATGTCCCGATTCCAAAACTTTCATCTCGGGTGTGGGAAGTCTAATGTTACAGTCTCCCCAAAGAAACAATCACTGGCGGGCACAGTTTTTAGTAAAAGTGCTGGGGGATCCGTCTACCATGTTGTACGATGTGTTCACCCGATCCAGGTGCACCATGAGAGTTTTCGTGAAGGCGAAGTTTACTGGGGTTGTGCCGAGGTGTATGCCTGTACCAAACCTTTTAGCCTCGTGGTAAGGGGGTGATATTTTAAATCCTAACATTGAGGCCAACCCCGTGGTGATCGTTAAACGCCCCTTAACGGTCAATATCGCAATCCCCGTGACTTTTTCGATTGCGAGAGTGGCTACATCAGGAATCCTTGCCGTGATCAAACCTTGGAGATCTCCGGAACCCCGAAGGCCAGGACGTACTCCGATATGTGAGTTCCAAAGGATTCTCTCTGTTTCTGTAGGACTGAGACCCACTGTATCTGGAGGATCTCCGGATAAGATAGCCTGGAATGTTTCAATGTTTTTCCACCCAACCGTGAAGGTGATCGATCTAAGGCCTAGCCGGTGTTTTCCGCAGCAGTTGTCGATTGACATTTGAAGTTCACAACTCTCTTTTTGAACATTAGTGATAGTAGCAAACATAATAATATCTTTCAATGGATACCAAAGCATTTAGCTTTAATTCTAATGCAAAGTACGCGGTCGGAGGTAAATACACACAAAAAGACGTTGTGAACCCCCTTGTACACCCAACTGTGACAGTTAGACCGGAAAGTGGCCTTAACACCAATTTCCCTAACATGTTTGAGAAATATGTAGTTCCAAAGACTACTAGTCAAGATGTAATACTAAGATGGGATTTTTCCCATATGAACTTCTGGCAGAACCAGCTAAATTTCGCTGTATGGTGCGCAACAGCCGGATGTGGAGTTTCACATAAAGACCATCTGACATCTAAGAATGTCATGCTCCGAAGTGTCTACAACTTTCATGTGTATTATACTATTAGGAGGATTCTCAAAGAACTAGGTACTCCACTACCTCAATACCACGTTTGGAATCCCATTTCCAGCACATACGACCGTAAGGCGTTCGAAAGCTTGTGTAACGAATGTGGGGTACCACAAGACGCAGACTGGAGACAGAAAGTATACACCCCAACCAACAGTTTAGGGTTAGTTCACCTTAAAGGCTTAGTTAGTGGTGGGCATCTAGATAAAGTCCCTGTATATTTCTCGGGGTTGTGGAGTGATCGCGGAGCTACCCCACCACCAGAAAAATGGCAACATGGACTAAATATAATTATAAGTTGAATACGATGACGTTCGGTGATGAAGTGCTTGGAGGGCTTGCGTGTAAAGACGGTTATTGTCATTGGTTACCTACTAAAGTAGCCCACGTGGAATACCTAGACCAGGGTGATACTCCACAGATGCGAAATGCGTGGACCACATTTATGTTAGATAAAAGCGCTGGATTTACGCAGGGTGGGGTTACCCGCCTCAACGACTCCATTCGCATATACGTCTAGGCCATCCTCGCCTCACAAAAGCAAACGCGCAGTGCTATACTGGGCACGGGAACGGCGTTTGACGCACAAAAACAGTTCTTGGCACTTGTCGAGGACGCCATCTCAGCTAAGGTGGAACTCCAGAAGGCGATCCAGAATTATCAAGACGTTTTGCAGACTGCCCGCACCCCAGTAGACTACGCATTTGGAATAGGTCTTTATATGGCGCCGAGCAATATGATACTACGAGACGACCCGGTTGACGGTTACAATAATGAGATCGTAGTCGCCACCGCCAATCAAAACATCGGCCGCAACGGGAACGTGAACACAGGTATCATCAAGCTCCCTCCCAAGATGCCCGGGCGCGGAGTTGTAAGTGGAACCGATTTCATAAAACCCCCAATTCATTCAATCGTGGCTGGATTGGATACACCCACCCCAGTACCCCCAATTCACAAATTGGATGCACCATCGAGTTCCCCTAATCCAATCATCAACAATGTTGAAATTGGAACAGGAGCGGAAACACCAATCGAGATTGGAAGCACAACACACGAGGAGGAGAAATTAGGGCTCGTCGTTGCCCTCATGGCATTCGGACTATTTGCGCTTTGGTTTTAGGAACTCTCGGGAGGCTAAAAGTAGGAGACCGTTGATCGCCACGATTAAAGCCCAAGTATGTTTGGCGAGCCATCCGGCCGTTTTTTATAATATAGATAACAAGTAGGAAACGATACTTCCGATCAGTCCAGGTAGTGCGGCAGCCGCCTTTTCGGCTAATTTAGCCAGGAGACTGGCGAGGGCTTTTAGTTGTTTTTTTACCCACACCTTAGCTCCACCGGATGATGGCGCGGGTGCTGGCGTGGGTGCAGTCACACCACCAGTGAAAGCTAGAACTATGGTTGATATAGTTATGCCGACAGCTGCGAGGATGCTTGCTATCATGACGCCCTGCTCTCTGAACAGAGTGCGAAGACGTTCACCGAGTGTCGTCTCCTCGTGCAGAACCCACGATATTGTTTCGCGGATCCGACTTACTTGGGTGCGGAGAGCCTCACGGCAAGCCGATGCAGCCTCTAAGCGAGCTTCTCTTTCATCCCGCAACGACTACAGTCTTTCGGTGATCAGCTCGGTAGATTCTCTATCGCCACGGGCTTCCTTCAGTTTTCTTTCTTCTAGCGCGATATGTTCATCCAGCGCCGAGAGTTTGGAGAGATTAAGGACCAGTTCGCCCCGGACCTTTTGCAGAGCTTTATCGAGTCCCCGGAGTTCACGAAGAGGTAACGGTGGGTCATCGTTCGACCCTTGGTCGAGGTTGAGTATTTCGTCTATTTTGCTGACCGTGGTCTCCACCGTGTTAATAGCGTCGGTGGCTACACGAGGGACATCGCTGAGGTCGAGCATTTCTATCGCGGCGTCCGTCTTCGCCAACGTTTCGTCGGTAGGCTGTAGGGCCTCTACAGCGCGGGCGGGCACAATTTTTTCCCCCGCTTCCAATCTACGAATCCTAGTTCGTTCCTTACTATTTCGCCACCGCCCGGGTTTCTGGCAATGGTGTTCAGCGCTAGGGGTTTACCGGTCCTCGTGTTGACTATTGGGAGATTTGATGCTGCTTTTAGTCGCAACCTACCGTTCAGATCAAATTTGAACTTGGAGTAGTCGCGGCCGACAGATGGGACCATACCTTTTTCTGTCAAACTGTTGTAGTAGTCGTTTACAGCTGACTCGAGTAATTCCCGACTTTGACCACTGGTAGCGCCACCTATTTCCCCCCAAGTGTGATTGGATTGGAACTGGCGTATCTATGACGGGTGTTTCGTTGAGGGAATCCTCGAAGTCATCATCATCCTCATCGAGGTAATCGTCTCTATTGATTTCATCCATGTCAACATCGTAATCAGCCATTATTTATAATAATTATGTATTAAAGACAAAACCATACGTGTTTAATAGAGGTATTTTATTTTCACTGAAAATATGTCTTCGAGTCAATACGGTCGCAAACTCAATCCATACCGCAGACTGCGAGAGCCCCTCGGGGCAAAAGGCGTGAGACAGAGTGTCGTTATTACGAACAACCCATCGACGATCGACCAGAACCAGCAGCTCTTGGTCCGCTTCCCAAACCTCGGAGCTAGCGACGTCATTGTGCCGGGGACTGTTCGCCTTGCTTTCACTATTTCGCTGACGTCGACGGACGCGGACCGAACCGTCGTTCAGAACCTGGGTCGCGCCATCATCAAGAAGACCATGATAAAGATTTC
The DNA here is from genome assembly GCA_029237695.1 of Conchocele bisecta. Taxonomy (NCBI): domain Eukaryota; kingdom Metazoa; phylum Mollusca; class Bivalvia; order Lucinida; family Thyasiridae; genus Conchocele; species Conchocele bisecta. Next base: position 112,800,497 of record CM055265.1, read on the forward strand.
TGGTAATGAGGTGATGTCGATCGACGACAGCGACGTCTACCATTGTTATCAGGACATGTGGAAGACGACGCAAGAGCGCGAAAACGCGGTCTATCAGGGTATTGACACCATCAAAAATAAGAACGTAACCAGACTTAGAATCGGGGCTGGTAACAAGGCAGATAACAACGCGAGTGACAACGCGGTCGCGGGCGCTTATGCCAACCGCTTCTACATCCCGCTCGACTTTGAGTTGCTGGAGAGTCACATGCCCTACTATCAGAGTGCTTTGGCTGACCGCCTCGAATACGAACTAACGTTCAACGACTACGGCCGAGTTCTCATAGCCACTGACATGGCATCGACGTATACGATCGACAACGTTTCGCTGGAGTATGACATGGTCACGATGCCCGAACTCGCGCGATTGATCAGATCCCAGTATGCGGGCGCGTTGCCATACTTTACGACCGAGTTCTTCGCCACCGCAAGATGACGAAAGACAAAAGCGACACATTGTGGAATATTAACGTCAACGTACCCGCCCGATCGATGAAAGGTATACTGATGCTGTTCGAGGAGGGTCGGTTCGAGCTCGGTGCTAGTAAAACCGACAAATTCTATAACCCCAAAATCACAAAGGTGACGATCGAGGGTGTCCCCAATCAACTCTACAGCGCGGGTCTTCGCGCACACCAGCAGTGGGACGAAGTCAGAAAGCAGTTTGCTTCCGGCTCTAAGCGCTCCCCGGAGGTTGCCGCGGTTGGCAAAGACCTGCAGCTCTCGGACGTCTCCCTCGCGGAGTTCCTGACTACCAAATTCGCGTTATGGCTAGACATGCGAGCCAGCGACGACGACCAAATGCACGGTAGTGGGCGCCAAGTTGAGAACGCTAGTGAGCGTGTGACGATCCAAATAACCAAAGAGGCGGATGGAGATGGTCCATTGAACGTGTACTTATATATAATTACAGACGCACAACTCAACATCGAAGATGGTCGATACGTCTCAGCACTCTACTGTTTTAAATAAAAAAATCTTCTAACGATTTATTAATAAAAAAATCATCTAACGATTTGTTAATAAAAAATCAACACTAATTCACGATTGGAGATTTAACTCTACCTTCAAACTTTAAAGTTTGTGATGCCCACTCTGCCATAATATGTGGGCAGACAGGATGCGGAAAAACGGTTTTCATCCTCAACTTGCTCGAGGGGTCCTACCGCAATGCCTTTCGTCACATTGTGATCCTGTGTCCCACTGTGTGGCACAACGATACTTATCAGCGGTGCCCGTGGATATGGGCCGACCCTGAGATATACGTTATTGACCCCTATGATAGGCTTCACGATTGGTTGCGCGGCTTCTACCAAATATTTCAAGGCGAGCCCACCCTATATGTGATTGACGACTGCTCGGCCAAGGCGGCGATGACCAAAAAGAAGGACATGCTCTCCGAGCTCGCATTTTCTGGCAGCCATGCGGTGCAAAGTGTATGGATCTCCACTCACAAGTACAACGCCGTCCTCAAGGATCTGCGCGAGCAAACGAAATGGGTCGCCCTCTTTCACTGCAAGGACCGAGACTCATTCGATGACTGTCTTTGAGAGAACGACGTTATCCCAACGCGCGAGGAGCGCCTGGAGGTTCGACAGATACTTTCGGAAACTAAGCACGCCAAGCTTATGCTAAAGACCGATCAACCAACTGCTTATAAAGTTATCAATTAGCAATTGTGTTTAATCCAATAATATTGGTTAGTAACTGCTTAACAATGCTGAAGAAATGCTAAGCAATTGCTTAACAATGCTGAACAAATGCTTAACAAATGTTGAACAAATGCTGAACAATGGTTAACAATGTTAACAATTTGGTGCTCCGCTGCGAGCTTTGTTGCGAGCATAACGCTGATCATAAGTATCGGATGGTGCGCTTGGCAATATGTTAGACTTATGAGACTAGTCAGAATAGTACTGCTTGCGATAAACACAATGAATTGCGACGAACTTCTCGATCAGCTAATGGAAGAAACATTCGTGCCGACTGTCAATCGCGAGTTGGGGGAACAGAAACCTCAACTCCGTTGATCCCGAAAGAGCAATCTTGGATTGGAACACCTGTCGGCACGACTCCAAATGAAAATGAAAACGTGGCGCGACGCGAACGGCTAGCTGCACTGGTTGCTGGGGGACAATCGGAGCATTATCTTGGTAGTCGTCTCTCAGTTTATCAGGTGGAGGTCGATAAAATGTATGCGCGATACGAATCAAGGTTAGGTGCGGAGATGACAAAAACTCTTGGATCGGCGGCTATTCGTCTGTACGCTACCGCTGTTAGTATACTTCTCCCTATACCAAATACCGCGGGGTTGATTCGCGATCTAGAGACTGACCCTTTTATAGGACTCACTCTTAGAACAGCCTGCTGCTCAATTTATCACAAGTTTGGAATGTACTTAGCTCCGCTGACAACCGTGTTGACCACAGGTAAACACTGTCAATTTGGACATATATGCCCACGAACTATAAGCTCAGAAAATGATGACACAAGACGCACCTGCGAGAGTGACGGAACCCTCAACACTGTTGAACCCAATTGCTTCAACACCCAGTCGAGATTGGATGAACCCGGTTGCTCCAACCCAATCGAAATTGGAGTTGAAACCCAAAAGCTGGGCGGGCAGTGGCTGCCACCCGAAAAGTTAAAGAAGATAAAATACTCGCCGAGCTTCGAGAGGCCAAACAGTCGTTGAAGCAATCGGTTCCAATCCAATCGCAATTGGAGTTGGGGACAGAGATAGTAAAACATTCGAAGACATCTACAACCACACCCCCAATTCACGAATTGGAACTGCAATCCCCGATTGCTCCAACTCCCAATACTGATTGGAAAATCATCCCGTGGGTTGTTGGTGGTGGTCTGACAGTTGTGGGCACCCTGTGTGTGCTTTACCATTTCAACAACAGGTACCTCCAATCTAGATTGGAAAAACAACCCCCAACTCCAAAGGCGGTTCATAAAAAAGTTACGAAACACCAATCGCGATTGGATATGCCCCATTTAAACATTGATAGCGATCCCTTTTATATGCAATAATTATAGTTATCAAAAATGGCTGAACAAGATGGTAAAATGATAGTGAATGCGCTTTATCACGCCGTGGTGATATCAGGTATCAGTATCGGGTATGCTCGACTATCAAAGATGGCCTTATTAGGAGTGACCGCTCCCAAATTGGACTTCTCTGTGAGAGACGTAGGGCTCGTGACCTTAGATGTAGCGGCCGCAGTTTGGACCCGAGATTATCTAATTAAAGCTGGAATTCTACCCGCTAATATATGGAAATAAATGGCTTCGATCGCAGTAATAGTAGGTGGTACAGTCGTGAGCGCATTGGCGTTCAGCGGTAGCAACTTTCTAGTATCAAAAATAGGAAAATCGGACGCGGATGAGGAACGCAAGCGTCATGATTTAGCTGAAGAACAACTCAAGAGCGCAGACGCAGCATGGTCTGAAAAACGAACCGCCCATCTGGATTGGGTCAATGAAGAGCTTCACCGTGAGAATCACGCCGCGCAAACTTTCCAGAACGTTGAAGAAGCCAACCGCGAGTACGCGCTGGCATATCCGCAGAAAAGTCTCGATCCAATGAAATTGGGACTGGATCCCGAACCCCAACTTTCAGATTTCTATGTACCATCAGAGGCTCAAAAAGACCGCGAGATCGCGTTCATCGTCGTGGGAATGGGTGTGGTGGGTCTCGTTGGCTACTATATTCAATCGAGATTGAAATAATTATTTTTACTTATTTGTTTTAAATAATATATACTGAGCAAAACTAGAAACGTCCCTCCATGTTTAAGGAAAGATTCATCAAAAACCAAAAGGGTTACTTATAAAAATCAAAATGGAAAAACAAGTTCATTCATTTATGTATCAAAGCCAATAAATTGCATTTGGATATATTGTTAAATATTCGAGAGATAACCGGTCAAGGGCGGTAGGGGTCAAAATCAAAAATCACAAAAACTCAGAAATGTGTTACTTAATGTTTAGAGATGGAATTTCAATAAGTAATGTGGCAAATTCAGTAAATCTCGTTAGTACCGAGTGTGGCCGCCATTTGCATGAATGCATGCAATGATCCTACGCCGCATCGACGTGACGTAACGCAATACCAGTGCGTTGGGAAAATTCCTCCATTCCCGTTGTAACGCCCGTGTAAGATCGCGAACATTGTCAATCTGATGGTTAGCTCGTGCTTTGCGGCCCAGCTCATCCCATAATGTGCTCAATGGGATTGAGATCCTTGAGACCGCGGGCCATGGCATGACGTCGACGTTGTTTTGCTGTAAGTATTGAGTGGTGACCCTGGCTACGTGAGGGCGGCATTGTCGTGCATCAATGTCACACCAGACCATGCTGACGGATAAATGGTAAGGCATGTGCATTTAGCACATCTGCAACATAACGTTGTGCATTGATGTTGCCCTGTACAACAACCAAATCTGTCTTCCGGTTTCTCATGATCCCACCCCAGACCATTACGCTCCCTCCCCCAAACCTGTTCTTCTCAACAATGCAACAATCGGTGAATCTTTCATTTTTACGCCTGTATACCCGTAATGACTAACTGTGACTAACTGTGAACCGAGATTCATCGGTGAACAAAACTCGGTTCCAGTCAGCCCTTCTCCAGTTCAGATGACGTCGCGCCCATAACAGTCTGGCAGCACGGTGACGTTGGGTCATTATCTGACCAGTGTACGGGCGGCGTGCCCGGATTGGTTGGGCGTTACGACGTAACCGGTTGCGAATGGTCTGCCCTGAGACACCGTATCGCCTAGCAGTGACTGTGGCTGCCAATCGACGTTGACGTAAGTGCGTCAACGTAATGTAACGATTGGCTCTAGCCGTCGTTACACGAGGCCTACCAGGTCGCTGCCGGTCGTGAACAGCCCCAGTATGCTGGTACCCGGCTGCAAGACGATCAATCGTCTTCCGACAGCAACCAAACCGAGGCGCGACCGCCCTGGCGGCCATCCCACCCGCAAGCATCCCAATTGCCTGATTTCGCTCGTTTTCGGAAAGCCGTGGCATATCGAAAACAGTGAAAAATTAAAAAAGTTTTTTAATTTTCCGAATAGCCCCTATCGCATGAATGGTACGACATGAACTGAATCACCTTATCGATGACAAGTATAGCGTGCACGTGCAAAAAGTGGAAATCAACGTTCCGGTCACTGGCCGCTATGTAAACCGTGTGTATCGGCTAAACTCTACACGATCGTATTCTGAACATCGCCACGGTTTAAAATACATGTACTTTGAACATGTGGTACATACATAGACAGAGCTACACCGGCTATAAAACAGGGACGTTTCTAGTTTTGTTGAGTATATATATATATATAGAACGATGTTAGTTGACAAACTTTATTTTGCTATGATCGATGTAGGCTACACTGCACTTAAGCACCGTTTAGTGGGCGCAAAGGGTCTGATCCGTCTGGCCCGAGATTCTCTCGAGACGTGGCGCGAGGACGAAAAAGCGGCCACCCTTTTCGCAAACGTGATGTTAGATTCCTCCATCAACTCCCAATCGAGATTGGATGAATTAGATTTTCCCGAGTTCCTTCAGAACATAACCTCCAATTGTGATTGGCCTTCCAACAAAGGTTTATTATTAACGACGCAGTTACCGGACGATCTGGCGAGGGCATGTTGGAGATTGTCCGATCTATTAGAATACTTCGCATACGATGGACACACGCAAACTTGATACCAAACTATCGGTTCGCCTAGCGCGCAAGCTCTAGCGAACACGTACTACAGCCTCCGCGGCTACTGGAAGGGACTCACGGCCATCAAGAACCTCGCGGCGGCGACCAAGGTTTCCGAAAACGCCACCAAGGAATGGCTCAAGAAGCAGGCCCTCTGGCAGATCTATTTACCCGCGCCTCACAATATTCCACGCCCGAAATTCGACGTGCCAGTACCTAACGAAGTCCACCAAGAGGACCTCCTCTTTCTCCCTCACGATCGCGTCGGTCGCAAGACTTACAAGCACGCACTGACAATCGTTGACGTAGCGAGTCGCTATAAAGGGCCTGAGCCTCTGATCACGAAAGAGTCTAATGAGGTGGCCGAGGCTCTTTCTCGAAAAGGAATCCTCTCAAATGGCCTAATCTTCTTCAGGTCGATCCCGGCCGCGAGTTTATGGGCGCGGTCTCTCATCTATTGGCTAAGCACGACGTTTCTATCAGACGCGGCCGCGTCAACATCCACCGGGACCAGGGGATCGTGGAGCGGTTCAATCGAACCCTGGCTGAGAGGCTGTTCGAGCACCAATACGCTAAAGAGCTTGTAGACCCTTATTCGCGATCGACCGAATGGGTGACCAGGCTGCCCGCCGTGGTCTCTGCACTGAACGGCGAGGTGACCAGATTGATCGGTAAGAAACCCGTAGATGCTATCAAGGCTAAAAAGGTAACGAGCAAGCCCTCTACCGTCTCGCACGGGCGACCCGTTGGTTTAGCGGAGAAACTACTTCCATCGGATTTTGTCGTCCGGTACCTCTATCAACCGGGAGAGCTCGAAGGTGGTCGCCGCCGCGCGACTGATCCCGTGTGGTCTCTCAATGTATATCATCTAGATCGATCTATTACCAAACCCGATGAGCCCGTGCTCTACTATTTGGATGATGGTCCATCTCGCGGGTTTGTTCGCGAAGAACTTCTTATGGTGCCTTCTGACACCCAGCTAACTCCGGATCGTTAGATTGATTTATTAATAAATCGTTAGAGAGGTTCTGTATGTATTCCGTCTGATAACACGCGTCTTTTATCGTAGTACGCCGAGAGTCCTAATTTGTGTTCACAGTACGTTTTCATAACACCGTCTTTCATTTTAAATCCTCTATTTTGTGCTACATCTATAATGTGTTTTCCATCTTCTGTAGTTTCGGTTAGTACTCGTTTATATATATCCCAATTTAAATTGTTAGTTCTCTTGGACATTCCTTTCGCAGAGTTTTTATTTACGGAATTAAATGTTTATACAAAATAACACTTACTAGATAACGCTATCGCTCTATCTCCGCTAAATTCTAGTTTGAAAAGCCCGGGCTCTCTTTCGCTCCATTTATCCCAAGCCAACCATTTCTTTTATTCTTTTTCAAACTCGTCGAGTAAGTTAGGTCTAATCAATTCCTCTATTGTTGTTCCACTAACCCCGATATACATACTATCCGTATCCATTTGTATTAATTCAAAGTCTTCTCTTTTTACGTATTTGTCGAGAAATTCGTAATAAAATTCCAACATTCTCAATTTAGCTAGTTGATAAACCGCTATTCCACAGTGGAACGGTCTCTTTACTGCTGACCTTGGTTTTCAGGACGATATTTCATACGCATCCCCTATCTCCTCCAAATCATCGAAATACGCCGATCTTAAAGCTTTATCAACACATATCTCATCTTGTGTATATGTAGTATTTAGATGTCTCTCTTTTTCCTCTATCATTTTTCCACAACACGAGTTTCCTAATAATTTCATTATATCCGCTACTGGTTTCTTATTTGGTTCTACATCGCCTGTTCATCTTGCGGCTGTAACTTCTTTTGCGAACCATTCGAATGGTTTTCCACTAATATAATCTATAACCCGATGAACTCCAGTTATTTCTAGGCCGTGTTTTAAATACCATTTCAATAGTGGCGCATACAGCAGTACTTTGGTGGCTGACATAGATCCCACCAATTTTCTTCCATTTCCTCTAGTTCTTCCAGTATCTTCCAAATATTTTATCATGTGGTCTGGAACCTCATCAACATCTACTTCTCTGTTTATAAAAAGTGGAGACATTTCAGAAAACTTATCTTTTAAGTTGTGTGGAACTTCTATATCCACCCCCGCAAACTCAAACCAGTCTCCAGATAAAACTCTTTTACAAAACTTTTTAATAAATTTAGGGTTATGTGGGAAATCTATATGATGTATATTTTCTTTTCCACACGGCATATCTTTATTTAACGTAGATAAATATAACGTGTTTGCATCGTACCCCAAAACAGCCTTGCAAGGTTTGTTAATTCCTATAGAATTAGATCTAATATTTGAAACGCCCGCTTCGGCATATCGTGTAAATACTATTGATGGACCGCCAACTAGAGCGTCTTTCATCATTTCATATGTTTCTTCTTTTGGTGCATATAGAGCATCCTCCGGTATAATCGTCTTTGAAGATTTGTGTTCTTTAATGGTTCCTCTCAATAAATATTGTATAGCTACTCCAGGTAGTGTTACCTCATCTTTGGAAATATCCACACCTCTGTGTTTATAAAATTCACACATTTTTTCCACCGCTTTTAGTAGGAATGGTGCTACATCTAAATCGTTATAATATTTCAACCAATCTCTGAAGGTTTCCATATTCTCTTCTTTGAAAATTCTACGACATTTGCTTAATTTCGTTTCGTCTAGTAACATTTTCCCATATAGTTTGGAATACCAATTCTCTATATCAGGCAATCCTGGGTAATCCAGTTTGTCTGGAGAATCGAACCACTCGTAAGGAAAGAAAGATTTCTGTCCTTTGCAGTCGTAGGCTTTTATCCAACTATCGTAACTTACCCACGGTCCTATGTAAAGTATTACATCAATAAATCTAAACTCTGGAGTAAATAGAAATATTGTTGCGTTTGCCCGTTTTCCGACCATTACTTTCTTTGTTGTTGATGCCAATTCGCCTACTAAATATTTATTTATTAAGTTTATATCGTACGTACTGCTGTTAAAACCTATCACCGGTACTTGCTCTATCCACTGCTCGATCTGTGTAACTTGATTTTTACGTAAATGTTCGGTATTAAACCCATATCTCAACCATACTTCTTCTCTTATAGCTTTTCCCCTGACTTTCAAATCTTCTACGAATTTTTCTGTAAGTTTTGCAGGATATTTATCACAAGTATGGGTTACTGTTCCTGAGAAATTATCTCCTATACTAACGCTTACCGGAACGTGCTCGGCCTCGTACTCTAAACTATTACCTAGCGTTTTAAATTCTGGGTTGAGATACGCCTCAAAATCATATACTATCTGATATGGATAAAGAGTAGTGTCGCAACCGATCTTTATGTATTTACCCGTTCTTTGGAATTCGCATTCCCACATAACCACTAGGTTGAATGTTTTACTTCTAATACATTTCTCTCTTTTCGAGGTATTAATATGTTCTGTTTTTCTATGCTTTGCATGAATCTCACATCCGTGCCAATAACAGCCGTGATATTGATATACGGTATTGTTTTCTGGACAGTATCCATCTACCGGAGCTCCTAAAATCTTTCCCCTCCATGTCCACACTGTTCGTAGTGAATGTGAATTCCCTCCTGTTTTTCCACAGAGTACATCCAATCGATCGCTCCGTAACTTTTATAACTTTTTGGATAGAATGCTTTCTCGAACGATGAACGCGGGCGCTCTAAATAATTACCATCACATATTACTTTTGTCTCACCTTTCATACATTGTGACCCGTGTCTCTTCATGTTACTAGCTTTTGTGAATCTCTGTTTACACTCATTACACGCATATTCGTTAGACAGTCTTTTAAGATTTTTTATCAGAAACACGTGGTTATTATACAAGCCTATTGTCATGGGCTTATTACCTATTTTATTATAGTGAGCTGGCACCTTTTTCAACCACCAAACACCACCTTGGGTCGGTTGATATACTTCTATGCCGATTTTAAAACACTCTTCTGCCTTTTTCATGTCCTCAAAAGGAATTGGAGAAACAACCTTATTACCGTGGTATTGTTTACTAAGTTCTCTCACTTTGTCGGTACATCTGTCTGATCTTGCCCCCGACATGTGCATGGCAAGACACCTGAACAGACAAAGATTATCATCGTACTTATCGAAAGAATACATACCCTTTTTATTTCTTAACCATTGGGGGAGTTCTCCTCCCGCCGCTTCTGTAGATTGTAACCCCAAATCTATTCCACCCTGTCCACGTATTAATTTAACGAAAACCTCTACGCACCTCACGAACTTCCACTTTGTATTTGGTCTATCTATTTTATCGGACATTAGGCGTGCCTGTTCTTTCTCAAACAACAATTATTTAGCGGATGAAAGAGATGAAAGCGATTCACTACCCCCCAGATTCTTATGAAATATTATAGTTAGATGTAGTTTCTTCCACATGTTCTAACTTATAAGAAAACGAATATCTCAAGAAAAAATGTGTTGTTAGATGTGGAGCTAGTTTATCGGACATTCGTTCGGCCTCGTTATTATCAATATTTTTTCTAAACGAAAATGTAACTACCCGCCTTCCCTTACCTTTTCCAATGTTTCATCATGAGCCCCTAATATGTCTTCACATTCTGCCACTATCGCGCGAACGATAGATTTTTTCTTATTCTCCAAATTAGTTGGTATTGGGACACCTGTGCGTCTGGAATTGGCGCTTGAAGGTTTTATTACACTAGCCCTTAACCCGGCAATACTTTCTTTTTGAATTCTGTTACCAACTTCCTCTGCTAGTGAGAGATCTTTAAACGCCCCCCTTTTATTAGCGCGCGCGGGCAAACCGCTTCATAAACGCGTCATTCTTTGTAGCGTTTATTAACTTTGTCAGCCCTTTAACCCTCAGGTGCTTGCTATACCCAATAATACCCAACGAGTCGGCTTCTCTTACCAATTTCTCAATTTCTGGCGTTATCATATTTTCTGTATATACTTTTGTTATAACCTATGAAATGTATCTGTTCAATTGGACCCATTTTAACTTTTGTATTTATGACACCAATTGAACATTTATATCTCATAGTATAAATGGAGTGTGTTACATGTTGTAAAACTTTTGCACGACCGGTCAACCTGCGAAGGCATCTAGCAAAGAAAAATCCTTGTGTCGCCCCACAATTTCAATGCCCCAGATGCCCTTGTAAATTCGTTAGTGTCCAAACTCTTTGTAGACATAAGCAACTGCGCTGTCAGGTGGCTAAAGGGGAACGTGGTAGACTAGAGCTGGTAGAATTAGTTGCTGATCTACAAAATAAATTAGCTATATTGGAGGAGGAAAATGGGGTGTTGAAAAAAAAGGGGGTAAATTTTATAAACACAGAGGATTAGATATTTCTTTCGCGATATTGTTGGGAGCTGTAACGAGAGTCAATAACGCTCCCACCTTTGATGGTATCATTTTGACTCCCTCTATACTACTCAGGTGCACAGACAGACTATATATTTACAGGTGCACAATAAAGTGGGTTTGCAAGTATACTGCAGTGTGTACATCCGCCCGTCTGTCTGTCCGTCATGTTTTCCATTCGCATATAACTTCTGTAATGTATTACCTAATCCCAGTATTGGGCTTGAAACTTCATGTACATGTTCATTATCATCCATACTTTCATATTCCCTGCCCCACCCATGATCTCCCATGTCCAATGTCAAGGTCAAATAACTTATAATAAATTTACGTCCAGTCGATGCGTGCGCGTTTCTCCATTCTCCTATAACTTGTTTGATCTACGAGATCTAGTAGATGTGTGCACGTTTCTCCATTGTCCTATAACTTATGTACTGTACAACTAATTGAGCTTTAAACTTCATGTGCATGTTTATTATCATCCACATATCTATTCCCCACCAGACTCATGCTCTCCGCATGCCCACTGCCAAGGTCAATAACATATATTTGTTTCATCTAGTGGATGTGTGCACGTTTCTCCATTATCCTATAACTTGCTTACTGTACAACTAATTGGCTTCAAACTTCATGTGCATGTTTATTATCATCCATTTCCAATGTCAGTACATTCCCACTTCAGTACATTCATTCAGCGATAAGCTCTTTACCATACGAGTGATTCACTTGAAATTTCATATGCATCTTTGTCGTTATCCATATTATCTTTCTATAGATGCATGCGCATTCCTCTATTCTCCTATAACTTCTTTACCGTATCAATGTACATGTTTGTGATCCAGCCACCACAGCCATGGGATATGCGCCGTTGGCGTCATCATTGTCGTTAGATTTGTATTATAAACTAATTGCAAATAAATACTATTTGTAAGACCCATTTTTGTCAAACAGCCGTCCACTTGCATGTACATGTAGATGTACAAAGTACATGTATTCGTATGCGATATTTACATGTGCATTGGATCCGAACTGTAATAGACAACACTGCAAAGGCATTCGCGTGACAGTTACCTACTTTTCGCAAACTATGGGTCAAGTCAAATGGTTTGAGATCTAACAGTACAGCCACTATGCAGCACAATAGCCGGAGTCAGTGATCAGGAACGAATGACATTCAATTAGCATTACCTTGCTCTTTCTGACTGTCGCAAGATCGCTGAAACACTTGACCATCTATTTACGTTGAAACGTTCGTAAGAATTTCTCCATTAACCCTTTCAACACCACAGGCCTGTATAGTGGTATTGGCAAAACGTGTAGATCCAGATGAGTAATTTTCATATTTGTTACAACAAAAACACCCCCTTTTCATAAATGGACTATTCTGAAAATAATTTTGTGACAATTGGATTGGTTGCAAAATTAACATATCAAAAAACATTCCAGTTACTTAATTAGGGGTTAAATACAAACATAATCTCTCTATAGTTTGGCCTGGTAATTTCATGATGCGTGTATTATATAATAAATATGTAGTTATATAAACTTAACAGCATTAACCCTTACATTGCTGAATTAATTATTGTTGTCTGCTGTTTATTTTCTAATTTCCATATGTCTCCTCAAAAACATTCTTTGGCAGAACTTGGGAATCATTTTCAATGTAAACTAGATTTGGCAGTAAGCGATGCTTACGGAATACCCCCGCATGGGCCCAGGTGCCCCTAAATGTGATTTGTAGTCTGTGGGTCTGTGACATTTACCCTGGGCTTAGCGGGGGCGACACGGTCATGGATTTGTGATAGCATGATTTATCCGATGTTAAGTTTTAGAGGAATGCATGTGTGAAATATTAAGAATGTTCTATGAAGGAAATAGAAGTTAGAACATATTTCTCTGATGTTAAGTTTAGTGACAGACGGACGGGCGGACAGACAGACAACCTGAATCCAGTCCCCCCCCCACCCCCACATACACAGCTTGTTGCGGAGGTATAATGATTATAAAGTGCTGACAAACCATGGCTTTACTGATAAAGAAGAAAATATATAGAACAGCAGCAGACGACAATTTTCGTTTCCTGCATTTAAAGGGTTAAAGCAATGCAAATACATGGCTTTTGACTTATTCCTGTATGTATTATGAGAATACTGAAATACTTGAAACAACATTATGTCAGATAGCCAGAAATGGCAAACACAAAAACGCTGCCACCTCTCTCCTAGAGTATGGTCTATACTGGCAGCATGAGAACACAGAAACGAGCAACAATATCCCCTGCCCCCCCCCCCCACCACCACCCCCACCCCACATGCATATGCTTTAGGGCATTTGACTACATTGATCTGTTCATTTGATTGGTATGGAATATATTCAAGCCAATTTCCATTGTTAAATAAAATATTTGATGGTATAATACTCTGGTGCAATAGTAAACTTCATGTGCTGGCTATCAGAAGAATGGCTTGCTTGGTACAGCCACTAACCAGATGGCTTTTCAGATAACCATTACAGGTGGCATGTCCAGTCTGTTGGGGTCCATTCACACTAATTAACTACCATTATAACGGTTTGCCAAAGGAGTGTCAGATCGTAATCACCCCGAACTGCATTTATACCCATGCATACTGCTAATGTTCCCTAAATGTTTCAGCAGTGCTGTTTAATTCAAGAATAATGATGCCCCAAGATATTTATTGAGTATTTTCAGCCACGGCCTTTAAAGACGTTAAATCGAAACCAAGTGTAGTCCGGGAACGAAATAGACGCCCGTGTGAGGACCCACATAGATGCCAGTGGGGAACAGAATAGATGCCGCGTAGCACAGTTGAGGAACATAATAGATGCCGGGAACAGAATAGAGGCCAGGAACAGAATAGATGATGCACACACGTATGCCCCCGATCATACAGATGTACGCACGTTGCTAAATTCCTCAGAGCTATTAAATAGCTGTCAGACTAAACATTCGTTAATTAAAGGCCGTGGCTGAAAATACTCAATAAATATCTTGTGGCATCATTATTCATGGATTAAACAACACTGCCCAAACATTTAGTGAACATTATCAGAATTTATGGGCTTAAATTCAGGACAAGGGTAATTACTATCTGACACTCCTGCGGTAAACCGTTATGTGGCAATTAATTAGTCTGAATGGGCACCAACAGACTGGATGTGCCACCTGTAACTGTTATCTGAATAGCCATCTGGCTGGGCGTTCTTCTGATAGCCAGCACATGAAAGTTTATTTTTGCACCCAGTTTATCATACCATCAAATATGTAACAATGGAAACTGGTTTGAACCTTCCATACCAATAAATTGAACATACCAATTGTGTGTGCAATACCTGGAGCCAGTTGCCATAACACGTAGTAATAGGGATATTGTTGCTCACGTCTGTATTCCCAGGCTGCCAGTATTGACCAATCTCCGTTTTACTAGTATATGTACATACTCTAGGAGAGCTGCCAGGGATTTGTGTGTTTTTTTCATTACTGGCTATCTGGCTAATAGTTGTTTCATGTATTTCACTATTATTACAATACATGCAGGAAACAAAAGTCAAAAAGACATGTATCGACATTGTTTAATGTTGTTTAGTTTGCATATATAGCTACATATTAAATCGGGTGGATACAAAAATTACCCCACCGTTCCCATTACAATATCTCGCTAACTATGCATGATAAATCAGTATAATTCCTCATAGTATCAATTTATGCGATTACAAGTCATATATAAAAGTTTAACCTCTATTGTTGCAATTCTACCTTTGTGTCTCTAAATGAAACAAGAGTGCCAAATATCACAGTATACGTTCTTCGAGACATAGTCAGTAAACAAGGGTGGTTAGCTCTCTGGAACAAGAAATCAGTACCACTGATAGATATACCCTTCAAAAACTGTAACACAAATATAAACAAATAACGCTAATTCATGAAATTTCTAAATCATCTGACCTTGACTTTGAACAAGGGGTCGCTGTGCACGGCCGCATAACAAAAGGGTTCTTACAGACAAATGAAAACAAGAAATCAGTAATACTGAAGGATGTATCCCTCTACAACGTTAAGTAATTTGACCGTGACCTTGGGCACACGGCCCCATTGGTGGGCCCATGGGTCGTATGTAAAACAAAGCACCATCCATAGAAACACATTTTGGCCAGATATTATTAAAATCGGTGAAGCGTTTTACGAGTTATTGTAAAATGAATGGTGTTACTAACGTACATGCACTAAGTTAAACGTTATATCCATTCTTGCCTATCGGCAAGGGGATAATTACCAAAATACCAGTAATGTTCAGTGACTACCATGGATGTAGGTTACACTATTATTTAACATAATTTGTGATTATGACTGGAGAAATGGGGCTTATAATTTTTGCGAACAGTGTGGATCTAGATCAGCCTGTGCATCATCACAGTCTGATCAGGATCTGCACTGTTCGCAATGACATCAATGAAACACTTGGCATGCTTCTGACAAGCAATATACAATGTAGGTAGTTATCAGGCTAGGGGAGTGTGATATTGGAGCAGGAGCGACACTGGTCTCACAAACCCATAAGCCCCATTTCTCCAGTCACTTCCACATACATGTATATGTATCGTGACCATAATCCATATACATATTACGGATGCAATTGTTATTCACTTACAAATATCAAACCAAATATGGACCACGGGCTGCCAAAACGGACCTTACAGAATATGCAACAATTGTTCATCCATGTGCTCGTGCACATTTACGTAATAAGCCGACAGTCTACTTCTGTCACAGAATGGCAAACAGCGCTGGCTCATTGTGAACGTCATAAGGTTCCTTTTGGCGGTCGGCTGATAAAAGGGATCCTATCACATTTGCAATTAGTGTAGATCATGATCATCTTATACAAAATCTATTAGGATATAATATTTTGTTGACTGCAATAAGGAAGACTACCGGTACTTCAGCGATTGAATTGCAAACAATGTATACCCTGTCAGATTGCGTAGATATGCAGACTAACCTGACGTTACGCTGATAGCAAATGGTGTAAGGTCTGTAGTGTTAACTAGTGGCCCATATTAACGACTTCTCACCAAAACATAGCTTTAAAGTGTTAAAGTCATACATAAATATTGTATTTTATACCTATTAATGTCCTTCCAAACTGGTTGGTGGGGGTGGGGGCATCGGCGTGAGGATAAACACGGACATAGTTACGTGTATCTGCCAAACGCAACTCCAACTCACTAAAGATAGACTCATATTTAATTCCTCGAGTCAGTAACTGGACAGTTAATTTTATAAGTATTAGTCTCATTCACGCGTGTTCCTGCATCCTCAGGCGGGGACGGCTTTGAAAGGCGCCGTCTACTTCACTATTTAATATACATCATCATCACTGTCGCTGTCATGATACTCGTCATCACTGTCGCTGTCATCATCATCTTTGTCGTGGTCACTGTGACTAGTCGACTCATCTTCTCTACCAAGAGAAGCCGTCAAAAGTTCCCATATCTCCTGTACAAATAGATAGCTTTTCTTCTTATATTGTTTTTGACCCTGGTTGCGTCTGTTGTGTGCAGCGGTCAGTCTGTAGTATGTGGATGTGAATGCACAGTCAACATGCTCATTCCAGTCGAGCACTGTTAGTTGGCTTCTGAGCTTGTACATTGTCTCCTTGTAGTGGATACGTTTGTCCAGGTAGATCAAACAGGTGTTGTTGTAACTTTCGACATAATATGTGTCTAGTGACAACACATAGTCTTCCGCATGTTTGTAGAGGGTAAGCGATTTGAGGAACTTCGTGAGTAGTGTTACTGCTACAGGATCTGTCACAATTATATAATTCGGTACATAATCCTTCTCCCGGCAATGCAACTCTTTGTGACAGGCGGTGTGTGTATTCTGAAAGTGTGAAACACAACTGTCTATTAATTGGCGTAGTCTCGTGGCGTCTGCATTACACTTATCCATTGCCCAGTACATATGGTTACGGACGAGTGAACCCTTGTCTGCCAGCTGTGGGTGCCACGTCTTCCCAAGATGTTGTTTTGGGCCTGCTCCTAATTTGTTTAGACCCTTTGTCACTGGTCTTGATGCGTGCCATCGTTCATTGCAGGTTTGTACACCATTCATGGTCTTCACAGTCTTGTTAATTGACGTGTTTCTGTCATGAACATGCACATTGACTTTCACTTTCATTTCTGCTAAATCTGAATACATTCTACTACGTCCAATTGCTTCGTGTTTTTGCGAGCTTTTTTCTTCTTTCTTTGTTATTGTTTGGATGTTTACGACTTTATGTGTGTTCATACCAAGGGAAACGTGATCGGAATGGTACGAGTTCTTTCGACATGCATGCCTTGCATCCGTCATAATGGTAATTCCGGTTTCATCATTTGACATAAATGTTTCCTCCATAATCGCTCGAGTTACAGATTGTCGCGCTAACAAATCTATAGCTGCTGTAAATGTAATGAGAACTCATGAAATATCGAGTAAGGACTCCAATGTCACAGAAGTTACTGAAACGCTCATATTGAATCCGTGTAATTCCGGAACAGAGGTAACCCAGCATAGCCCTGTATTTCACAATGTAGTATTTACCAAGTTTGGTTGATGATGACCAATTAAAACTATGACCACCTTTACATTCTAATTTTGCTTCTGCTACATGACCATCGTGTGTCAAATTATTTACCGTCAATGGGCTCCTGCATTCTGCTTGATGTATGTTGTTCAATTCAATGAATTGTGAAAGAGCGTCGTTTTCACAAATAAATTGATTATGCTTTGGTTGTGTTTTATGTACAACATCCTCATTGCCCGACACATAGTGGATTTTTGCATTTTTATTCTCATTTTCATTCAGCAAAAACTTTAATACATCCGTCATGGATCGCAGGCCATGGTGTTGTTTTAAATTGTTTATCTTTCTTTCGAATGTATGTTTTTTCGGATTCATCACTGAATACTACTTGAAACTGTTTTCTTGCACCGGAATATGTGTACACTTTGTATGTTCCATCACTCAAGCGTTTTCTATTCTGTATTGGTTTCACAGTATGTATATTATTGTTATCGCCATTATACATGTTGGTTATATTTGATGAGCTCATCATGGAGTTGCACCGGTGTAAAATCCAATAACATATCCTCGAATAGACAGAATAATAATAATCCAGGAAAATAAGGAAAATATCATATGCGGATGATTTAAAATCTCATAATTCTGATACCTTTATGCTTTCATACTGATGCACATAATGTGCAGACTGAACTTTGCAGTATTGAAATAAATGTATTTCCGCTGGTGCCAAATTGTATGTGCTATTAGTTCATAATAAAAATCTAATGAAAACATGTCGGGTACATGCCACAACATGCCACTGATAGTGTCATATCAAGGCTAGACTCATGGGAACACATGCAGTGGGCAGACGGGAGTCAGGAATATTTTCACCAGCTCACCAGCTTCAGTCAGTGGAACGACATCATGGAGAACGAATCTGGTTACGTTACTATTATGATGACAAAAGAGCAGAACATAGCAGTACAGGAATTATATTCCAAACATCAGTGGAACTATATTGAAGTTGAAACAAGCAAGAAAGGTACCATCAATCTCTCAGTCTCTCTCCTGTTTTGTTAGGGATGTTATGACATATATGGAAGATTAAACTTACGATACACGTGGTGTATTCAACGATTTATTTACGTACAAGAACTGGCCAGGCTCGATTGCCGAACCCGGGTGACTAGGTACTGGACTTGATTATCTATACATAGGGACAATAGAACTGAACATGTTACATCTCCCACCATCTCCCTCTCTTTCTCATGTCTAACAGTCCACGATCTGACAAAACCGGGCTTATTCCATTTCGGACCAGTCTATATATTGATATATATACGTGCAATAAAATAACCTGATATTTTTTCAGATTGTTTACAAAACTTTTAACAATGGTTCATTGACAGTATATCATGTTTAGATTGCAAGGATGCACACCGATAGTAAAAGGGATATGCCCGGTTTTGACAGATCATATATGTTCATTTACGTATTCTTGTAGACATTTATCTCGAAAGTGTACAGTAATGTTCATTTGAATATCATTATGTATGTATATATATTATGTATATGTGGAGAATACTGATGTATTGCAAATCAGTGCTCCCATAGCTAACATTCTAATCATAGGTCAATAACCAGATTTATGTCTATTTATTTCATACAATGGGCTTTCACAAACTAGAAATGGGGCCTGTTGACGCACTTAGGGCCCGGTCCCTATTTGAGAAACTGTTACAAAAACTTTAAAATAAACAAGAACTGGCATCGTTAAACGAAGCTAATCTCGTCGATGACAGACTTAATAAAAAAAAAAAAACAAGTCCTCAGTGACCTTGACCTTGGGCGGTCGGACGTGGGTCGTATGCAAAACAAATCAGCATCCTAGACACACATTGTGGCCAAATATTATCAAAATCGGTGAAGCGGTTCATGAGTTATTGATGGAATGGCAAACAGGCCGGATGCACAGGCTGATCTGGATCCGTGCCAAAAGCCTCAGAATTTCTACGCGTTTCCTAGCATTGCCTGATAAACTTGATATCAAAAGACACTAGCCTGGTATTCATGGTATTTGTTATGTGATATTATACTGATCGTGTCCTGACGACGAGACAAGTTTCCCTATGAGAGTCTGTATGTACATGGACTAACGCTATATCCCCTCTTGCCTATCGGTGAGGGGATAATAAACAGACAGACGGACGGACGTACAATCAGTAACGAGGGTAATCGTATTAATGTGGAATGATGTATCGTTACTAATTAATGCATGTGTGCAATGTGAAGATATTAGCTGAAGGCAAACAGAAAACATAGGTTATTTGAGAAACTCTTACCTTACAACAACTTTCAATATTTTTTTCGGACAGACAGACAGACGGCCAGACAGACAGACAGACAGACAGGCAGACAGGGCGCTAGTAACACAGTGTAATAACAAGAGTGCCGCAAGTCACAAAATACGCCCGTCGAATATGGGCCAGACAGCGAAGATGCAGAAATGTGAAGCTGTCACCAAGGCAAGAAACATTAATGAGAATTTGAAAGTCTATTATTTCTTCATCTCGTCATGCTCGTTGTGCTAAACATGTATACTAATTTAGGCAGAGATAGAAAAGTAGAGTGTAGAGTAGAAATGATAGGGAATTGGATATAATAATGTAGAAAAAATGGCTAAGTTAAAAGGGTGATATTTTTGTTAAAAAATATGTTTTCGGCATAAAAACAACACGGTGCACATCTTCAATATGTGTAGAAGACGTGTGTATAGTTTCAGAACGATCGACTGAACTGTTTCAGAGGAGTTGTGTACACAAACTCTGTACCCGATATAGAATTGTATAGAAAAATGTAGAAAAAATGGCTAAGTTAAAAAGGTGATATTTTTGTTAAAAAATATTTTTTCGGCATAAAAACACCAAGTTGCACATCTTCAATATGTGTAGAAGACGTGTGTATAGTTTCAGAACGATCAACAGAACGGTTTCGGAGGAGTTGTGTACACAAACTCTGTACCGTATATAGAATTGTATAGAAAAATGTAGAAAAAATGGCTAAGTTAAAAAGGTGATATTTTTGTTAAAGAATATTTTTTCGATATAAAAACACCAAGGTGCACATCTTCAATATGTGTAGAAGACGTGTGTATAGTTTCAGATCGATCGACTGAACTATTTCGGAGGAGATGTGTACACAAACTCTGTACCGTATACAGAATTGTATAGAAACATGTAGAACAAATGGCTATTAAAGTTAAAAAGATGATATTTTCCTCCGAAATTTTTAGATGCCAGATCGCCGCAGATGCGATTTCCTGACACCTAGGCCACGAAAAAAGTCATCCAACTATTCTAGTATTGTAGATTTTCGTTTTTTTTTGTTTTGAAAGCTCGGCGTATTAATTATTCTATACATTAAAGAGTGTTTGAATGTGCTTAGACA
This sequence comes from Conchocele bisecta, assembly GCA_029237695.1. NCBI lineage: Eukaryota > Metazoa > Mollusca > Bivalvia > Lucinida > Thyasiridae > Conchocele > Conchocele bisecta. The sequence goes on from CM055265.1 coordinate 112,821,669, forward strand.
TACCTGCATTTATTTTTTCCAAACAAAACCATATTTTGGCAGTTAAAGAAATGTGTAGCTAAATTATGTTGATGAATGAAAATAAAGCCAATAAGGCACATATATATGGAGGAAAAAGGCTTATTATGTATTGTATTTCACTCCTGAGCAGCTAGTACATCCACATATTGAGCTAAGATTGTGTTTTAGGCATTAAATAGTGAACAGTTTAACCCTTAGACCGCTATCTTAATTTTGTTGTCGTCTGCTATTTATTTTCTATTTTCCATTTGTATCATCAAAAACATGCTTTGACAGCACTTTAGAATAATTTACAACATGCTTTGACAGCACTTCAGAATCATTTCCAATTTCTGTCAAACCATGTTTTTATTGAGAAATAAGGCAAGATATAAAAGCAACAGCAGACAACAATTGTTGTGAGTAGCGGTCTAAAGGTTAATACCTGGTTAAACTGTTTGAATGCATATATCCGGTACGTTAATTTTCACTAGACTGGTCTGGTTATATATATTTACTAAGTACATGTTTGCCTAAAACAAACGCTATTCATATGCATATGATTGAATGATGCAATTGTTGTTCGCAAATACATCAGACCATCAGCTAATAATAAATGGGTCAATGGCTAGTAGAAGTGAATCATGTACATATACAGTTTATGATGAGGAACATGCTTTTTCATAAATAAACCACTATGATTGTGACTGTCTGACTAGTGAAACTTTCATTTATGATCTGGATCTGCATTAGTCACAAAGGGCCTGATATTCTCCCGCAGCAAAATGGCACCTCGATTAATAAAGGGGACTTTTGATAGGTAAACTCGCACAGTTTGATCAGGACCTACACTGTTCAGCCACACAAGTTGTCTTATTGTTATCAACAATTAGAGTATCATCCAGTTGTATGAAATACAGAATACTAGTATGAAGGAATGTCAGAATATGTAAGGTTTCTTTTATCAGCTGATGGTCAAACTATATGCATTGAAGTAGTAGTCTGTTTGAACACTGTTACATGTACCGCTGACTTTGGAAATATCATCTACCACCGTTATCTTTGGTTTGTGGCAAGACTGCCAGCAATCTGGATAATTACCCAATAGTGGGCACTAATGTTGTCTGGGGATCATGGCTGTTATTATAACTGACCAGAGTTGAATTTAATGGGTTTCTTGAATGTGATTTACGTCTTCCCAAGCGTGAACGACCACAGCCTTTAAGGCCAGACCGTGGGAATGTTTTGAAACATGATTACACGGCGCAATTAGGTCAGTTGGCCACACGCGCTCACGGCTCCGCGACCGCTGCAATTGATACCCCCAGCGGCAAAGGCACACCGCAGTACAGGGGAGGGGCTGCATGGGATAATGGTCCTAGCGCATACACAGCTCCCTACCCAGTGCCAGTACACACTAACTCCAGTACGCGTCGTAAGGAGAAACAACCAGATGTATTTGATGGTAATTCTGATTTCAAAGATTTTATTTCACACTTTGACCAAGTTTCACTTTGGAACAATTGGTCGGATCACGAGAAATCGATCCAACTGGCTATGTCATTGAGGGGCCCAGCTCAGCGGCTGTTGGCAAACATTCCAGACGCACAAGGATTCCATACACAGAGTTGCGTACCTTGGTTGAGTCCAGATTTTGTCCTCATGAGAGAGGTTCGGCGTTTAAATGTTCAGAACCCGCAGGCGGGCGAAATCTGAGAATGCATCTGACTATGGCCACGCCATCAGACGCTTGGCAAACTATGCATTCCCATGCATGCCACATGATGCTAGAGAAGAAATATTGATTGATCAATATATTTCTGGTCTAAAAGACACAGATTTACGGAAACATGTGCAATTTGGCCATCCTGCTAATTTAGATGCTGCGATGGCACTGGCGATGGAATGGGAAAGTTTTATGAACTCACTTCCCAACCGTAAACCGAATGTGCGGTTTGAGGACTCAGACATTCAGGTAAACACAGTGACAACATCAGTGCAACGGCCAGATAATACGAAACAAAAATCTCGCAATGCACATGTACATACCAAATGTAGTACACGTACACAACCCGAGGGTGACATACTGAAAATCGTCTCGGAATTGTCGGACAAATTAAACGACATGGTGAATAACATAACAAGTCTCACACATCCGAAGACAAGGCATGAGCCTAGTCAAAATAATTCAGAAAACATTAGAAGTTGTTTTAAATGTGGAAAACAAGACTACTTCATTAGAGATTGCCCTCAACGGTACCATGCAAACAGTACAGACGTTCAGACACATGTAACACAGTCAGGAAACACACCAGCCTCTTCTTGAAGCTAGGTTTGGCTGAATATGGGGCCGAATATTCAGTCTGAGGTGTCTTCCGCAGATGTTTGCTCGGGAGAAAGGCCACACATGAAATTGTCCGCTATAAATCATGCATGCTGGTTCTGTTCCCGTGACATAAATGGTATTCGATCCGAAATTTTGGTCGACACAGCTAGGGAGTGCAGTACGTGACACTGATTTCCGTAGAACAGATTTCAAGGTACCGGACTTAAGCAGTATCAGTGTACATTGACTGTGGCTGATGGATCTCCGCTGCAGATTCACGGGAAAATAGGATGTACAGTGAATATTGGTGGTCGCTCTTACGATCATACGTTTGTGGTTGCAGAATTAAATGGATTGTCCGCGATAATGGGTTTATATTTCCTAGAACATAATTGTGGAATCTTAGATTTGTTTAAAGGTACACTGAGATTAATGGGTAATTACATTCGGTTACATCGTGAAAAGAATGATACATGCTTCCGTATACGCTTGACGGAAAACATATCTGTCCCGCCGGAGTCTGAACTGATGGTAAAGGGTTATTTTGAGGGAAACTGGAGGGAGGGTCCCAATGGAATTATTGAACCACTTACTTCTTTCAAGCAATCATCGAAACTTCTGTTATCCAGAGCGGTAGTAGATCCACACAAGCATGACGTAATATTATCTGTTATGAATATCACACCAAAGTACGTTGGTGTACCCATGGTACAGCAGGTAGCTGAATTACAACCCATTTTAAAGGTATCTGATAGTAGTGGGGTCTCTATCGATCATGAATGCCAGGATTGTGTAATGTTGCCTGAACATCTCAAACCGCTGGTCAATAGTGCTTCAGATACCCTGAATATTGAACAGAAACAGCAGTTATCTGCATCACTATTCGAATATGCTGATGTTTTTGTGGGCCCTGATGGTCAGTTGTGCCAGCCTGACATTGTCACCCATACTATTGACATAGGCGACAACCGCCCTATTAAGCATGCGCCTAGACGAATGGCGCCTGCGAAGCGGAAAATTGTATCCAAAGAAATTGATAAGATGTTAGATGAGGGTATTATTGAACCAAGTGACAGTCCATTCGCCTCGCCTATTGTACTGGCGACCAAGAAAGACGGCTCAATCCGCTTTTGTTTGGATTACCGTAAAGTCAATGAAATTAGTAGGAAAGATGCATTCCCACCATGAGCAGCGTCAGGTTTCTATCAGGTCGCCGTGAGCAAATCTGACAGACACATCACGGCATTTTGCAGCCATCGAGGCCTGTATGAGTTCCGTTATATGCCCTATGGGCTATACAACAGTCCTGCCACGTTCTCACGACCTATGCAAGCTGTGTTCGGCGGTTTACTGTTTGAAAAATGTTTGGTATACATTGACGACATTATAATTATGGGGAAGACCTTTGATGACGCACTGTACAACTTGAAATCTGTACTCCAGCGTCTCCGTGACGCAAAGTTAAAACTGAAACCGAAAAAATGTCAGTTATTTAGAAAAGAATGTGTATATCTGGGACATGTGGTGTCAGAGCAGGGTATTAAGTGTGACCCCAGCAAGATAGAGGCGGTGGCAAAATGGCATCGTCCCCAGAATGTAAGCGAAATCCGTAGTTTTCTGGGTCTGGCATCTTACTATCGCAGGTTCATTGACAACTTTGCAAACGTGGCATACCCATTAACACATCTCACACATAAAGGTGTAAAATTTGAATGGTCCTCTGACTGTGAGCAGGCGTTCACACATTTGAAACACCTACTTACACATAGCCCCTGTCTAGGTTTTGTGCAGAGGGAGGGAAAATTCATTTTAGACACTGACGCCAGTGCATATGCAATTGGGGCTGTACTCAGTTAAGTCCAAAATGGTGAAGAAAAGGTAATTGCATATGCTAGTGGGACGATCAGTAGAGCACAGAGTAACTACTGTTCCACATACCGAGAGTTGTTGGCGGTGGCAGTATTCGTCCGCCACTTCCGGTACTATTTGTGGGGCACCAAATTCCTGTTACGCACTGATAACTCGAGTATAACTTGGCTCAGAAAGTTCAAGGATCCAGAGGGGATGGTTGCCCGATGGATATCAGTACTCGACACATACGATTTTGACATAGAACACCGTAGAGGCACACAGCATGGTAATGCGGATGGCCTGTCCAGACAAATTGTGAGAAAGTGCAAGAGTGAGAGCTGCACTGATTGCTATCCAGTTCTAGTACATACCCAACATTCACAAAGTTGTACCTCAGATTGTCACGTGCCTGAGCGGCAACAATGCTGCGGTGGACCACCAGAGTCTAGCACACGGGTGACACCGTATCTCATACAATTGAAGAAGTAGCAGTCTCGACCCCGGAAAATGGGAATTTAGTGAGAAATTCCGGGAATTCAGGTGGAACTTTTAAGCAGTTACATGGGTGTAAAACTGCAGGTCACTTGGGTCGGGACAAGACGCTACAAGCCGTAAAAAGTAGATTTTACTGGCCGTCAATGACGAAAGATGTCACTCGTTGGTGCAAAGAATGCAGTTCATGTGCACGGCGTAAGCCAGGGCCTGGTAGAGGCAAAGCACCTCTTCATCACGTGGATGCAAGCGTACCTTTAGAAAGGATAGCAATCGACTTTATGGGCCCCCTTCCAAAGACGGATAACGGAAACGAGTATATAATGGTGGTTGGGGATTACTTTTCTAAGTGGAAGCAGGCATTTGCATTGCCTGACATGACCGCCCAGACGGTAGCAGATAAGTTAATGACCGAGTTCATATGTTTATATGGCTGTCCTAGATATTTGCATACAGATCAAGGGCGGCAGTTCTAATCTGAACTATTCCAAAAACTCTGCGACCTTTTGGACATAGTAAAGACTAGGACTGTGCCGTACCACCTACAAAGTGATGGCATGATAAAGAGATTTAACCGTACTCTGCAAAATATGCTAGCGGTGTTTGTGGATGACCACCGTTGTGATTGGGATGACTTCTTGCCATATGTTATGATCGGCTATAGGTCTACAATCCACGGTTCTACCAACTGTACTCCGAACTTGCTGATGCTATCCCGGGAGATAAATCTTCCCATTGATCTCATGATCACTCCGCCACGGGATCAAGATGATATCTGTCCCGTGGAGTACGTGGAGTGGGTGAGGGGTAGCATGCAAGAAGCGTACAGGCATGCAAACGACCACCTCAAATGTTCATTTGTGAAACAGAAGAAATGTTACTACGTAAATCTCAAACTGAGATCGTACACTGTGGGGGACTGGGTTTTCAGATGGTACCCACCTCATGCAAAGCAGAAATTGGTCTGGGGTGGTCGGGTCCGTATTTGGTCGTAGGCCGGATTTCGGATATTACATAAGTAATCCAAAAATCGCCTACCGCACGCCGCATCTCGGTCCATGTCGACGATCTGAAATTGCTCGTTGGATCCGATCACCCAGAGAGCTGGTTAAATCCGGTGCCTGGTGAAAACGCGGGTAACGATGTCAGTCATTGCGCTTACAGTACGGGTAGCGCCTCAGAAAATGAGATTGACACAGAACAGTTAGTACGTACCCAAGTGATGTGTGGGTGGAGCCATGTAGCGTATGGGACTCACCACGTCGGCCCGAGTCGCCTGAGATACAATTGTGCCCATGCCATACGCCTTACATAACACCACCCACAACTCCCACCCGCGGTACATCACCCAATCGGATGGGAGACCTGTTAATTAGGAAAGCTGTGAAAATACCACAGGTTACTCGTAGTCGGGTGGGTAGAACTATAAAACCACCAACACGTTATTCACCGTAGTAACGACCTATTTTATTGATATTGGTTGTCCAATATACATACGGACGTAGATTAGTACAATATTATATGCATGTCGTTTTTATTATACTTGAATCTGCATGCAGTTAGAGCATGTACTCTTCTTTTGTAAACTTACATGAATACAAAACAATGTTCGCATAGGCGTAATTGTACACTCGAGACAGTTCAATTGAGTGGCCACCGTAAATACCGTCTTCCGCTGATGCTGGCGGTTCGTGTATCGAGTTACACATATGCAATCCTCAGCTTTGCTGCGTTATCAGCCTTTGGCTGGTCTGTTTGATTTCTTACCGAATGGATACTTCTAGTCAGATTTAGAAAATGAGAAATGTAGGCTGCACGGTCGTATTGTGATAATAATATGCACTGGCCAATGTTAAATTATATAGTGATGAACAATTCAGTGTAACTCGATATGTTGATCTACCAAAAAAATAAAGAAAAATTACTTATCAAATGATGTCATAAATATTTTATACACAGAGACTTTGGTGTAGTTGGGCGACACGTGGACAATACATACGTTATATGTCATGCCTTTACCTTATGTTTGAGACTATTAGAGCGGGTCCTTGATCCGGAGGCCAACGGATGACGGGTTGAAATCCCGGACACATTCCGTATGCTGTCATAGCATGACTATGTTACATTGCTTCAGTAGCGCCCATTATGTTTTGTCGACTTCTATAAGTGTTCCACACCCCACCCACAGCCCGAACACAAACACGATATATGTTCACGTTAGCCCCTTGTACTGCGAGAAGCCAACTAGTAATCACACCATAGTAATATTTATTATATGATAGCCTACACCTTCTGTTGTTCGCTTTTGTTTAAGGAATCTACATTTACGCCCGGTATGCCTTGTCCAGTGGCAAAATGTTCGGCAGTCGTTACATCACGGCGAAACTTGGACCGTCATTGGTCCGAAAGGCATGTGAATATGACTGTCATGCATACATGTGCATATTGTGGCTCACGACGTAAACGTCGCGATGACATGAGGCGCCACCTGCAGAAATTACACCAGCGGGCGCTCCGGTCGGCGGAAGTGGGCGATCATGCGACTGTGTCGTATAACAGAAATCGCCTATACATTGACCCTTGTACGACCGCCAAACCTACTAAGAAAGGCCAGTCCGAGATCTATTCAGAGTTGACACTGGCGCTCCAGAATGCCATGACCCCTTTACACATTGTCTTACCCGCACCCAGAGCACCCATCCCTGTATCCACCGCAACCGCCATGCCCTTGCCCGCTCCCCATACGACTCTGGCCCCGCTAGCAATCCCAGTCTCTGCCGTACCAGTAGCCGATTTCACTAACATTACAAAGTATACTTTTCTAGCAAAGTTTACTTTGAGGGAGTAATCATTTATTTTTCCTGAAATGCATTATTTCATATAGAACTAACCACTGCATATATTTGATAATTAAAAGTATGCAGCATTATTATACTGAATGTATTACATTATCACAGCCAAAATGGCTGTGATAATGTAATAAATTCAGTATAATAAAAATTAATAAATTTATCCTAAAATTGAAAATTTCTCCCTCAAAGTATACTTTGCTAGATAAGTATACTTTGCAATGTTGGTGAAATAGGCTACTGGACTGATCCCTAACCATACGCCCGACCCTTCCCATGCCCCTACCTCGTTGACAACTTCCTCCCGGGATATAAGCATCACCCTTACGCCTCGTCCTACATTCACATTGCGATCTACGTCCTCGTCCATGCACACCACAGTGGTGACATCTTCTACCACCCAGGTGTCTTCTTCCGTTTTCGTTCTGGCGTCATCAACAACGCCAAAAGCCCCCGTTTGCAATGCCGTCCCGTCGACCACACCTTACTTGGGAGACCATATTACCATCGTTCGCCGTATGGACCCTCTTGGCCTGGAGAGTTCTCCCACTCCACCGCCCGTGCATAATCATCGTCATAGCATCAACCTGCCTACCCTGAAAATTCCCGATGTTCCCACGTCCCTTGGCGATATCAATTGTTACATCGAGTGGACAGAGGGTTTGAAGTCTTCACTTAAGGCGGCACAACTTCGCGCGTTGGATGCGAGGGAGGATGCCCGTCGGCGAGAGATACGTACGTGGCGGTTCCGGGTTCGGGATTTGGAGAGGAGGAATCGTCTGTTGTCTGCGTCTCTCCCCACGGCGACGTCCACCCTGTTCCAGGAGGCGGATACGTCGAGGCAGCTTCCCCGCGATCACGAAGCAGTCTTCTCTGCGGGGAAACAAGTCAGCGCCCGTGAGAAACCCAACTGGAAGCGACGTCGCTTGGACCGTTGACCGGACATGTCACGCATTATAATGCTCGCGAATGCCATTGTGTGAGTGCGACCTCCCTGCGTATGGTCGGACAACCATGGGAAAAATATGGCTATGACAAGGGCTGGAATTTGCAAAGTCGGCTTTTGTGGCAGTTATATTAGCATCCATGAGTCTCGGCACAGCCTTGTGGTGCTCAGTAACTTACGTCTGAAATCCTGCCACTTCCAGCTGGAATTGATATTTTGTATTCCTGCCGGATAGTGGATGTAACCGTGCAGCACAATTAAAATTATTACAACATTATGGCCGCCACAAGGACTTGTGTAAATACATACATGTATGATCATTATGTTAGCTGGTAAATATGATTACCATGGTGTTGTTGCATAAATGTGCTCTGTATTGAAATGACAGGACCGTTCCAAATAACTAAGTGTTGACTATATTCAGATCACATGCGTCTTCGTTAGGCATTCTGTCTTCAATATGGTAATCTGCCTAGCTATTAAACATTACATTGTTCTATTGTCTGCTATATCGCCTTTTAGACTATGTACCACACACTGTGCTGTTATGATACGCAGGCGAAATATGCATATGCATATACCTTCCTTTTATAATGTATAGATTTGTTGAATTCCATATGTTAATATCTGATGCTGCCATATACGGGATGATGTGCACATTGGAACGTATTTGCTGTCGTGCTATCGTGAAGTGATCAGACGGTGTGAGCGAAGCATTTACGTTCTAGCGTTTTCGTCTGCTTTCCTGGTATAGTTTGGCAGCAGATGCCAACATGGGAAATGGATTTTAGAGACGTGAACGCGCGGCCATATGACAACCATGTACATGTATAGCTAAAAGGGGAACAGATGCTGGATTATTGTGAGATCTGCGTATTTGAGTTACTGCCCCTGGTACCGTGGTTTGTTATGGGCAGCGATTGAGTATGTTACTGTTCACAGAACGCCTTCATCCTTACGATGCCTGTCAAGATTGGTTGCAAAAGATGGCGATATAATTAAAACTGGTTGGCAGTATGCTATGTTAACTCTAAATTGTTTGTTATAAGTATTATTATATAACTATTCGTACATGTGCACACGTTACCAGCGTTTATTATTGTCCGTTTGTTTTTGTTTGGTAATTGTTATGATACATGCTCTCTCAATGGCAATGTTTTAAGTGGTGGGGAGTGTGGCCGTGTGCCATATGTCATTCAGTTCAAACCGAAAGTACCTGACTGTCTGTCGTCTGCTACACGCCGCATACGCGTGTATTGCTTGGTTCCCTATTTGCGCACCGCCTGTGAGTAGCGGTCGGTACTATATGTGCATAGTTTACTGAGCCGGGCACCGTATGGGCGGAGCAAGGAATATTGCGTTTGAAATACACAGCAGTATACGTCCGTTCCTTATTAGGTCATTCGGGCACAGTTGTCCGAAAGACATTGCTTTCTGGGACAGTTTCGGTCCCTAGGAGCCTACGTGACTTGGACTCTATAAATACCCCCGGCTCGCGGGCCGGGGAGTTGGCCGATTTCTAGCAATTACAACGCACCTCCATTAAGTAAATAATTAAATATTTCATTGTACATTCACTATTAACTTGGAGATTCTCAAATTATACATCTTTGGGGACACTATCGACATGGTGAGTCATTCATAATTACTATAGCATACAGGGTGCACGGCCACTCCCTCATGTTGCATAATTAAATGCCCTTTATGTTCCCATACTTTGATATCGTGTATGTTTATTAATATCAAGTAGTTTCGTATAATCATAGAAATAAAATACATTATCACCCACCAGTCTTGTCGGTGTGTTTCAAATCAATTGTGCGAAGGAGGCCAGGATCACCCAGAGAACCTGCTAAAATAACCGGCGGTGGTTCTGTCTGTGAACACCGTAGACCCTGATCAGCCTGCACACAGACTAATCCGCCCGGTTACAATACTATATACAAGTAGCAAAACAATTCTAACACACACGGATGCCAGTAATTTGTATTGGGACAAACTTGAAGCAGCGTTACGCTGCGCCCCAACCGTCAAATACCATATACATTTACATGTATTGCACTTCTGAGGTTCCAAAGGCACGATCATTTTGCTCTTAACATTTTGCCATCTGTCGAGAGTTTATCACGGTGGTACTATGACTATGCTGGGACACATGATGTATGTATGGTCCCCTGTACTATGCGATTTTTGTTTCATTGAATATTATTTAGATATAACTACCTCCCCAATAATATAGGTACGCTAAATTCAAATTAATAACACAAATCTACATCATTTTCAATTGACTTAATTAGGAGCACGGGAAATTTCTGTAGGTGGTCCGAAACGTCCATGGGCCGTAGTGGCAGATTTCTGTAGCCTATTTCACCAACATTGCAAAGTATAATTATCTAGCAAAGTATACTTTGAGGGAGAAATTTTCAATTTAAGGATAAATGTATTAATTGTTATTATACTGAATGTATTACATTATCACAGCCATTTTGGCTGTGATAATGTAATACATTCAGTATAATAATTTTGCATACTTTTAATCTTCAAATATATGCAGTCGTTAGTTCTATATGAAATAATTAATTTCAGGAAAAATAAATGATTACTGCCTCAAAGTATACTTTGCTATAAAAGTATACTTTGCAATGTTGGTGAAATCGGCTACTGGTCGTGTATCCCGTCGTTCGGTAAAGATAACCAAGCATGCCATAAATGTCAACAGTAGTAGTAAGGGAGTCAAAATGATACCACTTACCGTGATATCATTTATAACCCTCTATAATACCCCCACCACCCCCGAAAAATCAAAAATTGATTAACGAGGAAAATTGTCTCCCGACAGCAAATTTATGAATTTTTTGAGAAAATAATTTTGAAAAGAGGGAGTCAAAATGATACCACCTCCAACCAAAAGTTGGTGGTGGTATTGTAGTCCCAATTATATTGGTAATTGACTTTTGAAAAAAGTCGAAATCATTAATGCAAGTACAATAGTTTATATTCCAACACCTCATTTTTCTCCGATATAGCTAATTTATTTCGCAGATCAGCAACTAATTCTACCAGCTCTAGTCTACCACGTTCACCTTTAGCCACCTGACAGCGTAGTTCCTTACGTCTACAAAGACTTTGGGCACTAACGAATTTACAAGGGCATCTGGGGCATTGAAATTGTGGGGGGACACAAGGAAACTTTCTACGTCTCGCTAGATGCCTTCGTAGATAGTCTTTACACGTAAACGTCTTACAACAAGTCACACACTCCATTATATATGTATATAACCTATGAAATTTATCTGTTCAATTGGACGTGAAAAAAACATGATGTAAATTTTTCACGTCCAATTGAACAGATAAATTGTATAGGTTATACAAAAGTATATATACAAAAGTATATACAGAAAATATGATAACGCCAGAAACTAGAGCAGAAATAGAAAGTTTGAGAAGAGAAGCCGAATCTCTAGGGATTACTTATAGTAAACGGTTGAGAGTTAGGGGGTTGACAAAGCTGATAAACGCCACAAAGAATAAGGTGTTTATGAAGCGGTTTACCCGCGCCTATAAAAGAGGGGCATTTAATGATATATCCAAAGCGGAGGAAGTTGGTAACAGAATAAAAAAAGAAAGTATTGCGGAGTTAAGGGCTAGTGTAATAAAACCTTCAAGCACAAATAATTTGTCTCAAATTAGACACACAGGTGACCAAATACCAAATAATAAGAAAAGATCTATAGTTCGCGCGATAGTGGAAAAAGGTGAAGAAATATTGGGGGCTCACGATGAAACATTGGAAAAGGTAAAAAAAAAAGAAAATGGAAAACGGGTAGTTACATTATCCTTTCGTAAAAACATTGACATTAACGGGTTTGAACACATGTCCGATAAACTCGCTCCTTATATAACAACCAATTTTTATTTGAGATATTCATATTCTTACAAGCTAGAACATATGGAGGAAACTAAAAATGGAAAACCTGTAACTATAATAATGCACAAAAATCTCGGTAGCGAACCGCTATCATCAATGAAAACCGTTAAAAAATGGCTGTCAGATAAGGAGCAAACACGAATAATGTCCGATAAAATAGACAGACCGAATACAAAGTGGAAGTTTGTAAGATGGGTAGAGGTTTTCGTAAAGCTAATACAGGGCAGTAGGGGAATAGATTTGGGACTACAATCCAAAGAAGCAGCAGGAGGAGAACTTCCAGAATGGTTGAAGAATAAAAAAAGGTATGTATTCTTTAGATAAGTATAATGACGACCTTTGTCTGTTCAGGTGTCTAGCTATGCATATGACAGATAAAAGACCCGACAGATGTACAGAAAAGGCGAAAGAACTTAGTAAGCAATATTTTGGTACAGTGCAATCTGCGTTTTTGTTCCACCGTAGACAACACTTGCAAACTCAACGCGAACGCAACGCGAACGCAACGCGAACGCAACGGTTTGCTGTAGCGTTGTATACGTTGTTTAAACGTATGATACGTTTCGTACACGTGTAATACACATTGTCAAACCGTTTAGTTTAAAAGCGTTGTATACGTTGTTTAAACGTATAATACGGTCCGTACACGCGTAATACACATTGTCAAACCGTTTAGTTTAAAAGCGTTGTATACGTTGTTTAAACGTATACTACGGTTCGTACACGTGTAATACACATTGTCAAACCGTTTTAAAGCGTGTAATACGTTTAGCTTCAAGGCGTATAACACGCTTTAGGGCGTATACATATGTAGCGAGGTGAAAGCGTTGAAACGTGCACAACGCTTTACCTGTGAAAGCGTTGAAACGTGTACAACGGTTACACGTTTTAACGCGAATACCTGTTCGGTCGCGATCGCTTCGAGGCGGCCTTGTTTCGTCCCTTTTAAAATATAGCGAATACATGTACATGTTCGGCCTGGATCGTTTACATGCGGATCGTTTCGCACCTACATGTACCACCATTCCGCACATGCGAAATTATTGTAAGGCAGACTCATTTCGCCCCTGATATGGAAAATGAATTATACGGGTGTAAACAACAATACATTGCAGCTCCATTATAACGCGATGGTCGGGGTACGTTGTATAGTGCTCGCGATAGACAGACGCTTATTACAATGCGATCAACAGGCGCTTAAAAGGATTAATTGTTAATAAATAATGGTCACGTGTCCTGCCTATTCATGCGGACGATTAGCTGTTGATACGTGCATAATCCCACCGAAATTCCGCATGAACTCTGAATTTTGTGTCAACTTTTCAACACCATTTACGGAAAATATTTTCGAAATCAATATCGGCGAAACATGGCGACAGATCTGCGTATAATCCAGTGTTTTTTTTGTAATCCATTCCTTTCGGAATACACATTTACGGGTATGAAATTATTAAATAATTTATTTTTATTTTTGTTATTTCTCAATGAAAGTATACGTTGTGACCACTCATTTGAACCGTCTCGACGAGACGGTTTAAATGGTGCTCGCGGCATATACTTCTGAGTGCATAGAAGGAAAATATTTTCCCGCAAACATAATCGTATCCTCAGCATGAAATGGGTTACTGCATGATTGCCCCATGAGTCACACGCTCGCGACGTCTGCAGAACATCAAAGGGCGTGTTGACCAATCAGTAACATTTCAAAACATAGCCTACATTTTTCGTGCTGAATGATGTCATACAATAAGCACCCGTTAGTTGACAGGGCTTAGTGTTATCGATTTTTTTGCCGAAAGCAACACACAAATCTCGTCTGTGTAATATCACAGGTTGAAGTAACGGACCGAGGTCTATAAATACATTAAATATGCCTAAAATCTTCAATGAATGAAGAAAAAAATATTTTTATTTTTATTTTACACCCTTCATATAAATTTTTTTTTTTTTTCTTCATTCATTGATGCTTTTAGGCATATTTAATGTATTTATAGACCTCAGAAATGGCGAATCTAGGAACTCTCGTATCTTTACGCTGAAGCCAGTCTATTTCAGTCACTAATCCGCTATGCACCTCTCCCACGCGTGTGTTAAGAAAAATCGATATATGGAGAAACTGAATACACAGCGAGCTGCACACTGGTTTAACACGGATATGGCCCGCGGATATGTGTCATAAATTACTTGGTGGTCAAAACCGGTAAATTTACAAGGTTTATAGCGAAATAGCAGCCGACTGGCAATTTTTCTCAGACCGATTTTTAAGACTATTTTTCAAATCTCAATCGGTCTGAGAGTTCAAAAATCGGTCCAGAACCGAAAAACCGGAACCGAAAATTGTATAAGCCCTGCAGTCTAGAAGTATATATACACACACGAAGAACGATCTGAGCATGCGCATTCTACGCGATACACGGTTGGCATACCAAAACGTGTAATGCGTTGACACCCGTGGAAACGTGTTATACGTATAACACGGTTTCATCTGTACGGTGTTGTGTACATGTAGAAGCGTGTAACCGTTCGTCAAAGAAAGCGTTAAATCGTTGTATACGTTTACAACCGTTGTACACGGATTACACGCTTTTGAAACTCAATGCGATGTTTACAACCGTTGTCTACGTTTACAACCGTTGTACACGGATTACACGCTTTTGAAACTCAATGCGTTGAACACGGTTTGCTCGACTTTAGCGCATGCGCAATAGTGGGGAAACGCAACGCATGGCCGAAAACGTATTACACGTAGACGACACACGGTTTGAAACGCAACTAACGGAAACTCCACGGATATGCAACGCACAACACTTTGTACACGTATAAACCCGGAACATTTTGACAGAAACGACTGTAGTAATGTGGTTTCACCAATTCCTTTTTCAGATCTGAAAAAGGTTGAAGAGTTTTTTAAAATCGGTATACAAGTATATCAACCCACCGAATGTAACGTATGGTGGTTGAAAAAGGTACCAGCACACTATAAGGCAATAGGTAATAAACCAATGACAATAGGACTGTTTAATAATCACGCATTTCTGATAAAAAACTTATCTAAAATTTACGCCTGCGATAATTGCAAGCAGAAATTCACGAAAGCGAGTAATATGAAGAGACACGGACCAACATGTATGAAAGGTGAGACAAAAGTAATATGTGATGGTAATTATTTAGAGAGCGCCCGCGTTTGTCGTTCGAGAAAGGGTTCTACCCAAAAAGTTCTAACAGTTATGGGGCGATCGATTGGATGTACTCTGTGGAAAAGCGGGAGGGAATTCACATTCACCACGAACAGTGTGGCCAAAAAGTTCTAACAGTTATGGGGCGATCGATTGGATGTACTCTGTGGAAAAGCGGGAGGGAATTCACATTCACCACGAACAGTGTGGACACGAGGGTGAAAGATGGGTTTTAGGAGCTCCAGTAGATGGATACTGTACGGAAACCAATACCGTATATCAATATCACGGCTGTTACTGGCACGGGTGTGAGATTCATGCAAAGCATAGAAAAGAAGAACGCGCATCCACCATGAGAAGAGATACATTTATTAGAAGAAGCAAAGAATTCAACCTAGTAGTTATGTGGGAATGCGAATTTCAAAGAACGGGAAAAGACATAAAGATCGGTTGCGACACTACTCTTTATCCATATCTGATAGTATACGATTTTGAGGCATATCTCAACCCAGAATTTGAAACTCTCGGTAATAATCTAGAGTACGAAGCCGAGCACGTTCCGGTAAGCGTTAGTATAGGAGATAATTTCTCAGGAACAGTAACTCATATTTGTGATAAAGATCCCGCAAAACTTATAGAAAAATTCGTAGAAGATTTGAAAGTCAGGGGAAAAGCTATAAGAGAAGAAGTGTGGTCAAGATATGGGTTTAATACAGAACATTTACGTAAAAACCAAATCGCCAAGATCGAACAGTGGATAGAGCAAGTACCGGTTATAGGTTTTAACAGCAGTAAGTACGATATAAACTTAATAAAGAAATACCTAGTAGGCGAACTGGCATCAACAACAAAGAAAGTAATGGTCGGAAAACGTGCAAACGCAACAATATTTCTATTTACTCCAGAGTTTAGATTTCTTGATGTAATACTTATCTAGGACCTGTGTAAGTTACGATAGTTGGATAAAAGCCTACGAATGCAAAGGACAGAAATCTTTCTTTACTTATTTTGAGTGGTTCGATTCTCCAGAAAAACTGGATTACCCAGGACTACCGGATATAGAGAATTGGTATTCCAAACTATCTGGGAAAATGTTAATAGATGAAACAGAATTAAGTAAATGTCGTAGAATTTTCGAAGAAAATAATATGAAAACTTTCAGAGATTGGTTGAAATATTATAAACGATTTAGATGTAGCACCGTTCCTAGAAGCGGTGGAAAAAATGTGTGAATTTTATAAACACAGAGGTGTGGATATTTTCAAAAGATGCGGTAACAATACCTGGAGTAGCTATACAATATTTATTGAGAGGAACCATTAAAGAACAAAAATCTTCAAAGACGATTATACCGGAGGATGCTCTATATGCACCAAAAGAAGAAACATACGAAATGATGAAGGACGCTCTATTGGGGCGGTCAATAGTATTACACAATATGCAGAAGCTGGTGTTTCAAATATTAGAGTGGGTTCCAAACCTTGCAAGGCTGTTTTGGGGTACGATGCAAACGCGTTATATTTATCTACGTTAAATAAAGAGATGCCGTGTGGGAGAGATATACACCATATAACCCTAAATTTATTAAAAAGTTTTGTAAAAGAGTTTTATCTGGAGACTGGTTTGGGTTTGCGGAGGTGGATATAGAAGTTCCACACAACTTAAAAGATAAGTTTTCTGAAATGTCCCCAATATTTATAAAACAGAGAAGTAGAGGTTGATGAAGTTCCCACACACATGTTAAAATATTTAAAAGATACTGGCCGAACAAGAGGAGATGAAAAAAATTGGTGGCATCTATGACCGCCACTAAAGTATTGCTGTACGCACCACTGTTTTGAAATGGTATTTAAAACACGGCCTAGAAATAACTGGAGTTCATCGTGTATATATATTAGCGGAAAACCATTCGAATGGTTCGCAAAAGAAGTTACAGCCGCAAGACGAACAGGTGATGTAGAACCAAATAAGAAACCAGTAGCCGACATAATGAAATTATTAGGAAACTCGTGTTGTGGAAAAATGATAGAGGCAACGGAGAGACATTTAAATACGACATATACACAAAACGAAACCTGTGTTGACAAAGCATTAAGATCTGCATTCTTTGACGATTTGGAAGAGATAGGAGATGCGTACGAAATATCTTCAAGAAAACCCAGGTGTGCGGTAAAGAGACCATTCCATTGTGGAATAGCGGTTTATCAACTAACTAAATTGAGAATTTTGGAATTTTACTACGAATTTCTAGACAAATATGTAAAAAGAGAAGACTTTGAATTAATACAGATGGATACAGATAGTATGTATATAGGAGTTAGTGGAAAAACGATAGAGGTATTGATTAGACCTAACTTACTAGACGGCTTTGAAAAAGAAAAAAAGAAATGGTTGGCTTGGGATAAATGGAGCGAAAGAGAGCCCGGACTTTTTAAAAATGGAATTTAGCGGAGATAGGCGATAGCGTTATCTAGTAAGTGTTATTTTGTAGAAAAATTTAATTCTAAAGAATTAATTAATAAAAACTCTGCGAAAGGAATGTCCAAGAGAACTAACAATTTAAATTGGGATAGATATAAACGAGTACTAAGTGAAACTACAGAAGATGGAAAACACATTATAGATGTAGCACAAAATAGAGGAATTAAAATGAAAGACGGCGTTATGAAAACGTACTGTCAACAAAAATTAGGACTCTCGGCATACTACGATAAAAGACGCGTGTTACCAGACGGAATACATACAGAACCTCTCTAATGATTTATTTAATTAATAATTTTTGAAAAAATTAAGAAAATTAGCAATCTAAAGACTCTGACGATCCGGGGGTAGCTGGGTGTCAGAAGGCACCATAAGAAGTTCTTCGCGAACAAACCCTCGAGATGGCCCATCATCCAAATATTAGAGCACGGGCTCATCAGGTTTGGTAATAGATCGATCTAGATGATATACATTGAGAGACCACACGGGATCAGTCGCGCGGCGGCTGCCACCTTCGAGCTCTCCACGTTGATAGAGGTACCGGACGTCAATATCCGATGGAAGCCGTTGCTCCTCTAAACCAACGGGTCGCCCGCGCGAGACGGCAGAGGGCTTGCTCGTCACCCTTTTACACTTGATAGCATCTACAGGCTTCTTACCTATCAATCTGGTCACCTCTCCGTTCAGTGCGGAGACCACGGCGGGCAGTCTGGCCACCCACTCGGTCGATCGCGAATGAGGGTCTACAAGTTCTTTGGCGTATTGGTGTCCGAACAGTCTCTCAGCCAGGGTTCGATTGAACCGCTCCACGATTCCCTGGTCTCGGTTGATGTTGACGCGGCCGCGTCTGACAGAAACGTCGTGCTTAGACAATAGATGAGAGACCGCGCCCATGAACTCGCGGCCGGGATCGACCTGGAGAAGATTCGGCCATTTGAGAGGACTCCTCTTATATATTCGGGAAAGAGCCTCGGCCACCTCCTTAGACTCTTTAGTGGCCAACGGCTCAGCCCCCTTATAACGACTCGCTACGTCAACGATTGTCAGTGCGTACTTGTACGTCTTGCGACCGACGCGATCGTGAGGGAGAAACAGGAGATCCGCTTGGTGAACTTGGTTCGGCACTGGCACGTCGAATTTCGGGCGCGGAATATTGTGAGGCGCGGGTAAATAGATCTGCCAGATGGCCTGCTTCTTGAGCCATTCCTTGACAGCGTTTTCTGAAACCTTGGTCGCAGCCGCGAGGTTCTTGATGGCCGCGAGTCCTTTCCAGTAGCCGCGGGGGCTGTAGTACGTGTTCGCCAGCTTGCACGTTAGGCGAACCGATAGTTTGGTATCAAGTTTGCGCGTGTTCATCGTAATGTGATGTATTCTAATATATCGGACAATCTCCAACATGCCCTCGCCAGATCGTCCGGTAACTGCGTCGTTAATAATAAACCTTTGTTGGAAGTACAATTGTGATTGGGGGTTAAGTTCTGAAGGAACTTGGGAAAATCTAATTCATCCAATCCCCCGGGATTGGTGGAGGAATCTAACATCCGCTTTGCCAAAAGGGTGGCCGCTTTTTCGTCCTCGCGCCACGTCTCGAGAGAATCTCGGGCCAGACGAATCATACTCTTTGCACCAGCTATACGGTGTTTAAGGGCCGTGTAGCCCACATCGATCATAGCAAAATAAAGTTCGTCAACTGACATCGTTCTATATATATATATATTTATAAAAAAAATTATTTAAAATAAGTATTAATTTTGTAAAAATTATTAATTAATTTGAAATCTCGATTGAATATAGTAGCCGACGAGACCCACCACACCCATTCCCACGACGATGAACGCGATCTCGCGATCTTTTTGGGGCTCTGACGGTACATAGAAATCTGAAAGTTGGGGCTCGCGATCCAGTCCCAATTTCATTGGATCGAGACTTTTCTGTGGATATGCCAGCGCGTACTCGCGGTTGGCTTCTTCAACGTTCTGAAAAGTTTGCGTGGCGTGATTTTCGCGGCGAAGCTCTTCTTTGACCCAGTCCAGATGGGCGGTTCGTTTTTTCGACCATGCTTCCTTTGCGCTATTGAGTTGTTCTACAGCTAAATCGTGACGCTTGCGCTCCTCATCCACGTTCGAGCTTCTCATTTTCGAGAATATAAAGTTGCTACCGCTGAACGCCAATGCGTTTACAAGCGCACCACCTACTATTACTGCGATTGAAGCCATTTATTTCCATATATTAACGGGTAGAATTCCGGCTTTAATTAGATAATCTCGGGTCCAAACTGCGGCCGCTACATCTAAGGTTGCGAGCCCTATGTCTCTCACAGTAAAGTCCAATTTGGGAGCGGACCCTCCTAGGGCCATCTTTGATAGTCGAGCATACCGATACTGAAACAATATCACCACGGCGTGATAAACGCATTCACTATCATTTTACCATCTTGTTCAGCCATTGTTGATAATTATAATTATTGCATATAAAAGGGATCACGATCAATGTTTAAATGGGGCGCATCCAATCGCGATTGGTGTTTCGTAACTGTTTTTGGATGAATTGATGGGGGTTGTTTTCTCGATAAGGATTGGTGTAATAGGGGGTATTTCCACACGCACAGGGCACCAACAACTGCCAGACCACCACCAACAACCCAACTCCAATTCGTGAATTGGGGTTCAATCGGATTCGTCCAACCTCGATTGGGTGTTGAGTGTGCTTCCAATTCGTGAATTGGGGGTGCTGTTGTACTCAACACTGTTGAACCTGATTGCTCTGTCTTCAGATGTTTTGCTGTCTCCGTCCCCGATTGCAACGACTGTTTAGCCTCTCGAAGCTCGGCGAGTATTTTATCTTGTTTAACTTTTCGGGTGGCAGCCGCCGCCCTCCCAGCTGCCTGCCTTTTTGGGTTTTTATGTCGTGCAACCCCCAACTCCAATCGCGATTGGGTTGGAGGATCAATCGGAGTTGGAAGTGCTGCAATCGGGTTCGATTGGGTTGGAGCAATCCCCAACGCTGTTGGAGATTGCTGTTCCGTCACTCTCGCAGGTGTGTCTTGTGTCATCATTTATGATATTAATATTAGGGCTTATAGTTCGTGGACATATATGTCCAAATTGACAGTGTTTACCCGTGGTCAACGCGGTTGTCAGCGGAGCTAAGTACATTCCAAACTTGTGATAAATTGAGCAGCAGGCTGTTCTAAGAGTGTGACCTATAAAAGGGTCAGTCTCTAGATCGTCAATCAATCCCGCGGTGTTTGGTATAGGGAGAAGTATACTAACGGCGGTTGCGTACAAATGAATAGCCGCCGATCCAAGAGTTTTTGTCATCTCCGCACCTAACCTGATTCGTATCGCGCATACATTTTATCGATCTCCGCATCTGACATCTTATCCACCTGAAAAACTGAGAGACGCCTACTGAGATAATGCTCCGATTGTCCCCCAGCAACCAGCGCAGCTAGCCGCTCTCGTCGCGCCGCATTTTCATTTTCATTCTGAGTCGTTGCACTCAACCCAATACCAACCGCCGTTGGAGTTGGAGTTGATCCCGATTGCTCTGTCGGAGTTGATGTTTCATTATCTTTCAGGATTTTGGCAGTCGGAGTTGAGGTTTCTTCCATTAGCTGATCGAGAAGGTCGTCGCAGTTCATTATTGCTAATTTTCTTAAAATTATAATTTAACCTATTCTAACAAGTTCTCATCGACTTTAAAACAATATTGCCAAGCGCACCACCCGATACTTATGATCACCATTATGCTCGCAACAAAGCTCGCAGCGGAGCACCAAATTGTTAACATTGTTAACCATTGTTCAGCATTTGTTCAACATTTGTTAAGCATTTGTTCAGCATTGTTCAGCATTTGTTCAGCATTGTTCAGCAATTGCTAAGCATTGTTAAGCATTTACTCGGCAATTACTAAACGAGCGTTAAGTAATTGCTAATTAATTATAAAATTAATTAATTGATAACTTCGTAAGCAGTTGGTTGATCAGTCTTTAGCATAAGCTTGGCGTGCTTAGTTTCCGAAAGCATCTGTCGAACCTCCAGGCGCTCCTCGCGCGTTGGGATAACGTCATTCTCTCGAAGACAGTCATCGAATGAGTCTCGGTCCTTGCAGTGAAAGAGGGCGACCCATTTCGTTTGCTCGCGCAGATCCTTGAGGACGGCGTTGTACTTTTGAGTGGAGATCCATACGCTTTGCCTAGCATGGCGGCCAGAAAATGCGAGCTCCGAGAGCATGTCCTTCTTTTTGGTCATCGCCGCCTTGGCTGAGCAATCGTCAATCACGTATAGGGTGGGCTCACCCTGGAATCTTTGGTATAAACCACGCAACCAATCGTGAAGTCTGTCGCCGGGGTCAATAACGTATATCTCAGGGTCGTCCCATATCCACTGGCGCCACTGATAAGTCTCGTTGTGCCGCACAGTGGGACACAGGATCACAATGTGTTGAAAGGCACCGCGGTAGGACCCCTCGAGCAAGTCGACGATGAAAACCGTTTTTCCACATCCTGTCTGCCCACATATTATGGCAGAGTGAGCATCACCAATCGTGAATTGGTATTGATTGCTAATTTTCTTCATTTTTTCAAATTTATTAATTAATAAATCGTTAGATGATTTTTTTATTAAATCAGTAGAGTGCTGAGACGTATCGACCATCTTCGATGTTGAGTTGTGCGTCTATAATTATATATAAGTACACGTTCAATGGCCCATTTCCATCCGCCTCTTTGGTTATCTGGATCGTCACACCCTCGCTAGCGTTCTCAACTTGGCGTCCGCTGCCGTGTATTTGGTCGTCGTCGCTGGCTCGCATGTCTAGCCATAACGCGTATTTGGTATTCAGGAACTCCACGAGGGAGACGGCCGAGAGATGCAGGTCTTTGGCAACTGCTGCAACCTCCGGAGAGCGCTTAGACCCGGCAGCAAACTGCTTTCTTACTTCATCCCACTGCTGGTGTTCGCGAAGACCCGCGCTGTAGAGTTGATTGGGTACTCCCTCTATCGTCACCTCTACCTTCGTGATTTTGGGGTTATAGAATTTGTCAGTTTTTCTAGCACCGAACGCGAACCGAGCATCCTCGAACAACATCAGTATACCTTTCATCGAGCGGGCGGGTACGTTGACATTAATATTCCACAATGTGTTGCCTTTGTCTTTCGTCATCTTGCGATGGCGAAGAACTCGGTCGTAAAGTATGGCAACGCGCCCGGCGTACTGGGTTCTGATCAATCGCGCGAGTTCGGGCATCGTGACCATGTCGTACTCCAGCGAAACATTATCGATCGTATACGTCGATAACATGTCGGTGGCTATGAGAACTCGGCCGTAGTCGTTGAACCTTAGTTCGTATTCGAGGCGGTCAGCCAAAGCACTCTGATAGTAGGGCATGTGACTCTCCAGCAACTCAAAGTCGAGCGGGATGTAGAAGCGGTTGCCGTAAGCGCCCGCGACCACGTTGTCGCTCGCGTTGTCGATGGGTTGTTCGTAATAACGACACTCTGTCTCACGCCTTTTGCCCCGAGGGGCTCCCGCAGTCTGCGGTATGGATTGAGTTTGCGACACTATTGACTCGAAGACATAATTTAATGAATCTATATTAATCCCGTATGGTTTTGTCTTTAATACATAATTAATTTTAAGAAAATTATAAAGATGGATGATTTTAACATGGACAACTACGATCTCACTACGGGCGACCGAGACGATTACCTCGATGGTGATGATGATGATGATAATGACGACACACGCTTGATACAGCCTCCAGTTACAATCCAATCACAAACTGGGGAAATAGGTGGCACTACCAACACCATTAGTCTAAGTCAGGAATTAGTCGAGTCCGCTGTAAACGACTTCTACAACAATTTGGCAGACAAAGGTATGGTCCCATCTGTCGGCCGCGACTACTCCAAGTTCGAATTGGATCTGCGTGGTAGGTTGCGACTAAAAGCATCAAATGTCCCGATCGTCAACACGATGACCGGTAAACCCCTAGCGCTGAGCACCATAGCCGGAAACCAGGGCGGTGGTGAAATCATAAGGAACGAACTCGGATTCCCAGATTGGAAGAGGGGTAAAACAATTATGCCTACCCGCGCTGTAGAGGCCCTACAGTCTACCGACGAAACGATGGCGAAGACGGCCACCGATATAGAAACTGTTAAGCTCAGCGAAAGTCCCTCATGTAGCCACCGACGCTATTCGCACAATGGAGCTCAGCGAAAGTGAGATAGACGAAATACTCAGGACGATGAATGATCCACCGTTATCTCTTAGCGAACTCCGGGGACTCGATAAGGCTATGCAAACAGTCAAGGGTGAATTTGTCCATAACCTCGCCAAACTCACTGCGCTGGATGGACATATCGCGCTAGAAGAAAGGAAACTGGAGGAAGCCCGTGGCGATAGAGAATCTACGGAGCGAATCACTGAACGCCTGCGGTCGTTGCGGGATGAAAGAGAAGCTCGCTTGCAGGCTGCATCGACTAACCGTGAGGCTCTCCGCACCCAAATAAGACGGAGGAGACGACACTCGGTGAGCGTCTTCGCACTCTGTTCAGAGAGCTGGGTGTCACGATAGCAAGCATCCTCGTTGCTATCGGCATGACTATATCGACCATAGTTCTAGCTTTCACTGGTGGTGCGGCGCCACCACCCGTGCCAGCACCCACACCACCACCCGCGCCATCCGGCGGAGCCAAGGAGTGGGTAAAAAAACAACTAAAAGCCCTCGCCAGTCTCCTGACTAAATTAGCCGAAAAGGCGGCTGCCGCACTACCTGGACTGATCGGAAGTATCGTTTCTTACTTCTTACTTGCTATCTATATTATCAAAAACGGCCGGATGGCTAGCCAAAAATACCTGGGCTCTAATAGTGGCAATCGCCGGTCTCCTACTATTCTTCGCCAGAGAGTTCCTAAAACCAAAGCGTAAATAATCCGATCGCCACGAGGGCGACGACGAGCCCTAATTTCTCCTCCTCGTGTGTTGTGCTTCCAATCTCGATTGGTGTTTCCGCTCCTGTTTCAACATTGTTGATGATTGGATTGGGGGAACTCGATGGTGCATCCAATTTACGAATAGGGGGTACTGGGTTCGATTGTGTTGAGGGATGTGTATCCATTTTGTGTTTTGGGGGTTTTATGAAATCGGTTCCACTTACAATTCCGCTCGCAATCATCTTGGGTGGGAGCTTGATGATACCCGTGTTCACGTTCCTGTTGCGGCCGATTTTTTTATTGGTGGTTGCGACTACGATCTGATTATTGTAACCGTCAACTGGGTCGTCTCGTAGTATCATATTGCTCGGCGCCATATAAAGACCTATTCCAAATACGTAGTCTACCGGGGTGCGGGCAGTCTGCAAAACGTCTTGATAATTCTGGATCGCCTTCTGGAGGTCCACCTTAGCTGAGATGGCGTCCTCGACAAGTGCCAAGAACTGTTTTTTTGAGTTTTTTGTGCGTCAAAGGCCGTTCCTGTACCCAGTATAGCGCTGCGCGTTTGCTTCTGTGAGGCGAGGATTGCCCATACGTATATGCGAATGGATTCGTTGAAACGAATAACCCCACCCTGCGTAAATCCAGTGCTTCCATCTAACATAAATGTGGTCCACGCATTTCGCATCTGTGGAGTATCACCAGGTCTAGGTATTCCACGTGGGCTACTTTGGTAGGTAGCCAATGACAATAACCGTCTTTACACGCAAGCCCTCCAAGCACTTCATCGCCGAACGTCATCTTATTCAATTTATAATTATATTTAGTCCATGTTGCCATTTTTCTAACTGGTGGTGGGGTAGCTCCGCGAGCACTCCACAACCCTGAGAAATATGCGGGAACTTTATCAAGATGCCCACCACTAACTAAGCCTTTAAGGTGAACTAACCCTAAACTGTTGGTTGGGGTGTATACTTTCTGTCTCCAGTCCGCGTCTTTTGGTACCCCAAATTCGTTACACAATCTTTCGAACGCCTTACGGTCGTATGCGCTTGAAATGGGATCCCAGCCGTCGTCTTGAGGTAGTGGAATACCTAGTTCTTTGAGAATCCTCCTAATGGTGTAATACACGTGAAAGTTGTAGACACTTCGGAGCATGACATTCTTGGATGTCAGATGGTCTTGATGCGAAACTCCACATCCGGCCGTTGCGCACCATACAGCGAAATTTAGTTGGTTCTGCCAGAAGTTCATATGGGAAAAATCCCATCTTAGTATTACATCTTGACTAGTAGTCTTCGGAATTACATATTTCTCAAACGTGTTAGGAAAATTGGTGGCAAAGCCACTGTCCGGTCTAACCGTTACGGTTGGGTGTACAAGGTGGTTAACAACGTCTTTTTGCGTGTATTTACCACCGACCGCGTACTTTGCATTAGAATTAAAGCTAAATGCTTTGGTATCCATTGAACGATATTATTATGTTTGCTACTATCACTAATGTTCAAAAAGGGAGTTGTGAACTTCAAAAATTAATAGACAACTGCTGCGGACAACGCCGGGTAGGCCTTAGATAAATCACGTTCACGGTCGGGTGGAAAAAAATTGAAATGCTCGAGTTTTTCACATTAGAAGTCGAAGGTGTAAGCCCTGTGGCTTTCGGAAACTACCACATAGAGGCACCAGATACCTCAGGATTTCCTAGAACTCCAGATGCTATAGTACCTCAGGGTCTTTGGAGTTTCAGAGATCTCCAAGCTTTTGTCGCGGCGAAGATTCCTGGTGTAGTCACTCTCGCAATCTCGAAAGCCACGGGGATCACGACATTGACCGTTGGGAGGCGTTTAAGGATCTCACCGGGGTTGGCCTCACTGTTAGGATTTAAAATAACATACCCTTACAACGATGACGGAGTGTTTGATCCGGGCGAGCACGTCGGCACGACCCCAGTAAACTTCGCCGTCACGAAAACTCTCGGGGTGCACCTGGATCGGGTGAACACATCTTACAACACGGTAGACGGCACTCCCAGCACATTACTGAAAACCCTGCCCGCCAGCGACTGTTTCTTTGGGGAGACTGTGACCTTAGACTTCCCACACCCCGAGATGAAAGTTTTGGAATCGGGACACATCCACGAGTTGAAGATTTCTATTCTTGATGATAAAGGGCGAGAGTTGAAGAACGATTACCCGATTTCGGTCGTCCTAGAAATTTGAAATTAATTAATTTTAAGAAAATTATTTAGAATTAAAGCATGTTCGTAATTTATATATATATATATATTATCAACATTATTGAAATTAGTATATACGGACCAGGTAGTTCTTCCGATTGGGTGACAAATTCAAAGAATTTGGAACCGACAGAAGGGGGATTCATCCCGACAGAGGGCGACTTTTTAACTACCCAAAAAACAAAAGCCTTGATCAATAGAACTATATCGGCGGCCACGGACGATATTCACAGGAGTATACTATCACAACTTAGAGAATATGCCCTGGCTGTGAATACACAAAGTCGTGAAGAAACGCATACGGAACTAAACAATCTAGGTGAAAAAATAAGCGAATTTCGAAAAGAGGCCCGGTTGGGGATTGAGGGAGTCCGAACGGGTGTTGATAAAGTCCGAGAAGACCACCAGGCGGACCTTACGAAGGCTTATGATGCGTTGCGCTTAAAGGACTCTCTCATCACCGAAGCG
The DNA here is from genome assembly GCA_029237695.1 of Conchocele bisecta. Lineage (NCBI taxonomy): Eukaryota > Metazoa > Mollusca > Bivalvia > Lucinida > Thyasiridae > Conchocele > Conchocele bisecta. The sequence goes on from CM055265.1 coordinate 112,849,363, forward strand.
ACACTTACCAAACTAGGAAAACAAATAACCAAATTTCGAAAAGAGGCCAGGTCGGATATTGATAAAGTCCGAGAAGACCACCAGGTGGCCCTTACGGAGGGTTATGATGCGTTGCGTTTAGATGACTCTCTCATCAGAGAAGCGGCACTTACTGAACTAGACGGGAAAATAACCAAATTTCGAAAAGAGACCCGGTCTGGTATTGATAAAGTCCGAGTAGACCACCAGGTGGACCTTGCGGAGGCTTATGTTGCGTTGCGCTTAGAGGACTCTCTCAGCAGAGAAGCGACACTTACTGAACTAGACGGAAAAATAGCCGAATTTCTGAAAGAGACCAGGTCGGGGGTTGAGGGGGTCCGAGAAGACCACAAGGAGGCCATTGCGGAGGCTTATGGGATGTTGCGCTCAGAGGACTCTCTCAACAGAGAAGTGGCACTTACTGAACTAGACGAAAAAATAACCGAATTTCGAAAGGAGACCCGGTTGGGCGTTGAGGGGGTCCGAACGGGTATCGATAAAGTCCGAGAAGACCACCAGGCGGACCTTACGGAGGTTTATGGGGTGTTGCGCTCAGAGGACTCTCTCAGCAGAGAAGCGGCGGTTGCCGAACTAGACGGAAAAATAACTGAATTTCAAAAAGAGGCCCGGTTGGGTGTTGAAAAAGCCCTAGAAGGCCACCAGGCTACCATTACGGAGGTTTATGATGCGTTGCGCTTAGAGGACTCTCTCAGCAGAGAAGCTGCACTTACCGAACTAGACGGGAAAATAACCGAAGTTTCCGATAAACTGAAACATGATCGTAGAGCCGCGACCAAAGCTCTTGAGGAGGCCTCTTATAAGATTCGTACTGAGGCACATACCTCTATCGGGGTGGTTGCCGGATTGTTGCAAACAATGAAAACGCAAAAACGTGTCATAACAGTTTGGGCTGAGAAGCGGGGCCCATTGGTTGAGGGGCTCTATGAATATTCGTTCGGTGCCAAAGCGAATAATAAATGTGGGGGATACGCCATGACAGCTACAGGTACAGTTCTCCGAATGGCGGTCTGCTCGGTTAATGCTAGTGGTAAACCTGTGGGCGCGGTCACGATAAATCTTGTAGTAGATGGGGAAGAACGGGGGTTTGGAGTCACTAAAATCGCTGGAGATAGTTCGTCGGTGGTTTCGTTCGCCAGTGATGATCTAATTAGACTTTCCGAAGGTAGTGTTATTAACTTTGTTACGAAAATCGCTGACCCAGAGAGTTCTTCCACTATTGTCTCATTGTTAATTGAACTTAATTTGTAAATACTAATATATTGAAAATCATGAACGAATCACCGCTTCCAATTGTCAATACCACTCCATCAACACTGTATCCAATTGTCAATATCACTCCATCAACACTGTGTCCAATTAACGAAAGAAGTTTAGATTTTAGGTTAAATTATATCGTCGCTATGCAGGATATTTTAGTTAGAGAATATGGAAATAGAAAAAGACACGCTAAAAAATATAAGAGCGCGGCGAATATAGCTGAAGCATCTAGTACGGTTCTGGCAAGTTTATCTGTAATGAGTGGTGCGGGGACTGCTGCAACACTATCTACAATTGTAACGGTTCCACTTGCAGGGGTTTTGAGTGGAATTACCGTTTTATCTGGAATACTTTGTATGGTAATTAGGGCGTCGGGTGGAAAACTCGAGAAAAAATGTAGAAAACATGATAGAATATCCGTTCTCGCCAGGTCTAAGAAAAATAGCATCGACGTTATAGTGTCCAAAGCGTTGGCCGATAACAAAATATCAAATTGAAAAATTAAAAAATGATATTAGAATCAAAGCACACGCCACCATGCCCAAGCTTGAGTGTACTGATTGGGATAAATTTAGGGCAAAACTTGGAGATAAAGTCGGAGGAAATTAATATTTTATTAAATAATTAATTTTATAATTTTCTTTAAATTAATTATAAAATTAATTATATTGGTGCAGTAAACAATTTATTAATTAATTTTAGGAAAATTATTAACAATTTAAAAAAAAGTTTTAGTTCCCACCGAGGCTGGAACCCGCGCCAGCAAAACCATGACTTTGTTGGTGAAAATAGTTGTGTTTTATTTGCTTTCTTTATTAATTAATTATTATGTTTTCTATGTAATTATAGGGGATGTTCAGCTTTAAATTATTAATAATTTTATAATTTTCTTAAAATTAATTATAAAATTAATGAAATAATAAACCATCCCGTAAATTCGTTAACCTCTCTAAGTGTTTATAAATAACCTGTGTACACACCGCCTGTGTAAATCGATAATTGTACAACACAAGGTAATGTTTATCATAACAGCCTTCGTGGTCGTGTGGGTTAAGGCGATACTCTATAGAGAAGAGGGTCGTGGGTTCGCGCCGCGGTTGGAGCTAAATCTTTTTTATTTCTATCCCTATAAATGTGGTCACTATGGTAAACAACTGCATGACAACGGCGTTCCTATCCGACCGCTCGAGGTTGATACAAAAATAAATTCAGATTGCCAGTTTACATACCATCGATAAGGAAAAATACACTCAAAGTATGACAACGGCGTTCCTATAAGACCGCTCGAGGTTGATGAAAAATAATTCCAGATAGCCCGTTTACATACCTTCGATAAGGAAAATACACTCGGCTATAAATTACTTAGTAGTTTTTTTTTCTGTTCAATAATAATTTTTCAATATCTTTATAAGCGATATCGTATAAACGTATATTCGTAAACGAATCGTTGGGTTTTAACAATTTTATATAATACACCTTAGTTTCATATCCGATACGCATTATCCGTCTTAATGTTTTTAATTGCCTCTTATATATTTCGCATAATTGTAGGTATAATATTGTAAATGCAACGTTTTTATCGGAGCGTAATAAATTACGCTGATATTTCATGTATTTGATATCGCCTAGTGTTTTCATTTTATAGAATTTATATACATGACTATAACCCCCGTATTCTTCATAAACTTCTTCAACACAGCCATTAAAAATTTTCAATTCACATTATAATTTATTATCCATTTTCTCTAATAATATTGGTAGTGTTTTTTCTGTTCAATTTTCAATTAGAATTTTCAAATCCATTACAATATGATTGTAGAAACGCATATCCGTAAACGAATCGTTGATTTTAAACGGTTTTATAAAATTAGTTTTATGATGTTCCGGTAGTTGTTCTCCGATCCTATTTAGTCGCTTCATTTCGTGAATTTGATCCTTGTACCCGCGACATAATTGCCGGTATAATATTGTAAATGCAACGTTTTTATCGTAGCGTAATAAATTACGCTGATATTTCATGTATTCGATTTTGCATAGTGTTTTCAATTTATAGTAATATTTTTCAACAAATAAATCATAAAATTTCAATTTAAATTCTATTTTATTATCCATTTTCTATAATAAAATTTTATTATAACCTATGAAATGTATCTATTCAATTGGACGTGAAAAAAACATGACGTATTTATGACACCAATATATTTTTTCAAAAGTCAATTACCAATATAATTGGGACTACAATACCACCACCAACTTTTGGTTGGAGGTGGTATCATTTTGACTCCCTCTTTTCAAAATTATTTTCTCAAAAAATTCATAAATTTGCTGTCGGGAGACAATTTTCCTCGTTAACCAATTTTTTATTTTTCGGGGTTGGTGGGGGTATTATAGAGGGTTATAAATGATATCACGGTAAGTGGTATCATTTTGACTCCCTTACTACTACTTCAACAGAACACGCAAGAACATGAATGAGTGTTTATTATTAAATTCGTTTGAAACATATTTGCTTAGGTATCACTCAAGAATCATGCTGTATTTATATGCTTCTGATAATTAAGGAGAATTGTGTCAACTTAGCGAATTCTAGTCAAGTCGACCAATTTTTGGCTAAATCGACCGCATGTCGGCCACTGACCAACTCGTCCCCTTTTGGGCTGATTTGTTAAAACGCTAACAATCGGGTGGTAGTGTATGTTAACTAACACAGTCATATTCCATCTTGGATGTACATAATCAGCCAATAAATCAGCCAATACAATTACATGAACAATTCCTTCCAAGAGGCGCTATTTGGTTAGGTCTTGGTCATTTACAAATTATATTATTGCCAAGCAGGAAGCAAGTCAAAACGGCCCCTGGTCAAAACGGCCCGGATTTGGTCAAAACGGCCCCCAAGTTTTGGGAATTTGGTCAAAACGGCCCCTACTAAACGGCCCCCTATTATATATTATATATTTTTCGTTTTTCTACATATATATAAAAATATTCTTAATATTCATCTAAAATAACAATAATAAATGACCTTGTATTATGAATATTGATGAAAACTTTAATATGCATGCAATATATTATATTTGTGTATGGTTTGTATATCTTATCAATTACCATGGATGTTTTTCACACTTTTATGTAGACAAATGCCCATTATCTAACACCTTGTATTTTAGTGGGGATACAACACAATTAATAACAACTCGTTATAGCCGATACTATTAGTCTTTTATAGATTTGAATAAATACAATAAATATTTTATTCTGGTATATAACATATATTACATGTTTTACCATAAGAAAATGTAGTACAGTGAGACATGATAATTTAAATTAATTATCGTGTTTGAGGAGCTTAGAATGTGAAACCTGAATGATACGTTGAATGATATTGTATATAAATTTCTAAATAAATTACATGTACAAGCGTCAGTGCTTACCGCGATATTGGATAGCAATCACAGTGACATTCCGGTTTGCATGCCATTGTGTTTGCAGCACATGTAGACAATAACACGTTGGCGAACAGTGTAGTTCTTGATCAGACTGCGAATTCAGTTATGTGCTGGCTGGCTATATTGCAAGAAATAAATTACATATTTTAAGTTACAGTATGGCTATAAAAACAAATATATAGATTGCAAAATGGGAAACAGTGTAGACCCTAATCAGACTGTGAATGCAAGTTTCCCCTCTAGATATATAGCCTCAACAAGTGATTATGTACAAGATTGGAAACAGTGTAGATACGATCAGACTGTGTGTGCAAATTCCCATATATAGCATCAACAAGTGGCTATGTATGTTCAAGATGGGAAACAGTGTAGATCCTGATCAGACTGTGTGGGCATATTCCAATATATCTATAGCATCAACAAGTGGCTATGTACAAGATGGGAAACCATATAGCTATATGACATCAATCATTTTTTTTATTATTATTTAGCAATATAGTAGTTCAAACACTTTAGCCGAAAAACTATCCCACCCTTCGATAATTGGATTAATCCTGCTATGCAATCAATAGAAAATAACTGACCATCAGGCTAGTGACATCGCCTAACGATTTTCACGAAAAATATGAAAATATTTTGTACCGAATACGGATGAAATACGGTAATATGACACAATTTTTGTGTTGTTTTATTAAATTATATTAATTATCATTATTATTTCATTATATTACATTATACTACATTATACAAGCTATATACTATCAAAAACTCTGAAAAACAAGTAAACTAAAAATTATACCTGATTTTTTTGGGGCCGTTTTGACCAAATATGGGCCGTTTTGACCATTTATTTTGGACGGGGCCGTTTTGACCAACTTAGGCGGGCCGTTTTGACCTGGGGCCGTTTTGACCATGGGCCGTTTTGACTGTAACCTGCCAAGCATCGCGCATTAAATTGATAATTATTACCTGATAACGATCTATATCAGTTGTTATCTAGCTGCACGTTTTAGGCAACAGGAAAAATGTCTGTAGTATCATTTACACTTTGTGCACTAAAAACCTGCAAGGCGTTGACGTTCATACTTCGCTATTTTATTATTCAGAGACAATTCTACAATATGAGACAAAAATATTACCATAAACTTACCTAATAAAGTGTGTATAAGCATAAGTCTTAGGTCATTCTCCACGATGTAGAAAGTAAACAAAGAACGTTTCAAACGCACATTTGGGAAGACTACTCCGTCATAACGCTTGTGTAAAACAGTGTAATGAAATGTAATTAGCGTCAGCGCTCCAGATAAGCTGCGTATTTGCTTAAATACCCAATTAAAATTACCCAAGAACCCAATCGAAATCAGAAGTAGCGAGTATCAAAAAGCAATAACAATTTTGCGGTACCTTTATCATGCTGCATAAAACAATAAACACACCACAAATAGAGCATATTTTTCTTATTTTCCATGAAAACCCATCTTGGTATTTCATTAGAATTGCCTCCAAGGAGACAATTCTAATGAAATGCCAAGACATGTTTTCATTTCGAAGCAAACTATTAGATAATTGCTGCCTGTTGTTGTGTAAACAGTAGTGTGAGTTTATTTTACCCAATTAAACTTTTGAAATACCCATTCCTTCAGAAGTGATGGAGTAAAAATACTCAATTACTAATTCCTTATCTGGAGCACTGAGCGTTATGTACTCGGAACTACTTGTTATCCATTGATGGAATGGCGAGCAGTATATATCCTGATCAGACTGTGCAGATGCACATGCTGATCTGTAGCTACACTGGTCGCAAAACCCATATCTCCAGTGACAGCCACAACTTAGTTCTGACTACATAACTCTACCGGGTACTTAGATTTCATTTTCACTAAAACCTTTTGGTCAATCGATCTGAAACTATACACACGTCTCCTACACATATTGTACATGTTGAGGTTTTACTAAGAGTTTCTCAAATCACCTATAGGGGCCCTAAGTTCATTGGGAGACCACATTTTCTAGTTTTTTGTCCCGCCTGCTTTAGCAGAAGCGGGGCATAGGCATAGCTTTTCCGTCGGCGTCAGCGTCAGCGTAGGCGGCGGCGTCAACATTTCACGTTAAGTTTTTGCGTTTAGCTCAGTTTCCAGAAAACTATAACTCCTACGACCTCCATACTTGGTATACATCAACACTGTGGTGTAACCATCTCACACAGATGGAGCCCATGTGACCTTGACCTACTTTTCATGGTTCATTTACCTACTTTTCACATGCATTCAACGTTAAGTTTTTTTGCGTTTAGCTCTGTTTCTAAAACTTAACGCTCATGTTAATTCATTGTAACTTCTGTTTCCCTCAATGGAATGCTTTAATATTCCATACATGCATTTGTAACAACATCCCGCATCATTCTACAGAAAGCCCATGGTGCCCGCTAACCCAAAGGTCAAGGTCACTGACTTAGAAATTTCTGTGTTTGGAAAAGTTAACGCTCAGTTTATGCTTTGATATTCCATACATGCATTTGTAACAACATCCCGCATCATTCTACAGAAAGCCCATGTTGCCCGCTAACCCCAAAGGTCAAGGTCACTGAATTAGAAATTTCCGTGTTTGCAAAGGTTAACACGCTCAGTGCATGCTTTAATATTCCATACATGCATTTGTAACAACATCCCGCATCATTCTACAGAAAGCCCATGGTGCCCACTAACCCCAAAGGTCAAGGTCAGTGAATTAGAAATTTCCGTGTTTGGAAAAGTTAACGCTCAGTTTATGCTTTAATATTCCATACATGCATTTTTAACAACATCCTGCATCATTCTACAGAAAGCCCATGGTGCCCGCTAACCCCAAAGGTCAAGGTCACTGACTTAGAAATAGAAATTTCCGTGTTTGGAAAAATTAACGCTCAGTTTATGCTTTAATATTCCATACATGCATTTGTAACAACATCCCGCATCAGTTTACAGAAAGCTCATGGTGCCCGCTAACCCCAAAGGTCAAGGTCATTGAATTAGAAATGTCCGTGTTTGCAAAAGTTAACGCTCAGTTTATGCTTTAATATTCCATACATGCATTTGTAACAATATCCCGCATCATTCTACAGAAAGCCCATGGTGCCCGCAAACCCCAAAGGTCAAGGTCGGAAAGTCTCATCACCTTCAACCAAACATATTTGTTATTATACAACCACTTCAGAGATCAATGGTTATTCACTGTCTGAGACTGAGAGGCGAAAAATGCAGATCCTGCTCAGAATAATTGGATGGTCAGATTAACCTGGGTGTACATGTATACTAGACACAAAGACTAAACAACGTCAGCAAAATACATATTTGTTTTATTATATAACCACTTCATAAAGGAATGACGAAATTTCACAGAGTGGCGAAAAGTGCAGACCCTGAGCAGACTGCTCTGATGAGCAGGATGGTTTGTGTCTACACCGATTACAAAGGCAAAGCCAGCTGAAGTTGGTGTGACACTGGAATATGCCTAGCCAACAAACATTCGCCCATATGCGTGCTGAATATCCAGGACTTCGACAATCGGTGGAAGGCTTCGCGCATTTCCGCGACCCTTTTTGTTTTGCGTAATCATGGTATTCAGCAAATGACAAGTTTTATTTACACGTTATATAATAAAGAAAAATATATATCTCACGTATGAATCTACGTGAACAATACATTAACATTGTCTTTTTTTAAGTCATTACTAAGCCAGACTCATGTTTCAGTTCCTTTATTTGGTTCAGTATAGTTATCTGGATTCCGTTATCTGGGTAGCCTACAAGCAAGTACATAAATATATATAGCAACAAGAAAATGTGGCCTTTCGGCACACGAATGCCCCCGGTGGCAGATTGAAGACATGTTGGTAAACTTAATGAACCAAGAGTGACAAGTGCATGTATTCATAAGCACACTTGTGAAGGTCGAAAGGTCAAGGATATATTAACTGCAGCATGGATGTCTGACATTTGTGCACAAGTTTTATGTACTGAAATATTGAAGTAATCCTTAGACATATATACATGTAGTAGTTATGCCAGAATTGAGAAACTCCGCAAACTTCTAATACACAATTCTCAGTGTTTAAAAGCAAAGTTGTGAATGCCAAAAGGTCATGGTCATATTCAGGGCAGCACGAATGTGTGGCATCGGTACACAAGTATGATGTGTTCAATTATTTAAATAATCATTCAAGGGGAATAGAAGTTATGACAGAATTGAGAAACACCCGCAAACTTCTTAATGTGCCGGACGGACACACAGTCCAAAAACTACATGCATCCGGCTCTACCGAGACCGGGGGCATACATTTCTAACAATGACACTGATGGTTGGACGACGACCAATTGATATTATTATTTCATAACGATGTTCACATAAATAAGTTTAACATTTTTAATCAGATTCCCATCAATGAAATAAACACTTTTTTGCATATCAAATTATTAAGACTTAGTACATGTACAGTCATGTGCCAAATTAAAGTTCACAAGATGAAATTTTGCCTAAGAAAAGGAGTAAATTTAATCAAGTCAGTAATCATTGCTGTAAATCTAGCATAGTAATATACATTTTTTTTGTTTTTTTTTGTTTTTTTTTAATAGTCATTGATCAATGCGTTTATTTACACTTTTTATAACAAGATTCAAGGCAAGACAATAATATACATGTAATTGTAACTTGGTAATGGTTACACTATTTTGGAACTTTAGTATTGCATGTTATCCAAGCTATTGTTTTCTGCTGTCCTTCGCCCACTTACCAATTCTGATGACTGTGTGTATTGGCTACCCATGCGAACCATCCTGATATTGGATAGCTGACATGCGCGGCCTGCACCAGTTGTGTTGCATCAATATATAATGGACGAATAACAGCAGACGACAGTATCACAAACATTATCAATAGGAGATTCTTATGTGCTATGAACACATGTATTCACATACTGTACAGTATTTGTCATATACATTCAGTAGAGTGATGTTCAGAAATAATGTATTTATCATTGTGAAATATATGTATTAATGTCACGAGCTAAACAGTATTAACATAGATCTGAACCTGTGTGTAAACAGTTTAGTTAGTGAATTACTTTTAAAGATGAATATAATTATCGTTACTACACACTGACACTATGTTGTAACAGTGAACGAGGACCGTCTCCATACATAGACTATCCACCCTCTCTATTCAAACATGCTAGCATGTGCAATGTAATATATATACATAGTAACTACTGTATTTAAAACAAGTAACAGATGATCGATATGGTACGTATTGGTAATATATGGTTTAGATTTCTATAGACGTTAGGTTAGATTCAATATGTGAGTATTGTTGATACAGACCGGTCGACATGTAGGCAGACCGGTCGACATGTAGGTGTAGGCTGGTCTGGATTCACTAATTAAGTTTTATTACCTTAGTAAATTGTTGACAAGATGTGATTGTGTGTGTGTTTGCGTTATTATTGGCATGTCAACAAGTAAATACATTATAGTTGGTTATGTGTATTATAATATGTTTTTCAAATATTTTAAGAATATGGTGATAAGATATGAAGGCTTGTGACGATTTTGTAACACATTCGAGACAATCAAGAGATCGTAGTACAATAGCTTTAACATACTTGATCCTCTGATTCGTCCTTCGTCAATGAAGTGTGACTAGTATATGCAGTATGATATTTGTGAAAGTATAATATTGATGTATTCATATTCTTTTAGTTGGATTTTATATCCAACTATGAGAAATTCGAGTGACTTGAATGATTTAGAAATTCCTATTTTTCGAAAAATATCCAATATTTTTGTCCAAAACTCATTTAATTTTCTACATGTGATAAAAAAATGGTTATACGTTTCTTTTTCGTTACAGTGTTTGCAGTTTGGGCTGTTTGATATTTTCCATGTATACAAATTCTCATTCGTGGCTAATATTTTATGTACCGGTATTGCTTTAAATTTGACTGACTCGATTATCAAACAATACTTTATTTAAAACGTAATAAAAGGAACTCCATGGAAGTGAGTTCTGGAATTTGATGTCCCAATATTTATGGATGTATGGTTTTTCGATTTTCTTCTTCAATAAAATGTAGTAAAGATCTTTATTTGTTGTCTTTTCGAATGGAGTATTGTTAACTCGAGGCATAGCCAAGCTTGTTTTGACTTTAGTTCGTATAGACTCTATAGATGTCATCGTGGTCTTCCAAAATCTTGGAATTGACTCTTTAATGATATTTAGTTCAGCAATCCAATTTTGTTTCTTTTTTAGGTGCAAAAGTATACGAGTTGAGTCTATTGCACCTAGATTAGAAATTATATCATTAATGAAAATGAAACCCGAGTCTATCCAATGTGTATAAACTAGACTTTTCCCATTGAACTTAATATATTTATTCCCCCAAATTAATTGTCGACGAATATTTCGGTTTCTGAGTATCTAGTGCGACATTAAATTGCGACCAGATATCAATTAGTTGTCTATAAAAAGCCGGAATAGTGATGGGTACAGTCGGTAAGGATTTGAAAGAATCTAAATTCATGTTGAATACCATGAAGTTGTTCCCATACTGATTTAGAAAAAAATCTGGTATTATTTTCCAATTGGCATTATCTTTATCTTTTAGTGACTTAATCCATTTTAATTTCATATTATTTGCATATGTGTTGATATCGGTCATTTCTAGGCCACCTTCTAGTTTTCGTCCAATGATAATTGAACGTCTTATTTTATCATTTTTGCCGTTCCAGAAGAATTTATAAACTAAAGAAGTTATTTTGCTAATTATAGCTTTTGGCATGACTATGGTTTGCATTAGGTATGTTAGTTTTGATAAGAATAATGATTTGATTACCAATATCTTTCCATATAATGATAAGTTCCTTTTATTCCATGAACTAATTATATTTTCACATTGAGAAATCATTTCGTTCCAATTCAAATTCTCGCATTCTTCTTTGTTATTGCCAAAGTGAACTCCCAATGCTTTCACTGATGTGTTCGTAAAGGTGTGCCAAACACCATGGTATTTATATTATATTTTGATTTTCCTACCCATAGACCCATTGTTTTTGTTTTGTTTAATTTTAAGCCCGAGAATGTCCCAAATTCTACAATTGTATGTATAGCATGTCTAACGTCGTTTTCTGATTTTAGGAACAGAGTAGTATCATCGGCTAACTGCGTAATTTTTTATATGTTTATATGTTGATGTCGTTTTCACATGAAATTCCTTTAATGTCAGTATTAGCTCTAATTTTTGTTGCTAGAATTTCGGCTACGATGATAAATAATAGTGCAGACAAAGGACAACCCTGTCTGACACCGCGTGTTATATTGAATTTGTCAGTTTTTATTTTCCAGCCGTTGTTTATAACACAGGCAGAAATGTTCTTATATAAAACATTAACCCATCTTACAAAAGTTGGTTTAAATCCAAATTTCTTAAGTACGTTAAACATGAAATCCCATTCTACAGTATCAAATGCTTTTCTGAAGTCTAAAAATAAAATCGCAGCGTCTTGATCGAGTATATCTGTATAGTCAATTATGTCTTGAATTTGCCTTATGTTATTGCCAATGTATCTATTTTTAATATATCCTTGTTGGTCTAAGCTGATTATATTTGGTAAAACTTGCTGTAAGCGTTTTGCTAGTACTTTAGCAGCTATTTTGTAATCGACATTTAGAAGAGATATAGGTCTCCAATTTTCGATATTTTCAGGATCTCCCTTTTTGAATAGTAACGAAAATGTACTTTGTTTTTGAGTGTGCGATAATTCTCCTTTATGAAAGCCTTCATTTAGTGATGATGTTACGAGGTTACCTATTTTATTCCAAAATTGTATATAGAACTCGACCGGTAAACCATCGAGTCCTGGACTTTTGTTCAGTTTCATTAGGTCCATTGCAATTTTGCATTCTTCTGTAGTAATTATGCCTTCACATATATTAGCAGATATATCATCTAAAGTACGTTCTAACTCAGTTTCTTGCAAGAAGTCTTGTGAATCTATATTTGTGTTAGTAGATGTATAAAGGGTTTCATAGAATTTTACTTCTTCTTTCAATATATCTTCTGTAGAGTGGACTGTTTTATTATTAACTGTAAGGGAAGTAATTACTTTTTTATTTTGTCTTGATTTTTCCAGGCTATGAAAATATTTAGAATTTTGTTCACCTTCCTCTATAAATTGAACTCTTGAACGTATTTGAGCTCCAAATGTTTTAATTCTGTATATTTCTTCTATTTCGTTTTCTAATACATTAATCTAACTTTTTATTGTATCGTTGTTATTTGTATCTATGAGTGGAAGTAATTCTTTAAGTTTTTCTTCCAATTTACTTAGACGGTTATTTCGTTCCATAGCTTTTGTTTTGGAAAATTTTATAGATTGCTCTCGTATTTCATATTTACATATTTCCCATTTAGTCTGATAACTCGTATCGGCTAAGGACATTATAGAGTCGATACTATCATTTATAAGTGTAATGTAGCCATTATCTTTTAAAAGTGATGCATTTAATTTCCAGAATCCTGGTCCTCTTTTGTTAGGTATTTTAAGTTTCAATGAAATGGCCATATGATCAGTACTTTGGATGAGTGCTGGTCTGATGTCTGTTGAGTATACTAATGGTATCAAAATTTATCAATTAACCAATAATCAAATTCTGCTTTTTCTGAGCTATTTTTCCTACGCCAAGTGAATTGATTTTTGCCGCTGTGAAAGTGTTTCCAAACATCGATAAGATTATGAAAATTGATAAGTTTGCTCAGGTTCTCGACAGGTACTTTTAACGTTCTGGGGGGTATTGTTCTATGAACCCTATCTGATTTATTAAGTATACCATTAAAATCCCCTCCAATTATTTTAACACCTTGCGCATTATCGCTGAGAAGTTTGCTTAGCGACTTGAAATAACAATTTCTCGCTGTCTTATCATTAGGTGAGTATGTATTTAGTAATGTAAATATATTATCGATAGCTTCGATATTTAGTATTACATACCTACCTTCATCATCACATAGTTGGTCTATGACAGTGAACTGTATATTTTTTCTTATGAGAATAGAACATCTTATTACTATTTGACTCTCCGAACGAGTTGAACGTTTCCCAATCTTTAAATTCATATTTAAGGCGAATGATCATATCTTGTGTAAAATGTGTTTCCTGTAAAAATACTATATCTGATCTTTGCTGTGAGAGCCATTGTAATAACCGTGCACGCTTAGCGTTATCACGAAGTCCCTGAGAATTAACGGAGACTACATGCAAAAAGCTATAACGAGACTGCTCCATTAGACAGTTGTGAGAATATGGTTTTACATTTAGCCTGTCTATCTATACTATTGATAATAGAACTAATCGGATTTATTACTGTGAAATGTATTGACACAGACCACCTATGCATATACGTAGTCTGGTCTGTGTCACCACCTTTATCAAAGCGCCCATACAATATAAGCTGCATGTCATAAATAATCGATAACTGTCTGTATATATTATCAGCCATGGTCCTAATTGGGCTTACTACTGTGAAATGTATTGACGCTGACCAGCCTACGCGTAGGCCATAGTCCTGATACGTGTCATCACATTTAGCAACACGCTTATACAATATAAACTACATGTCATAAATAATCGATAACTGTGTCTGTATATATTATCAGCCATAGTCCTAAATAGGGTTACTACTATGAAATATATCGACACAGACCAGCCTACGCGTAGGTGCAGTCTGGTCCGTGTCATCACATTTAGCAACACGCTTGTACAATATAAACTGCATGTCATAAATAATCGATGACTGTGTCTGTATATATTATTAGTAATGGTCATCATTGGGGTTATTACTGCGAGATGTATTGACGAAGACCAGCCTACGCGTAGGCGCAGTCTGATCCGTGTCATCACATCTAGCAACTCGCTTATACAATATAAACTGTATGTCGTAAATAATCGATAACTGTGTCTGTAAATATTATCAACCATGGTCCTAATTTGGTTTACTATTGTGAAATGTATTGACACTGACCAGCCTACGCGTAGGCGCAGTCTGATCCGTGTCATCACATTTAGCACAACGCTTTTACGATATAAACTGCATGTCATAAATAATCGATAACTGTGTCTGTCTATATTATTAGTAATGGTCATCATTGGGGTTATTACTGCGAGATGTGTTGACGCAGACCAGCCAGCGCATACGCGCAATCTGATATGGGTCGCCACATCTAACAAGATGCTCATACGACATCTAATGTGTATGTACAGTCTGATCCAGGTCAATACATCACGCGAATAAAACATACGATAGTTAATAAGGTGAACAATGTGGGTCGGACAATATAACGACAATATAATAAAGGTTAATAACTCCTTTGTCCCCTGGCTTGTTACTGCAGAGTGCTCGGCCTTACCGAAACAAAATATAAGGTCAATGTGAGCAGATATGGGATGGTACAGATAACCTGTAGTTGGCACATCGCATATGCACATATCAGTAATCTCTTTCATTAGAAACAGAATACTATGTACGCGTGTTATTGTCATCATTTGTGAATTATTCTTAGCAAATATTAGACATGTAACATAAATCTTACTTATGTCTGTTGAGCATTGCAGACAGGAACACATTATGCTCTGATTCAGAGTACTGTTCTGTGTCAGTGACTTAAACGTGTACATCGTAGCAATATTCATTACCGTGAAGATTGCTAATATTACATGCACATGATACTGAAGCTGTAGTTTACATCATTACAATGATTCATTTTATAACATTTCGAATATGTATGTTTGCTAGTCTTCATTGTTATAGTCTGGTTTATAATTGTATTGAAAGCAAAGATCGAGATCAGCCTGTGTGTATGCACGGTCTGATCATGACCGTCGCTTCCCTCACTGTAATCACAAAACCAATACTGAGTTGCTATAGACCAGTATAGATCTCTACAACGTGTAAGTGTTGGTAGTGGTCTTATTTGACACACGACAAGTAAGGTAACATTTACCAAAACATAGGTTACAAATAACAATAAATTCAGTTTGTTTACAACTGGTTCGTGTGCCCTCAAAAGGTGCATTGGTGTGGCCATCCAAATATGGCGATTGTCCATTGTTATAAATAACAATGGCCTATACGTTATTGCCAAAACGATATTCATAATCACAGTCCATTTTCCAGCGTAGTTCATTTTGGAACACATGATCATAGACGAAAATTATATTTCTGCTAGAGCGCCTAGCATTCTTACTCGCCTTTGTCTTGTCGTGTAACTGCTCTGCCGGCGTGGGCGGGGAACGGTCTATGTTGGTCGTGCCACCGGGTTTGTTTGTTAGGCGTGTCATTACCTAGGTACATGTCCATTGACAACTGACCCATTGTCTGGCCGGATTTCCCCGTGTCTCGCTTGGGTTGAGTTTTTGTCTGCACACGTGTGCTATTTATAGATAGCGGATTTTCCAATGTGTCCGTATATATCGCCTGTGTATTTGTTAATGTCGTCTGTACAGTCTGATTAGGTTCTTGCGAGCCATCGTGTTCGCCTGCGTCGGTACCTGCTGAGGCGTCTGCGGCATCCATGTATATGCAGTCGAACTGCTTGTGCCCAGGTTGTTTGCACTTGTTGCATACTCAGTCGTTAGGACACTGGGAAAAAATGTGCCCCTCTTCCAAACACTTGCTGCACTTAGTGTTTACGTTCGTGTTCCGTTGGTTCTGGCCAAAATGGACGACACGACCCACGAATTTACCAAATGTCATGAAGTTGGGGAGCACGCCAGTTAACGTGGAAGATTTCACAATGACGACGCGGTCTCCCGTTTCACAGTTGGTCAATTTTCCTTCGATTCTGAGTTTATCTCTATAGAGGGAGATAACTTCTATTTTGATAAGTGTCAGCGTTCTCGAGAATATGCCGTCATCGACGGATAGCGGTACATTTTTTATTCGTACTTTCGTGGTGATCTCGCTGTCCATCCGGTTAGGGTTCGTATTAAGGATCGGAATGGACTTCCCCCGTATGGGTACCCCTTCAGCCATGAGAATCACTTTTTCGTTCAAATTGTCACATTCCACCTACACGTTGAAGGCCGGTTATGTGTGAGGCTTCTATTTTCTTTGATATAGCCTGATAAAGTTCAGCATGAGATAACCATTCTGCTCTAGTTGGCTTACGATCGCCGAACAGTTCGCGCTCTCGCATGAAAACGAGGGGGACGCCATGTTTATTTTGCTGTACAATGGCTGGTTCAATGGCGGATTCTATTGTGTTCTGTGTTTGAGCCATTTTCACGAATATACTTCAACAAATTCAGATAGAAAGTTTACCTTACCTTACTAATAAGTGTCCATTTATTGTTGATTTACACCACAAAGTGCACTTTAATATGTCCAATATTATTAATAATGTCCGATATTTTGTGATATTTTGTGATCATAAGAAAACAACGCCTTGGCATTAGCCGCTTACATCAAGAATCTACATGTACTCATGTGTGTGCTAGTATTATAACCCAAGTAAAGTGGTATATAAAACATAGGGAGAAAATGTGTCTTGCAATTACATTACTGTTGTATAGCAACAAGCACACCTGCGCTAAGTATCATGGCACTGTGTAAAGTGGTTTAATTGAAGATATATTAAGATACTAGGACCGCTGGGTTGTTTCTATTTTTACCCGTATAGGTACATACATATCGGATTTCCTATCCAGTTGCGTTCAACAAGATAAAACATCTGATACTTATGTACCGATATCGTTGAAAATGGATTCTACCATGATACAGATTACACAATAATTCTCAAATGAGCATTAATTCCAGTTACCGGAGACACGGGTATGTGTGTGTGTGCTGCTTAGCAACAAAAGCGATTGTGTGTTAAAAGCTGCACTATTTTCCAATGGAAAAAATATACTTAAGTATGTATTGACAATGATTATGGAAACAATGCACCATACAATTTCAAATGTTTTTCCAGATTTGGTCGGAAATATGTATCATGCATATATGAGTGAAAACATGTCTGTGACATATCATTGGTAGTAACCATGGCAGCCACATAAAATTGCATGGTATTCCATATTTAGTGTATTTGTGGTTTTGCTAAGCAATGCAAGCGGAAATAGTAGACAAATGTGCTACCTATGTTTTAGATAATACTTAAATTGGGATCTTATAATATAACACATACATTTTTATATTACTATGATCGATTTACAGAAATAATAACTGACTTGCTGACAGTTATTCCCTTTTTTAGAGCAAAATTGCATATTGTGAACTTTTATTTGTCCGTAGCTGTATATAAAATATATTTGTGTGACTTTTATTAATTTAAAAAATACAGTGGTCGCATAGTAGAATCAGGAGAAAACACGGACACACCTACCGTAGCCAGCCACGCTCGGCCAGGGTATAAGAACGTTAAACATTGCGGATATTACGGCATGGTATGTGTGTTTAGTCTTCATAAGTTATAGTACAATGTTACATGGGACATACACACATGAAATGGTAGTTACGTACTATATATGACATTCATTGCAAATTGGTCACATATCAAATTATCTGTTTTTGTATTACTATAACTTATGATAACTCCAAACCTTCTAATAACTAGAAAACACTGATAGACAATGTACACGTAAAAACAAATTTATAAGTAAGTTGACTTTGACCTTGACCATAGGGTGGTCTATAGAATGTAAATATATATGATGACAAATAAGTATGTGAAGTTTCAGGCCAATCCGACATATGGTAATATATATAATATGCAGGCTAACACTTTAGCACAATTATCAGACAGACAGACGAACAGAGGGACAGGTTGGCGACTGTTATGTACCTCTAAAATAGTTTGCGGGGTACATACACTAGAGAGCAATATACCCGAAGAAGACCAATGAGCATGCT
Organism: Conchocele bisecta; assembly: GCA_029237695.1. Taxonomy (NCBI): domain Eukaryota; kingdom Metazoa; phylum Mollusca; class Bivalvia; order Lucinida; family Thyasiridae; genus Conchocele; species Conchocele bisecta. The sequence continues at coordinate 112,868,045 of CM055265.1, forward strand.
AAGACTAATCTATCAATATGTACATTACATGTCATGAAGAAAAATATAACAACACTGTAAACCACGAATGCGTAA
>CM055265.1:112868619-112883764 GCA_029237695.1 Conchocele bisecta
GCCTTTTTTTTGGCCGACGCCGTTTCATACAATTTCCGTCCTGGACGTTTCGACATGTTGATATTCTTGTTTACATATTGGGAAGCCGACTGGCGCGCGTAGTATACTGCGCATGCGCACCGCAAGCCGTGATGTGAAAGTCGTTCGTCCACGCACATTATCAAAATAGACTGTTACCGCCGCGCGTCGCTAACAGTAAATTGATAATTAATAAATGATTATATTTGTATAGCGGGCACTCGTAATGTTTAGAACTGGTGGAATAGTGACATAATTATACACTTATTTAATTCCTATAAAGAACATTTTGTGCCTACTGCGTGGGCATGTACCTTTAACAAAACGCTGGTCAGTGGTTCGCATAGAGTTAACACGCGAAGTGTGCCATCCAACTCTAGACAGTGACCTCATGACTTAACACGTTGCTAAGATCAAAGGATTTAGCCACAGCCACAGGCATTCGGCCTGTTTCGGCTTTCATCGGTATAATTATTATCATGATTATGTTGAACAACAAAGAAAATAAAAAAATGAAAGAACCAAACTTCAAATGCCTACAACTCTCTCATTTGGGCAGATAGCCAAAAACTACCAGCGAAGCGGAGATAGAGAAGTTGAATTTTGTTGGCTTTTTAATGGAAAAAAATATTTGAAATCGGTTAGATAATAACAAAGTTATGAACATTTAAAATTTGAAAAATTGAAAAAAACAACTTCAAATGCATGTAGCTCTCTCATTTGAGCAGATAGCTAAAAACTACCAGCGAACCGGAGATAGAGAATTTTATTGCCTTTTTAATGGAAACAAAATATTTGAAATCGGTTGAATAATACAAAAGTTATGACCATTTCAAATTTAAAAAAATGAAAGAACCAAACTTCAAATGCCTACAACTCTCTCATTTGGGCAGATAGCCAAAAACTACCAGCGAAGCGGAGATAGAGAATTTTGTTGGCTTTTTAATGGAAAAAAATATTTGAAATCGGTTAGATAATAACAAAGTTATGAACATTTCAAATTTGAAAAATTGAAAAAAAACCGTCCAAGTTTGAAAGGCAATATAATCGGAACTCTTCAAGCTATAGCTCTGAAAAGTATCATCTTTTGTGCGGATGAATGTCCCGCGTCACGCTGTCAAAAAATTATGTTGCTGAGATTACTGTACAAATTGGAAACTGTTTTCGAAGACCACCCGTTAAAATAAAAAAGAAAATCCGAAATTGTTGATTTTTTTCATTTTTCTCAACTTCACATGTCAATAGCTCTCTCATTTGAGCAGATAGCCAATAACGGCCAGACAACCGAAGATAGAGATTTCTCGCAGCTTTCGAATACAAAAAGAATTTTTGAAATCGGTTGGAAAATAAGGAAGTTATAGGGAATTATATGATATATGACGTCACTTCCGGTTTCGTAAAAAGTGACGTCATGAGAATTCTGAAAATTGAGTTATTCTCGTCTCACTGTTGATGCGAATCGGTATACAAAATTTGAAGTCGATCCGACCAGCGGTTTGGGCTGTAGTCTCGACGGCTGAATAAAAAGAAAAAGAACTAGAGCAGCTGAAGCTGCATCAACGGTTTGAGGCTTGATGTACTGACAAACGTACACTGGCAAAGTGATTAGAAGACATTGCCAATGACGAAAACATATGAAACTCAAAAAAATTGATGCAATTCCAATGAAATTGAAAAAATAAAGTTTTGTATTTTCAGAATCGCTTGACTATCCTAAGCATTTTTCATTATATAACGTTCTACGAAATGTGTACCGTTAACCCCCTAGTCTGACATTGAAGTTGGAGACGATTCTAAAGCACTCACAGCATGTCAGTTCGTATATAAAACCAGTGTCTGATACAGCCCACCATACCTGTCTGGCCTCCACCTCGAAGTTTGTCAGCTGTACACACTGTTCTAGGCGGCTAAGTTTATATGCTCGTTCTCAAACTTCAAATGCATGTAGCTCGCGCATTTGAGCAGATAGCTAAAAACTACCAGTGAATCGGAGATAGAGAATTTTATTGGCTTTTTAATGCAAAAAAAATATTTGAAATCGGTTGAATAATAAGGAAGTTATGACCATTTCAATTTTTTTTAAAAACTTCAAATGCCTACAACTCTCTCATTTGGGCAGATAGCCAAAAACTACCAGCAAAACGGAGATAGAGAATTTTGTTGGCTTTTTAATGCAAAAAAAATATTTGAAATCGGTTAGATAATAAAAACGTTATGACCATTTCAAATTTGAAAAATTGAAAAAAAACGTCCAAGTTTGAAAGACAATAGAATCAGAACTATTCAAGCCATTGCTCTGAAAAATATGATCTTCTGTGCGGATGAATGTCCCGCGTGACGCTGTCAAAAAATTATGTTGCTGAGATTACTGTACAAATTGGAAACTGTTTTCAAAGACCACCCGTTGAAATAAAATAAAAATCTGAAATTGTTGATTTTTTTCATTTTTCTCAATTCCACATGTCTATAGCTCTCTCATTTGAGCAGATAGCCAAACATTGTCAGCGAAACGAAGATAGAGAATTCTCGCAGCTTTACAATTCAAAAAGAATTTTTGAAATCGGTTGGAAAATAAGGAAGTTATAGGGAATTATCAAAGGATTTAGCCGCAGCCACAGGCATTCGGCCTGTTTCGGCTTTCATCGGTATAATTATCATGATTATGTTGGACAACAAAAAAAATAAAAAAATGAAAGAACCAAACTTCAAATGCCTACAACTCTCTCATTTGGGCAGATAGCCAAAAACTACCAGTGAAGCGGAGATAGAGAATTTTGTTGGCTTTTTAATGGAAAAAAAATATTTGAAATCGGTTAGATAATAACAAAGTTATGAACATTTAAAATTTGAAAAATTGAAAAAAAAACGTCCAAGTTTGAAAGGCAATAGAATCGGAACTCTTCAAGCTATAGCGGAGATAGAGAATTTTATTGGCTTTTTAATGCAAAAAAAATATTTGAAATCGGTTGAATAATAAGGAAGTTATGACCATTTCAATTTTTTTTAAAAACTTCAAATGCCTACAACTCTCTCATTTGGGCAGATAGCCAAAAAACTACCAGCGAAACGGAGATAGAGAATTTTGTTGGCTTTTTAATGCAAAAAAAATATTTGAAATCGGTTAGATAATAAAAAAGTTATGACCATTTCAAATTTGAAAAATTGAAAAAAAAACGTCCAAGTTTGAAAGACAATAGAATCAGAACTATTCAAGCCATTGCTCTGAAAAATATCATCTTCTGTGCGGATGAATGTCCCGCGTGACTCTGTCAAAAAATTATTGTTGCTGAGATTACTGTACAAATTGGAAACTGTTTTCAAAGACCACCCGTTAAAATAAAATAAAAATCTGAAATTGTTGATTTTTTTAATTTTTCTCAATTTCACATGTCTATAGCTCTCTCATTTGAGCAGATAGCCAAACATTGTCAGCGAAGCGAAGATAGAGAATTCTCGCAGCTTTACAATTCAAAAAGAATTTTTGAAATCGGTTGGAAAATAAGGAAGTTATAGGGAATTATATGATATATGACGTCACTTCCGGTTTCGTAGAAAGTGACGTCATGAGAATTCTGACAATTGCGTTATTCTCGTCTCACTGTTGATGCGAATCGGTATACAAAATTTGAAGTCGATCCGACCAGCGGTTTGGGCTGTAGACTGAAGGGCTGAATAAAAAAAAAAAAAAAAAAAAAAAAAAAAAAAAAAACCAACGAAAACAAAAGGTTTGAGGAATCAAATTCCTCAAACCTAAAAAGAAAAAGAACTAGAGCAGCTGAAGCTGCATCAACGGTTTGAGGCTTGATGTACTGACAAACGTACACTGGCAAAGTGATTAGAAGACATTGCCAATGACGAAAACATATGAAACTCAAAAAAAATTGATGCAATTCCAATGAAATTGAAAAAATAAAGTTTTGTATTTTCAGAATCGCTTGACTATCCTAAGCATTTTTCATTATATAACGTTCTACGAAATGTGTACCGTTAACCCCCTAGTCTGACATTGAAGTTGAGACGATTCTAAAGCACTCACAGCATGTCAGTTCGTATATAAAACCAGTGTCTGATACAGCCCACCATACCTGTCTGGCCTCCACATCGAAGTTTGTCAGCTGTACACACTGTTCTAGGCGGCTAAGTTTATATGCTCGTTCTCAAACTTCAAATGCATGTAGCTCGCGCATTTGAGCAGATAGCTAAAAACTACCAGTGAATCGGAGATAGAGAATTTTATTGGCTTTTTAATGCAAAAAAAATATGAAATGAAATCGGTTAGATAATAAAAAGTTATGACCATTTCAAATTTGAAAAATTGAAAAAAAACGTCCAAGTTTGAAAGACAATAGAATCAGAACTATTCAAGCCAAGTTATGACCATTTCAATTTTTTTTAAAAACTTCAAATGCCTACAACTCTCTCATTTGGGCAGATAGCCAAAAACTACCAGCGAAACGAGATAGAGAATTTTTGTTGGCTTTTTAATGCCAAACAAATATTTGAAATCGGTTAGATAATAAAAAAGTTATGACCATTTCAAATTTGAAAAATTGAAAAAAAACGTCCAAGTTTGAAAGACAATAGAATCAGAAACTATTCAAGCCATTGCTCTGAAAAATATGATCTTCTGCGTGCGGATGAATGTCCCGCGTGACGCTGTCAAAAAATTATGTTGCTGAGATTACTGTACAAATTGGAAACTGTTTTCAAAGACCACCCGTTAAAATAAAATAAAAATCTGAAATTGTTGAGCATTCGGCCTGTTTCGGCTTTCATCGGTATAATTATCATGATTATGTTGAACAACAAAGAAAATAAAAAAATGAAAGAACCAAACTTCAAATGCCTACAACTCTCTCATTTGGGCAGATAGCCAAAAACTACCAGCGAAACGGAGATAGAGAATTGTGTTGGCTTTTTAATGGAAAAAAAATATTTGAAATCGGTTAGATAATAACAAAGTTAAGAACATTTCAAATTTGAAAAATTGAAAAAAAAAAACTTCAAATGCATGTAGCTCGCGCATTTGAGCAGATAGCCAAAAACTACCAGCGAGACGGAGATAGAGAATTTTGTTGGCTTTTTAATGCAAAAAAAATATTTGAAATCGGTTAGATAATAAAAAAGTTATGACCATTTCAAATTTGAAAAATTGAAAAAAAAACGTCCAAGTTTGAAAGACAATAGAATCAGAACTATTCAAGCCATTGCTCTGAAAAATATCATCTTCTGTGCGGATGAATGTCCCGCGTGACGCTGTCAAAAAATTATGTTGATGAGATTACTGTACAAATTGGAAACTGTTTTCAAAGACCACCCGTTAAAATAAAATAAAAATCTGAAATTGTTGATTTTTTTCATTTTTCTCAACTTCACATGTCAATAGCTCTCTCATTTGAGCAGATAGCCAATAACGGCAACACAACCGAAGATAGAGATTTCTCGCAGCTTTCGAATACAAAAAGAATTTTTGAAATCGGTTGGAAAATAAGGAAGTTATAGGGAATTATATGATATATGACGTCACTTCCGGTTTCGTAAAAAGTGACGTCATGAGAATTCTGAAAATTGAGTTATTCTCGTCTCACTGTTGATGCGAATCGGTATACAAAATTTGAAGTCGATCCGACCAGCGGTTTGGGCTGTAGTCTCGACGGCTGAATAAAAGAAAAAGAACTAGAGCAGCTGAAGCTGCATCAACGGTTTGAGGCTTGATGTACTGACAAACGTACACTGGCAAAGTGATTAGAAGACATTGCCAATGACGAAAACATATGAAACTCAAAAAAATTGATGCAATTCCAATGAAATTGAAAAAATAAAGTTTTGTATTTTCAGAATCGCTTGACTATCCTAAGCATTTTTCATTATATAACGTTCTACGAAATGTGTACCGTTAACCCCCTAGTCTGACATTGAAGTTGGAGACGATTCTAAAGCACTCACAGCATGTCAGTTCGTATATAAAAACCAGTGTCTGATACAGCCCACCATACCTGTCTGGCCTCCACCTCGAAGTTTGTCAGCTGTACACACTGTTCTAGGCGGCTAAGTTTATATGCTCGTTCTCAAACTTCAAATGCATGTAGCTCGCGCATTTGAGCAAGATAGCTAAAAACTACCAGTGAATCGGAGATAGAGAATTTTCGTATTGGCTTTTTAATGCAAAAAAAATATTTGAAATCGGTTGAATAATAAGGAAGTTATGACCATTTCAATTTTTTTTAAAACAAAAATTCAAATGCCTACAACTCTCTCATTTGGGCAGATAGCCAAAAACTACCAGCAAAACGGAGATAGAGAATTTTGTTGGCTTTTTAATGCAAAAAAAATATTTGAAATCGGTTAGATATAAATAAAAAACGTTATGACCATTTCAAATTTGAAAAATTGAAAAAAAACGTCCAAGTTTGAAAGACAATAGAATCAGAACTATTCAAGCCATTGCTCTGAAAAATATGATCTTCTGTGCGGATGAATGAATGCCCGCGTGACGCTGTCAAAAAATTATGTTGCTGAGATTACTGTACAAATTGGAAACTGTTTTCAAAGACCACCCGTTAAAATAAAATAAAAATCTGAAATTGTTGATTTTTTTCATTTTTTCTCAATTCCACATGTCTATAGCTCTCTCATTTGAGCAGATAGCCAAACATTGTCAGCGAAACGAAGATAGAGAATTCTCGCAGCTTTACAATTCAAAAAGAATTTTTGAAATCGGTTGGAAAATAAGGAAGTTATAGGGAATTATCAAAGGATTTAGCCGCAGCCACAGGCATTCGGCCTGTTTCGGCTTTCATCGGTATAATTATCATGATTATGTTGAACACAAAAAAAAATAAAAAAAATGAAAGAACCAAACTTCAAATGCCTACAACTCTCTCATTTGGGCAGATAGCCAAAAACTACCAGTGAAGCGGAGATAGAGAATTTTGTTGGCTTTTTAATGGAAAAAAAATATATTTGAAATCGGTTAGATAATAACAAAGTTATGAACATTTAAAATTTGAAAAATTGAAAAAAAAAACGTCCAAGTTTGAAAGGCAATAGAATCGGAACTCTTCAAGCTATAGCGGAGATAGAGAATTTTATTGGCTTTTTAATGCAAAAAAAATATTTGAAATCGGTTGAATAATAAGGAAGTTATGACCATTTCAATTTTTTTTTAAAAACTTCAAATGCCTACAACTCTCTCATTTGGGCAGATAGCCAAAAACTACCAGCGAAACGGAGATAGAGAATTTTGTTGGCTTTTTAATGCAAAAAAAATATTTGAAATCGGTTAGATAATAAAAAAGTTATGACCATTTCAAATTTGAAAAATTGAAAAAAAACGTCCAAGTTTGAAAGACAATAGAATCAGAACTATTCAAGCCATTGCTCTGAAAAATATCATCTTCTGTGCGGATGAATGTCCCGCGTGACGCTGTCAAAAAATTATGTTGCTGAGATTACTGTACAAATTGGAAACTGTTTTCAAAGACCACCCGTTAAAATAAAATAAAAATCTGAAATTGTTGATTTTTTTCATTTTTCTCAATTTCACATGTCTATAGCTCTCTCATTTGAGCAGATAGCCAAACATTGTCAGCGAAGCGAAGATAGAGAATTCTCGCAGCTTTACAATTCAAAAAGAATTTTTGAAATCGGTTGGAAAATAAGGAAGTTATAGGGAATTATATGATATATGACGTCACTTCCGGTTTCGTAGAAAGTGACGTCATGAGAATTCTGACAATTGCGTTATTCTCGTCTCACTGTTGATGCGAATCGGTATACAAAATTTGAAGTCGATCCGACCAGCGGTTTGGGCTGTAGACTGAACGGCTGAATAAAAAAAAAAAAAAAAAAAAAAAAAAAAAACCAACGAAAACAAAAGGTTTGAGGAATCAAATTCCTCAAACCTAAAAAAGAAAAAGAAAACTAGAGCAGCTGAAGCTGCATCAACGGTTTGAGGCTTGATGTACTGACAAACGTACACTGGCAAAGTGATTAGAAGACATTGCCAATGACGAAAACATATGAAACTCAAAAAAAATTGATGCAATTCCAATGAAATTGAAAAAATAAAGTTTTGTATTTTCAGAATCGCTTGACTATCCTAAGCATTTTTCATTATATAACGTTCTACGAAATGTGTACCGTTAACCCCCTAGTCTGACATTGAAGTTGAGACGATTCTAAAGCAATCACAGCATGTCAGTTCGTTATATAAAAGTGTCTGATACAGCCCACCATACCTGTCTGGCCTCCACATCGAAGTTTGTCAGCTGTACACACTGTTCTAGGCGGCTAAGTTTATATGCTCGTTCTCAAACTTCAAATGCATGTAGCTCGCGCATTTGAGCAGATAGCTAAAAACTACCAGCGAATCGGAGATAGAGAATTTTATTGGCTTTTTAATTCAAAAAAAATATTTGAAATCGTTGAATAATAAGGAAGTTATGACCATTTCAATTTTTTTTAAAAACTTCAAATGCTACAACTCTCTCATTTGGGCAGATAGCCAAAAACTACCAGCGAAACGGAGATAGAGAATTTTGTTGGCTTTTTAATGCCAAACAAATATTTGGAAATCGGTTAGTAATAATAAAAAAGTTATGACCATTTCAAATTTGAAAAATTGAAAAAAAACGTCCAAGTTTGAAAGACAATAGAATCAGAACTATTCAAGCCATTGCTCTGAAAAATATGATCTTCTGTGCGGATGAATGTCCCGCGTGACGCTGTCAAAAAATTATGTTGCTGAGATTACTGTACAAATTGGAAACTGTTTTCAAAGACCACCCGTTAAAATAAAATAAAAATCTGAAATTGTTGAGCATTCGGCCTGTTTCGGCTTTCATCGGTATAATTATCATGATTATGTTGAACAACAAAGAAAATAAAAAAATGAAAGAACCAAACTTCAAATGCCTACAACTCTCTCATTTGGGCAGATAGCCAAAAACTACCAGCGAAACGGAGATAGAGAATTGTGTTGGCTTTTTAATGGAAAAAAATATTTGAAATCGGTTAGATAATAACAAAGTTAAGAACATTTCAAATTTGAAAAATTGAAAAAAAAAAACTTCAAATGCATGTAGCTCGCGCATTTGAGCAGATAGCTAAAACTACCAGCGAACTGGAGATAGAGAATTTTATTGGCTTTTTAATGCAAAAAAAATATTTGAAATCGGTTGAATAATAAGGAAGTTATGACCATTTCAATTTTTTTTAAAAACTTCAAATGCCTACAACTCTCTCATTTGGGCAGATAGCCAAAAAACTACCAGCGAAAACGGAGATAGAGAATTTTGTTGGCTTTTTAATGCAAAAAAAATATTTGAAATCGGTTAGATAATAAAAAAGTTATGACCATTTCAAATTTGAAAAATTGAAAAAAAACGTCCAAGTTTGAAAGACAATAGAATCAGAACTATTCAAGCCATTGCTCTGAAAAATATCATCTTCTGTGCGGATGAATGTCCCGCGTGACGCTGTCAAAAAATTATGTTGATGAGATTACTGTACAAATTGGAAACTGTTTTCAAAGACCACCCGTTAAAATAAAATAAAATCTGAAATTGTTGATTTTTTTCATTTTTCTCAATTTGTCACCATGTCTTATAGCTTCTCTCATTTGAGCAGATAGCCAAACATTTTCAGCGAAGCGAAGATAGAGAATTCTCGCAGCTTTACAATTCAAAAAGAACTTTTGAAATCGGTTGGAAAATAAGGAAGTTATAGGGAATTATATGATATATGACGTCACTTCCGGTTTCGTAAAAAGTGACGTCATGAGAATTCTGAAAATTGCGTTATTCTCGTCTCACTGTTGATGCGAATCGGTATACAAAATTTGAAGTCGATCCGACCAGCGGTTTGGGCTGTAGACTGAAGGGCTGAATAAAAAAAAACAAAAACAAACCAACGAATACAATAGGTTTTCGGCCTCAAACCTAAAAAGAAAAAAAAAACCAACGAAAACAAAAGGTTTGAGGAATCAAATTCCTCAAACCTAATTAATCCTTAAATTGAAAATTTCTCCCTCAAAGTATAATTTGCTAGATAATTTTACTTTGCAATGTTGGTGAAATAGGCTACAGAAATCTGCCACTACGGCCCATGGACGTTTCGGACCACCTACAGAAATGTCCCGTGCTCCTAATTAAGTCAATTGAAAATGACGTAGATTTGTGTTATTAATTTGAATTTAGCGTACCTATATTATTGGGGAGGTAATTATATCTAAATAATATTCAATGAAACAAAAATCGCATATTACAGGGGACCATACATACATCATGCGTCCCAGCATAGTCATAGCGCCACCGTGATAAACTCTCGACAGATGGCAAAATGTTAAAAAGCAAAATGATCGTGCCTTTGGAACCTCTGAAGTGCAATACATGTAATTGTATATGGTATTTGACGGTTGGCGCGCAGCGTAACGCTGCTTCAAGTTTGTCCCAATACAAATTACTGGCATCCATGTGTGTTATAATTGTTTTGCTACTTGTATATAGTATTGTAACCTGGCGGGTTAGTCTGTGTGCAGGCTGATCAGGGTCTATGGTGTTCACAGACAGAACCACCGCCGGTTATTTTAGCAGGTTCTCTGGGTGATCCTGGCCTCCTTCGCACAAATGATTTGAAACACACCGACAAGATTGGTGGGTGATAATATATTTTATTTCTATGATTATACGAAACTATTTGATATTAATAAACATACACGATATCAAAATATGGGAACATAAAGGGAATTTAATTATGCAACATGGGGGAGTGGCCGTGCATCCTGTATGCTATAGTAATTATGAATGACTCACCATGTCGATAGTGTCCCCAAAGATGTATAATTTGAGAATCTCCAAGTTAATAGTGAATGTACAATTAAATGTGTAATTATTTACTTAATGGAGGTGCGTTGTAATTGCTAGAAATCGGCCAACTCCCCAGCCCGCGAGCCGGGGGTATTTATAGAGTCCAAGTCACGTGGGCTCCTAGGGACCGAAACTGTCCCAGAAAGCAATGTCTTTCGGACAACTGTGCCCGAATGACCTAATAAGGAACGGACGTATACTGCTGCGCATGTCAAACCCAATATTCCTTGCTCCGCCCATACGGTGCCCGGCTCAGTAAACTATGTACATATAGTACCGACTCGCTACTCACAGGCGGTGCACAAATAGGGAACCAAGCAATACACGTGTATGCGGCGTGAAGCAGACGACAGACAGTCAGGTACTTTCGGTCTGAACTGAATGACATATGGCCCACGACCACACTCCCCACCACTTCAAACATTGCCACTGAGAGAGCATGTATCATAACAATTACCAAACACAAAAAAACGGACACTAATAAACGCTGGTAACGTGTGCACATGTACGAATAGTTAATAATACTTATAACAAACAATTTAGAGATAAACATAGCATACTGCCAACCAGTTTTAATTATATCGCCATCCTTTGCAACCAATCTTGACAGTCATCGTAAGGATGAAGGCGTTCTGTGAACAGTAACATACTCAATCGCTGCACATATCCAACCACGGTACCAGGGGCAGTAACTCAAATACGCAGATCTCACAATAATCCAGCATCTGTTCCCCTTTTAGCCATACATGTACATGGTTGCATATGGACGCGTGTTCCGTCTCTAAAATCCATTTGTTGGAGTTTTCTCATGTTGCCATCTGCTGCCAAACTATACCAGGAAAGCAGACGAAAACGCTAGAACGTAAATGCTTCACTCACACCGTCTGATCACTTCACGATAGCACGACAGCAAATACGTTCCAATGTGCACATCATCCCGTATATGGCAGCATCAGATATATACTACTCAATCGCTGCCCATAACAAACCACGGTACCAGGGGCAGTAACTCAAATACGCAGATCTCACAATAATCCAGCATCTGTTCCCCTTTTAGCTATACATGTACATGGTTGTCATATGGCCGCGCGTTCACGTCTCTAAAATCCATTTCCCATGTTGCCATCTGCTGCAAAAAACTATACAGGAAAGCAGACGAAAACGCTAGAACGTAAATGCTTCGCTCACACCGTCTGATCACTTCACGATAGCACGACAGCAAATACGTTCCAATGTGCACATCATCCCGTATATGGCAGCATCAGATATTAACATATGGAATTCAACAAATCTATACATTATAAAAGGAAGGTATATGCATATGCATATTTCGCCTGCGTATCATAACAGCACAGTGTGTGGTACAGAGTCTAAAAGGCGATATAGCAGACAATAGAACAATGTAATGTTTAATAGCTAGGCAGATTACCATATTGAAGACAGAATGCCTAACGAAGACGCATGTGATCTGAATATAGTCAACATTTAGTTATTTGGAACGGTCCTGTCATTTCAATACAGAGCACATTTATGCAACAAAACCATGGCAATCATATTTACCAGCTAACATAATGATCATACATGTATGTATTTACACAAGTCCTTGTGGCGGCCATAATGTTGTAATAATTTTAATTGTGCTGCACGGTGACATCCACTATCCGGCAGGAATACAAAATATCAATTCCAGCTGGAAGTGGCAGGATTTCAGACGTAAGTTACTGAGCACCACAAGGAATGTAGAGTATCCCTCCGCTGTGCCGAGACTCATGGATGCTAATATAACTGCCACAAAAGCCGACTTTGCAAATTCCAGCCCTTGTGATAGCCATATTTTTCCCATGGTTGTCCGACCATACGCACGGAGGTCGCACTCACACAATGGCATTCGCGAGCATTATAATGCGTGACATGTCCGGTCAACGGTCCAAGCGACGTCGCTTGCAGTTGGGTTTCTCACGGGCGCTGACTTGTTTCCCCGCAGAGAAGACTGCTTCGTGATCGCGGGGAAGCTGCCTCGACGTATCCGCCTCCTGGAACAGGGTGGACGTCGCCGTGGGGAGAGACGCAGTCAGCAACGATTGCTCCTCTCCAAATCCCGAACCCGGAACCGTCACGTACGTATCTCTCGCCGACGGGCATCCTCCCTCGCCTCCAACGCGCGAAGTTGTGCCGCCTTAAGTGAAGACTTCAAACCCTCTGTCCACTCGATGTAACAATTGATATCGTCAAGGGACGTGGGAACATCGGGAATTTTCAGGGTAGGCAGGTTGATGCTATGACGATGATTATGCACGGGCGGTGGAGTGGGAGAACTATCCAGGCCAAGAGGGTCCTTACGGCGAACGATGGTAATATGGTCTCCCAAGTAAGGTGTGGTCGACGGGACGGCATTGGAAACGGGTTTTTTTGGCGTCGTTGATGACGCCAGAACGAAAACGGAAGAAGACACCTGGGTGGTAGAAGATGTCACCACTGTGGTGTGCATGGACGAGGACGTATATCGCAATGTGAATGTAGGACGAGGCGTAAGGGTGATGCTTATATCCCGGGAGGAAGTTGTCAACGAGGTAGGGGCATGGGAAGGGTCGGGCGTAGGGTTAGGTCCCTGTCCAGGTACGGCAGAGACTGGGATTGCTATCGGGGCCAGAGTCGTCTGGGGAGCGGGCAAGGGCATGGCGGTTGCGGTGGATACAGGGATGGGTGCTCTGGGTGCGGGTAAGACAATGTGTAAAGGGGTCATGGCATTCTGGAGCGCCAGTGTCAACTCTGAAAAAATCTCGGACTGGCCTTTTTTAGTAGGTTTGGCGGTCGTACCAGGGTCAATGTATAGGCGATTTCTGTTAATCGACACAGTCGCGTGATCGCCAACTTCCGCCGACCGGAGCGCCCGCTGGTGTAATTTCTGCAGGTGGCGCCTCATGTCATCGCGACGTTAACGTCGTGAGCCACAATATGCACATGTATACATGACAGTCATATTCACATGCCTTTCGGATCAATGGCGGTCCAAGTTTCGCCGTGACGTAACGACTGCCGAACATTTTGCCACTGGACAAGGCATACCGGGCGTAAATGTTGATTCCTTAAACAAAAGCGAACAACAGAAGGTGTAGGCTATCATATAATGAATATTACTATGGTGTGATTACTAGTTGGCTTCTCGCAGTACAAGGGGCTAAGGTGAACATATATCGTGTTTGTGTTCGGGCTGTGGGTGGGGTGTGGAACACTTATAGAAGTCGACAAAACATAATGGGCGCTACTGAAGCAATGTAACATAGTCATGCTATGACAGCATACGGAATGTGTCCGGGATTTCAACCCGTCATACGTTGGCCTCCGGATCAAGGACCCGCTCTAATAGTCTCAAACATAAGGTAAAGGCATGACATATAACGTATGTATTGTCTACGTGTCGTCCAACTACACCAAAGTCTCTGTGTATAAAATATTTATAACATCATTTGATAACAGTTATTTATTTTATTTATTTGGTAGATCCACATATCGAGTTACACTGAATTGTTCATCAATATCTAATTTAACATTGGCCAGTGTATATTATTATCACAATACGACCGTGCAGCCTAAATTTCTCATTTTCTAAATCTGACTAGAAGTATCCATTCGGTAATAAATCAAACAGACCAGCCAAAGGCTGATAACGCAGCAAAGCTGAGGATTGCATAGGTGTAACTCGATACACGAACCGCCAGCATCAGCGGAAGACGGTATTTACGGTGGCCACTCACTTGAACCGTCTCGAGTGTACAATTACGCCTATGCGAACATTGCTTTGTATTCATGTAAGTTTACAAAACAAGACTACATGCTCTAACTGCATGCAGATTCAAGCATAATAAAAACGACATGCATATAATATTGTACTAATCTACGTCCGTATGTATATTGGACAACCAATATCAATAAAATAGGTCGTTACTACGGTGAATAACGTGTTGGTGGTTTTATTGTTCTACCCACCCGACTACGAGTAACCTGTGGTATTTTTACAGTTTCCCTAATTAACAGGTCTCCCATCGGAATGGGTGATGTACCGCGGGTGGGAGTTGTGAGTGGTGTTATGTAAGGCGTATGGCATGGGCACAATTGTATCTCAGGCGACTCGGGCCGACGTGGTGAGTCCCATACGCTACATGGCTCCACCCACACATCTTCATCCTGGTTTTTGGGTACGTACTAACTGTTCTGTGTCAATCTTGTTTTCTGAGGCACTACCCGTGCTGTAAGCGCAA
>CM055265.1:112884264-112902135 GCA_029237695.1 Conchocele bisecta
TTGCGCTTACAGCACGGGTAGCGCCTCAGAAAACAAGATTGACACAGAACAGTTAGTACGTACCCAAAAAACCAGGATGAAGAGTGTGGGTGGAGCCATGTAGCGTATGGGACTCACCACGTCGGCCCGAGTCGCCTGAGATACAATTGTGCCCATGCCATACGCCTTACATAACACCACTCACAACTCCCACCCGCGGTACATCACCCATTCCGATGGGAGACCTGTTAATTAGGGAAACTGTGAAAATACCACAGGTTACTCGTAGTCGGGTGGGTAGAACAATAAAACCACCAACACGTTATTCACCGTAGTAACGACCTATTTTATTGATATTGGTTGTCCAATATACATACGGACGTAGATTAGTACAATATTATATGCATGTCGTTTTTATTATGCTTGAATCTACATGCAGTTAGAGCATGTAGTCTTGTTTTGTAAACTTACATGAATACAAAGCAATGTTCGCATAGGCGTAATTGTACACTCGAGACGGTTCAAGTGATTGGCCACCGTAAATACCGTCTTCCGCTGATGCTGGCGGTTCGTGTATCGAGTTACACCTATGCAATCCTCAGCTTTGCTGCGTTATCAGCCTTTGGCTGGTCTGTTTGATTTATTACCGAATGGATACTTCTAGTCAGATTTAGAAAATGAGAAATTTAGGCTGCACGGTCGTATTGTGATAATAATATGCACTGGCCAATATTAAATTAGATATTGATGAACAATTCAGTGTAACTCGATATGTGGATCTACCAAATAAATAAAATAAATAACTGTTATCAAATGATGTTATAAATATTGTATACACAGAGACTTTGGTGTAGTTGGGCGACACGTAGACAATACATACGTTATATGTCATGCCTTTACCTTATGTTTGAGACTATTAGAGCGGGTCCTTGATCCGGAGGCCAACGTATGACCGGTTGAAATCCCGGACACATTCCGTATGCTGTCATAGCATGACTATGTTACATTGCTTCAGTAGCGCCCGTTTTGTCGACTTCTATAAGTGTTCCACACCCCACCCACAGCCCGAACACAAACACGATATATGTTCACGTTAGCCCCTTGTACTGCGAGAAGCCAACTAGTAATCACACCATAGTAATATTCATTATATGATAGCCTACACCTTCTGTTGTTCGCTTTTGTTTTAAGGAATCAACATTTGACGAACCGTATGCCTTGTCCAGTTGAAAAATGTTCGGAAGTCGTTACGTCACGGCGAAACTTGGACCGCCATTGATCCGAAAGGCATGTGAATATGACTGTCATGTATACATGTGCATATTGTGGCTCACGACGTTAACGTCGCGATGACATGAGGCGCCACCTGCAGAAATTACACCAGCGGGCGCTCTGGTCGGCGGAAGTTGGCGATCACGCGACTGTGTCGTATAACAGAAATCGCCTATACATTGACCCTGGTACGACCGCCAAACCTACTAAAAAAGGCCAGTCCGAGATCTTTTCAGAGTTGACACTGGCGCTCCAGAATGCCATGACCTCTTTACACATTGTCTTACCCGCACCCAGAGCACCCATCCCTGTATCCACCGCAACCGCCATGCCCTTGCCCGCTCCCCAGACGACTCTGGCCCCGATAGCAATCCCAGTCTCTGCCTTACCTGGACAGGGACCTAACCCTACGCCCGACCCTTCCCATGCCCCTACCTCGTTGACAACTTCCTCCCGGGATATAAGCATCACCCTTACGCCTCGTCCTACATTCACATTGCGATATACGTCCTCGTCCATGCACACCACAGTGGTGACATCTTCTACCACCCAGGTGTCTTCTTCCGTTTTCGTTCTGGCGTCATCAACGACGCCAAAAAAAACCGTTTCCAATGCCGTCCCGTCGACCACACCTTACTCGGGAGACCATATTACCATCGTTCGCCGTAAGGACCCTCTTGGCCTGGATAGTTCTCCCACTCCACCGCCCGTGCATAATCATCGTCATAGCATCAACCTGCCTACCCTGAAAATTCCCGATGTTCCCACGTCCCTTGACGATATCAATTGTTACATCGAGTGGACAGAGGGTTTGAAGTCTTCACTTAAGGCGGCACAACTTCGCGCGTTGGAGGCGAGGGAGGATGCCCGTCGGCGAGAGATACGTACGTGGCGGTTCCGGGTTCGGGATTTGGAGAGGAGCAATCGTTGCTGTCTGCGTCTCTCCCCACGGCGACGTCCACCCTGTTCCAGGAGGCGGATACGTCGAGGCAGCTTCCCCGCGATCACGAAGCAGTCTTCTTTGCGGGGAAACAAGTCAGCGCCCGTGAGAAACCCAACTGGAAGCGACGTCGCTTGGACCGTTGACCGGACATGTCACGCATTATAATGCTCGCGAATGCCATTGTGTGAGTGCGACGTCCGTGCGTATGGTCGGACAACCATGGGAAAAATATGGCTATCACAAGGGCTGGAATTTGCAAAGTCGGCTTTTGTGGCAGTTATATTAGCATCCATGAGTCTCGGCACAGCGGGGGATACTCTACATTCCTTGTGGTGCTCAGTAACTTACGTCCGAAATCCTGCCACTTCCAGCTGGAATTGATATTTTGTATTCCTGCCGGATAGTGGATGTCACCGTGCAGCACAATTAAAATTATTACAACATTATGGCCGCCACAAGGACTTGTGTAAATACATGTATGATCATTATGTTAGCTGGTAAATATGATTGCCATGGTTTTGTTGCATAAATGTGCTCTGTATTGAAATGACAGGACCGTTCCAAATAACTAAGTGTTGACTATATTCAGATCACATGCGTCTTCGTTAGGCATTCTGTCTTCAATATGGTAATCTGCCTAGCTATTAAACATTACATTGTTCTATTGTCTGCTATATCGCCCTTTTTAGACTCTGTACCACACACTGTGCTTATGATACGCAGGCGAAATATGCATATGCATATACCTTCCTTTTATAATGTATAGATTTGTTGAATTCCATATGTTAATATCTGATGCTGCCATATACGGGATGATGTGCACATTGGAACGTATTTGCTGTCGTGCTATCGTGAAGTGATCAGACGGTGTGAGTGAAGCATTTACGTTCTAGCGTTTTCGTCTGCTTTCCTGGTATAGTTTGGCAGCAGATGGCAACATGAGAAAACTCCAACAAATGGATTTTAGAGACGGAACACGCGTCCATATGACAACCATGTACATGTATGGCTAAAAGGGGAACAGATGCTGGATTATTGTGAGATCTGCGTATTTTAGTTACTGCCCCTGGTACCGTGGTTGGATATGTGCAGCGATTGAGTATGTTACTGTTCACAGAACGCCTTCATCCTTACGATGCCTGTCAAAATTGGTTGCAAAGGATGGCGATATAATTAAAACTGGTTGGCAGTATGCTATGTTTAACTCTAAATTTTTTGTTATAAGTATTATTATATAACTATTCGTACATGTGCACACGTTACCAGCGTTTATTAGTGTCCGTTTTTTTGTGTTTGGTAATTGTTATGATACATGCTCTCTCAGTGGCAATGTTTGAAGTGGTGGGGAGTGTGGTCGTGGGCCATATGTCATTCAGTTCAGACCGAAAGTACCTGACTGTCTGTCGTTGCTTTACGCCGCATACACGTGTATTGCTTGGTTCCCTATTTGTGCACCGCCTGTGAGTAGCGAGTCGGTACTGTAT
This sequence comes from Conchocele bisecta, assembly GCA_029237695.1. NCBI lineage: Eukaryota > Metazoa > Mollusca > Bivalvia > Lucinida > Thyasiridae > Conchocele > Conchocele bisecta. Next base: position 112,887,943 of record CM055265.1, read on the forward strand.
GTACATAGTTTACTGAGCCGGGCACCGTATGGGCGGAGCAAGGAATATTGGGTTTGACATGCGCAGCAGTATACGTCCGTTCCTTATTAGGTCATTCGGGCACAGTTGTCCGAAAGACATTGCTTTCTGGGACAGTTTCGGTCCCTAGGAGCCCACGTGACTTGGACTCTATAAATACCCCCGGTTCGCGGGCCGGGGAGTTGGCCGATTTCTAGCAATTACAACGCACCTCCATTAAGTAAATAATTACAAATTTAATTGTACATTCACTATTAACTTGGAGATTCTCAAATTATACATCTTTGGGGACACTATCGACATGGTGAGTCATTCATAATTACTATAGCATACAGGATGCACGGCCACTCCCCCATGTTGCATAATTAAATGCCCTTTATGTTCCCATATTTTGATATCGTGTATGTTTATTAATATCAAGTAGTTTCGTATAATCATAGAAATAAAATATATTATCACCCACCAATCTTGTCGGTGTGTTTCAAATCATTTGTGCGAAGGAGGCCAGGATCACCCAGAGAACCTGCTAAAATAACCGGCGGTGGTTCTGTCTGTGAACACCATAGACCCTGATCAGCCTGCACACAGACTAACCCACCCGGTTACAATACTATATACAAGTAGCAAAACAATTATAACACACATGGATGCCAGTAATTTGTATTGGGACAAACTTGAAGCAGCGTTACGCTGCGCGCCAACCGTCAAATACCATATACAATTACATGTATTGCACTTCAGATTTGGTTAAACAAAGGCACGATCATTTTGCTTTTTAACATTTTGCCATCTGTCGAGAGTTTATCACGGTGGTGCTATGACTATGCTGGGACGCATGATGTATGTATGGTCCCCTGTAATATGCGATTTTTGTTTCATTGAATATTATTTAGATATAATTACCTCCCCAATAATATAGGTACGCTAAATTCAAATTAATAACACAAATCTACGTCATTTTCAATTGACTTAATTAGGAGCACGGGACATTTCTGTAGGTGGTCCGAAACGTCCATGGGCCGTAGTGGCAGATTTCTGTAGCCTATTTCACCAACATTGCAAAGTAAAATTATCTAGCAAATTATACTTTGAGGGAGAAATTTTCAATTTAAGGATAAATTTATTAATTGTTATTATACTGAATGTATTACATTATCACAGCCATTTTGGCTGTGATAATGTACTAATACATTCAGTATAATAATTTTGCATACTTTTAATCTTCAAATATATGCAGTCGTTAGTTATATATGAAATAATTAATTTCAGGAAAAATAAATGATTACTGCCTCAAAGTATACTTTGCTATAAAAGTATACTTTGCAATGTTGGTCGTGTATCCCGTCGTTCGGTAAAGATAACCAAGCATGCCATAAATGTCAACAGAACACGCAAGAACATGAGTGTTTATTATTAAATTCGTTTGAAACATATTTGCTTAGGTATCACTCAAGAATCATGCTGTAGTTATATGCTTCTGATAATTAAGGAGAATTGTGTCAACTTAGCGAATTCTAGTCAAGTCGCCCAATTTTTGGCTAAATCGACAGCATGTCGCCCACTGCCCAACTCGTCCCCTTTTGGGCTGATTTGTTAAAACGCTAACAGTCGGGTGATATTGTATGTTAACTAACACAGTCATATTCCATCTTGGATGTACATAATCAGCCAATACATCAGCCAATACAATTACATGAACAATTCCTTCCAAGAGGCGCTATTTGGTTAGGTCTTGGTCGTTTACAAATTATATTATTGCCAAGCAGGATGCAAGTCAAAACGGCCCCTGGTCAAAACGGCCCGGATTTGGTCAAAACGGCCCCAAGTTTTGGGAATTTGGTCAAAACGGCCCCTATTAAACGGCCCCCTATTATATATTATATATTTTTCTTTTTTCTACATATATATAAAAATATTCTTAATATTCATCTAAAATAACAATAATAAATGACCTTGTATTATGAATATTGATGAAAACTTTAATATGCATGCAATATATTATATGTGTGTATGGTTTGTATATCTTATCAATTACCATGGATGTTTTTCACACCTTTATGCAGACAAATGCCCATTATCTAACACTTTGTATTTTGGTGGGGATACAACACAATTAATAACAACTCGTTATAGCCGATAATATTAGTCTGTTATAGATTTGAATAAATACAATACAATATATTTTATTCTGGTATATAACATATATTACATGTATGTTTTTACCATAAGAAAAAGTAGAGATATAATAATTTAAATTAATTATCGTGTTTGAGGAGCTTAGAATGTGAAACCTGAATGATAGTAGGGGGGGGCAAGCACCCATAAAATGAATTCTGTTCAACCCGAGAGAGCAAAAGCAACGACTACTTTAAATCAATGCATTATATCATACTGAACACGAATCCGGTGTCGGTCAATCAAATCAGGTGGGACAAGGTCATTTTTGGGGTCATTAAGTGCACATGGGTTAAATGAGTTCAAAGCCAACTCTATTTTGATAATACAATGTACTTGCATAACATTACAGAACAATCCGATAAAGTATGTTTTATTGGTGATTATTGTTGTATGGGACATATACAACGCAATTCGGTTTGCTCGGGCGTCTCTATCGTTGAGAGTATCAACATATTCAAGATGGCCGTCAAGCATCAATATTTAGCCTGAAATGCGTACTTATTTGATGAATGAAAACAAATAGGCACTTGGATCTTGATTGGACGGACGCAGAAAACCCTTTGGATACCATGCATTAATTTTAAACATAGATGGAAGCTATCAACTCCATATGGATCCAAGATGGACGCCAAATATTCATCTAGAGCAGGCAGTATTATCTATACTGTGGTGGACCATATCTTGGTACTAAGCTAGATATGAACATATTAGTTTGATTTTCATCTGAGATAAGATATTAAAAATATAGATCAATATTTATGCTCTTCCTAAAGAGCGTGTTTAATTCAAAATGGCCGCCATATTTTCCAAAAACTCGAAAGTTATTGAATATAATGTTTACTTTTGCTTTACTTACATGTATGTATACTACTGCATTCTGTTAGGCGGTTAAATCAGTAAGTTGGACACACTTGATTTCGAAGTGATTTGTAATTGTGTTTATTAAAAATGGTCGTCACATTTAGGCTATTTTAATATAGTGTGGTACTGGTAATTGCGCGTTTCTTTTCATTTACTTTTTAAAAATAATTATAGGACAGATTCACATGTGTTCAGACTAGTAGATCGCTATATATATATTAGTAGATTGTATATGCCCCATAATACACTTGGTGATGCTCTAATTAGGTTACACCCGTTGTAGAGTCAGAATTGTAAAATATATGTACTGTTTGTTTTAAATATTGTATTTTATTGAGTCTTACGTTATCATATACATGTACGTCGTAAATTGCACTATAATGCCATATATGTATACACTACGTATTGCGATTGGTCCATATGCTATAGTTCGGCCATGTTCGCATTACAGTCAGATATCGAACTGTTAATAGAGTAGGCAGTCAAGTTCAGAATGCATCAACTTCCCTTTGATGTGTCAATCGCTGTGCCTACCTCGTCGTGTACCGCATTAATAAATTGATTATCGTTTTTCATAGATAGATAGTAGGCGTCGTTATAATGGAAAATGACACAATAGCCGCATTCGCATGGAATGTACCGGTATCTCATGGTTTCGATGTATGCAACAGACCCGTAACCAGACATTTATGAAGCAAGGAGTCTTTTCGATGGCTTGAATGGCCTGAGGCAGCTATGGGGTTACGGGGCAATGCTCTCCCAGACAATTGTGAACTCCATATGGTCTGAAATACCGTTTTATATTATCTCAACAAAAACTGAGCACATGCATGTAATACGACTCCCTGCTTGCATCAATATTATAAAAGTGTAGTGCATGAAAGAGTGGACATCAAGGCACGACGAAGGAGGTTGGTGAGGGGGTCGTCCGACCGCACCGACCCCCTGGTTACGGACATGTTGCAATAATAAAATGCAACATTGGTGTTCATGGTCGTGTTAAAGATGACATGACAGAGTTCCGGTTTAATGTTTAATGGCTTTAAACGGACTATGGACAGCTTATTTCATCTGCATGGATGGGGGCAGGTAACTGAATATTTGCATACAATTTCCATCCAGCCCCGATATTAGACAAACCAGATCTACTGTCAGGTCTTCAGCACACTATAGTAACTTAGCCCCCCCCCCCACCCCCTCCCCCATCCACATAAATGTAGTAGGATTACCAATGATCGTATACTCTTATAACGGGTTAGCCGGATTCAACTCTCGCCAACATCTTATATATATATATATGAATTTGTCAGTGGTGAATTGTTTTTATAGGTTATCAATACGTACTTCTATGGATGTAAACGCATAATGTAAGTACCAAACGCCAAATAATAATCAAGTCAGAATATATTTAAGACAAAATGTTGATACCTGGCGGCCATCTTGAAAATCGCAAAATGCACACCGGTTTGAACCACCATAAAATCGAAGCGTCTCATATATGTCCTAAGGAAGAATATTCAACAATTTAAACAACTTTATCTGATATTTGAAGCATGATATGCACGTACATGTCCATCTACTGATATAAAATGTGTTTTTGAACTCATTTGACCTCTTTGCACTTAATGACCTCAAAAGTGACCTTGTCCCACCTAATTTGATTTACCGACACCGGATTCATGTTCAGGAATGTATGATATATCAATCTAGCATAGTCGTTGATTTTGCTCTCTTGGGTTGAACAGAAATCGTTTTTAAGCCACTTCTCTTCAAGGTGCCCCTCCACTATGATAAGTTGAATGATATTGTATATACATTTATAAATAAATTACATGTACAAGCGTCAGTGCTTACGGCGATATTGGATAGCAATCACAGTGACGTTCCTGTTAGAATGCCATTGTGTTTGCAGCACATGTAGACAATAACACGTTGGCGAACAGTGTAGTTCTTTCTTTTTGTTTCTTCTTTTTTTTTAAGGTTTGAAAATATTTATTTTCCCCGTAATAGGTTTGTTGTGGGTCGGGGCCATCCCCCACAAACCGTACATAATATACATGTAATAGTCAGATACAAATACAAAATATACAATTACAGATATTCACCCTCTTTTGCTCTTGCAGTACTGGGTAGAAATCACTGTTCTATTAAGACTTCATGGTTGAGTGGTACATTAGAATCGTCATTAATGAGAGACCTGAATTTTCAATAAAAACGTGTTATTAAAAAAAAGACAGTAATACTTATAATAAACCCGCAGATGACAATGTCACTCTCCAGCGCTGCAAGAGCCAAAGTTTGATTTAGCATATGTAATACATATAATTGATTATATGTTATCATTCATATTACCCATGATCCAACTGAACCAGCCCCACTCTGTAAAAAGTTAAGTTCAATCCTACTGTGCATCTACATGTTTAAATCGTGTATTAACTCTTTCAACACTACAGCCGTTTATATAGGTGTTTTTAAACAGTGTAGATCCAGACGAGCCGGCTCATCAGGATCTGCACTCTTTGCAAGTAATTTTCATATTTGTTAAAAGAAAATAAAAATTATAAATAGATTATTTGAAAAGTATTTTGTGTTGAATGGAATTGACCGAAAATTAACATATTATATATAATCCATTCCAGTTATTTAGGGCTGAAAAGGTTAAATGTTAAAGTTGTTGGTAACATTATGTATTGACAAGCCAATGTACAATCTGTTCCGATCCCCACACTGATTATAAAACAAAACGCGGCTGGTTCCGTCAGATCATGGTCTTTGCTTGAACCTGTATTACTCTGTGTATATTATATTCTTCTACTAGATTCATATTTATAATGTCTTTATTTCCCAAACCTATAATATGAGGTGGAATGGGGAGTGGGGAGGGGCGGGGAAGGGGTTAAAACAAAGAAAGGAAGAAAAAAAACGCACAAAAGCAGAGATTTAGTATAGCACCCGCAACTAGCTCAGCTGAAGATGAAATCTTATTTTGGTATTTTTGTTACATAAATTAAACTTTTGAAATGATAAAATCTTCCCAAATTTTTGTAAAGTTTTCAAGTTTGTTGGCCATTATTGCTGCCTTCCTGGATGTTTCATACAATAGTTGAATTCGATGCTTCAGTATGCTGAGACTTGGTACTACTTTTGAACACCGGTAATAATAGAGATAGTATTTAGTTTCTAATAGTATTAATTGTTTGAAGATACTTATTGTTTTTTCGTAAATCCCAAAGATGAATGATTTTTCGTTAATTGTAATAGTTATATTTTTGGTCGCTAACCATTCTTGAAGTTCCCTAAATATGTTTTGTGTAACCTTACAATCCCAAAACAAATGTTTTATTGTTTCCGAGAAATTCTTACAGAATGCACATAATGGACTACTGACAATTTTAATCTTATTTAGGAAATCATTTGTGGCCATAATATTGTGGTTTATTCGGTACTGGAACCATTTTCGAGTTGTGTCTTTTGTTATGATATGCGGCCATAAATATATTTTCTTCCATGTTTCATTGTTAAAATTATAGGTGGAGTTCCATTTAATTTTACCAGCTGGAGTTTTCAGAATTGGAGTTTAATGCGAGGTAAATGTCTTTTGTGTCCCGGTTTTGTTTTTTTAGGTATATTTTTTATTTTGTATGGAGTAAATGGCATTTGTAACTTTTTTTACGATATTGATAAGTTTCAAACTTTTACCCCAATCTTTTATTGCTTTGACAAGGCCATAATATTGAAGAAAGTTTATATTTATGTTGAAATGTTTTTAAGTTCATTTTGAGAGGCAAAAGTTCCATCAATTTTGATAATGTAATTTATAAAACATATTCCCTTATCAAACCATGCCTTATTGAAGAAGGTTGTCCCACATTTTATGTCCTTATTAAAAAATAATGGGCTAGAAAGAAATGCATCCATGTTTATCGGCTTAAGCTTATTTTGTAATTTTAGATGAGCTTTTAAAACATCCCGCCAAAAAAGGTTTGAAATCTTTCCTATTTTTTGTTCGATGTACATATCTCCCAATTTAAAAATATTATCTGTATCAATTTCTGTATTTAAAATGTTTATAAATTTGTATTTGTTGCACACTATTCTTCTTACCCATGTTGTTTTAAAGACGATATATAGTCCTCAATATTTGGCATTTTTAGTCCGCCATCCTCATATTGTTTGCATGTGATAGTGCCTTTTACTCCTGATTTACCTTGCCATAAAAATTCATACATAATGCTGCTTATATCTTTAACACATGTTTGATTTCTGGGGTTAGGTAGGGATATAAACAGGTGATTTAAAGATGGGAGAAGAAGAGACTTTATGACTGTGATTCGGCCTAATGGTGTTAAGTACCTTTTGTTCCAGCTGTTGATTTTTTTCTTTTATGAGCCTCATTTTTTCCGAGAAATTTATGTTCACAATTTTTTCTAAATCTGTGTCAAAAGTAATTCCAAGCAATTTAAATCTGTTATTTCCCCACTTTAGCTTCCATTTTGTTTTAATTGAGTCTTGGCTAAAAAAATTTGCCCCAATCCAAATAACTTGTGTTTTATCAAAATTAACTTTAAGTCCTGACATATGCGCATACATTTCCAGTTCATTAAGTGTTTCATTTAGTGATTCACTTGATCCATCCAAGAAGGCACTAGTGTCATCTGCAAACTGTGTTAGTTTATATTCTGTTACCATTTTATTAATTCCTTTATTTTTATGATTTTTGCGTATTCTGATTGCAAGTATTTCTGCGCATAAGATAAATATGTACGGGGAGAGTGGGTCCCCCTGACGACAGCCTCGATGTATTGAAAAAAAGGTGAGAGGTTACAATGTTGATTAACTGATAGTTGAGCATTTTTATAGAATAATGTAATCCATTGCCTAATATTTGGTCCGAATTTAAAGTAGCGAAATACTTTATGAATATAGTTCCACGATATAGAGTCAAATGCTTTCTCAAAGTCTATAAGAAGAAGAAGTCCTGGGATATTGTTTTTTTTCAATATACAAATGTATTGCATAATGTCGTATACCTGTCTAGTGTTTTCCCCCATGTATCTTCCTGAAATAAATCCTGTTTGGTCCCCATTTATTAATTTGTCTAATACTGTTTTTATTCTATTAGCGATAGATGCTGATGCCATTTTGTAAATTGAATTTAATTATGAAATAGGTCTATAATTTTTTAGAAAATGTCGAGATTTATTTTCTTTTGGGATTAGTGTTATTATACCCTGCCGTTGAGTTATAGATAGTTCACCCTTCTGGTAGCTATAATGTATTGCCCTACAAATTAAATCACCCAGTTTATGACAAAACATTTTATAAAATTCGCATTCAAATCCGCTTGTACCTGGGCTACGGTTGTTCGTCATGTTTTTTAGTGCAAAGGCTAGTTCAGTTTTTGTGATTAATCCCTCTAGTTTTTCTGATTCTGTTTCATTTAATTTTGGTACATGCATATTTTCCAAAAAAATATCCAAATCTAAATCTTTATAAGCAGCTGTGTTTTTATTGCTATACAGTTTGGTGTAAAATAGTTCTGTTTCTTTTAATATTGTAACAAACGCAAGCGAGCGATCTTACGATTTGTTGTTGTGTCAGGATGGCTTATGGAGAGTCAATGGAAGATGTTTATTCCGGTATTTAGTTTATTATCTGAGTGTTATTCTACAACAAGACCATGACGGGTACTGGTTACAATCAGGTGCCGACTACTGGTCACTGGCGAGAATACGCCACATAGATGTTATCCTTTGCTCTTATGAGCTGAACCATCCGATCCTAGCCAATTGGGTTGTATTTATAGGTTCTGAAACTGTACCACATGACGTCACTTGACCAATCATGATGCTTGGGCGTCGGGCAAATCTGTCAAAAATGTCAGCCATCTTGCCAGATTTGCGAGATCGCCAAAAATGACGTCATCACCATGAGACTTTTAACAATTTCACACATTAAAACAGCTCAAAATCTATCTGGCACATCCCAAATATGTAGTTTGTATATTTATCTTGGTATTTACACAGGTAATCAAGAGTGGTTCAGTGATTTCATAACTTTATGTGACAATTTTGATGCGGAGACGCTGGCGTTTTCGCATTCAAAATTGAGCGCCACTTCAACTTGATTTTATCCTTAGAATCAACCAAAACAGGAATGTACAGTCTGAAACTTTGTGTAAATGTTAGTCTTACACATTAATTAGGATTTACAAACCAAGCCTCGTGAATATCTGATTAAATAGCCTTAATTTAGCAATTCTAATGTGCTTCTCAGGATCTGTCAGATTTGGCAGATCTGCCAAACATGGCCGCTGTCGGAGAGAAATCATGAACATGTCAACTTGCCAGACTTGGAATGTAAACAAACATAGGACACAATAGGCATGCAGGATGTGGGTCAAGACTCTCATAAGATATTCCTTTTTGCAAGAAAGAGTGAACTAGTCATTGAAACACTTCCATCATCCTAAGAATAAGACTGCCAGACACTGTCAGCAAGGTTGCCAGACATGTTTGTCAGTCTTATCACAATTCTGTCAAGTTGCTAGATTTCTTCCTGTGGCCATAAAAGATATCAGGCATGTTTGTCTTAGTGAAAATGTGGAAGTATATGCCTGAATTACCATTATATTAGCTACAGAGTGTAGATATGTCAATAATAATACCATATTTAGCTTGTCAAAATGAGTCGTGTACACCACCCACTCACTTTGCATGGGGGTTATAATTACACTCAGGTTCTATTCTGTTACAATATCTCTGACTGATTTGTAATTATTTTGCCATTTTCTGTTTCAAGTTTTGGTATTGTTTTACTTATAAAGTTATGAGATTCGAGTGCACAGAAGTTTTTTGTTGGTTTTTCTCCTTCATTTATATTTAGAGCCCTTGATCGAATAACTGAACCATTTACTTTAATTTTACGAATTTCCTGGAGTTCTAATTTTAAAATTTCAATTTTATTATGTCTTCTTTCTTTAATTGTTTTTCCATGTCTAATATTTGTTCTGTTAATGATTTTTCTTTTTGATTGGTTTCTTTTTTTATAAAGAATAAGAAATAGATTTTCCACGTAGTACCATCATAAGTTGATCGTTAATTGTGAATTGCAATTCGTTGTTTGGTATTTCATGTAAGTTTTCTCGGTTATATATTGGAATAGCATATTGATTTTTTATTTCTTCTATTTTTTCATTAATCATGTTTATGTAATTTATGTCTTTCAGCATTGAATTGTTATGTTTCCATAGTGGTTTTCCCTTTATAAAATTGTTGAAACGTAAACTTAACAAGAACTGCGTCTGTCGAACGCGGATGCCACCTGCAGCATATTTGAGAAACTGTGACAAAGTGGTTAAGTCATTTAAGTAACCTGGTGAAGGTGAAAAGGCGAAGGTCATATAAATTATGAAAAGGCAGGTGTGGCACACATACCAATGAATGAAGTGTTGAAGTATTGAAGCGATTAAGCAACTTATGTAGATGCTATGGCCAGTTTGAGAAACTGTGATGAACTGGTTAACCAAAATTGTTAAGTCATTTAAGTAACCTGGTGAAGGTGAAAAGGCGAAGGTCATATAAATTATGAAAAGGCAGGTGTGGCACACATACCAATGAATGAAGTGTTGAAGTATTGAAGCGATTAAGCAACTTATGTAGACGATATGGCCAGTTTGAGAAACTGTGACGAACTGGTTAACCAAAATTGTTAAGTCATTTAAGTAACCTGGTGAAGGTGAAAAGGCGAAGGTCATATAAATTATGAAAAGGCAGGTGTGGTACACATACCAATGAATGAAGTGTTGAAGTATTGAAGCGATTAAAAGCAACTTATGTAGACGATATGGCCAGTTTGAGAAACTGTGACGAACTGGTTAACCAAAATTGTTAAGTCATTTAAGTGAAGGTGAAAAGGCGAAGGTCATATAAATTATGAAAAGGCAGGTGTGGTACACATACCAATGAATGAAGTGTTGAAGTATTGAAGCGATTAAGCAACTTATGTAGACGATATGGCCAGTTTGAGAAACTGTGACGAACTGGTTAACCAACCATTGTTAGTCATTTAAGTAACCTGGTGAAGTTCAAAAGGCGAAGGTCATATAAATTATGAAAAGGCAGGTGTGGTACACATACCAATGAATGAAGTGTTGAAGTATTGAAGCGATTAAGCAACTTATGTAGACGATATGGCCAGTTTGAGAAACTGTGACGAACTGGTTAACCAAAATTGTTAAGTCATTTAAGTAACCTGGTGAAGGTGAAAAGGCGAAGGTCATATAAATTATGAAAAGGCAGGTGTGGTACACATACCAATGAATGAAGTGTTGAAGTATTGAAGCGATTAAGCAACTTATGTAGACGATATGGCCAGTTTGAGAAACTGTGACGAACTGGTTAACCAAAATTGTTAAGTCATTTAAGTAACCTGGTGAAGTTCAAAAGGCGAAGGTGATATCAATTATGAAAAGACAGGTGTGGCACACATACCAGTGAATGAAGTGTTGAAGTATGGAAGCGATTAAGCAACTTATGTAGATGATATGGCCATTTTGAGAAACTGTGACAAACTGGTTAACCAAAATTGTTAAGTCATTTAAGTAACCTGGTGAAGGTCAAAAGGCGAAGGTCATATACATTATGAAAAGGCAGGTGTGGCAGACATACCAATGAATGAAGTGTTGAAGTATTGAAGCGATTAAGCAATTTATGTAGATGATATGGCCATTTTGAGAAACTGTGACGAACTGGTTAACCAAAATTGTTAAATCATTTACGTAACCTGGTGAAGGTCAAAAGGCGAAGGTCATATAAACTATGAAAAGGCAGGTTTGGCACACATACCAATGAATGAAGTGTTGAAGTATTGAAGCGATTAAGCAACTTATGTAGATGATATGGCCATTTTGAGAAACTGTGACGAACTGGTTAACCAAAATTGTTAAGTCATTTAAGTAACCTGGTGAAGGTCAATAGGCGAAGGTCATATAAATTATGAAAAGGCAGGTGTGGCACACATACCAATGAATGAAGTGTTGAAGTATTGAAACGATTAAGCAACTTATGTAGATGCTATGGCCAGTTTGAGAAACTGTGACAAAGTAGTTAACCGAAACGGACGGACGGACGGACGGACGGACGGACAGACGAACGGACGGTCCAAAAACAATATGCCACCCGGCTCTTCGAGACCGGTGGCATAACAATACAGGTGAATGATCAGATCTGTAGCTATTTTTAATGATGCAGTTTTTAATTGAAGGTAAAGTATTTTCAGAGATGAGGAAGAAATCTAGTCTTGCTTGCTGAAAAGGCTGTCGTCGTCTCCATGTGAACCTTTTCATTAGGGGGTGATTTTCTCTAAAAGGGTCGATTAAATATAGTGTAGTTCTTGATCAGACTGCGAATTCAGTTATGTGCTGGCTGGCTATATTGCAAGAAATAAATTACATATTTTAAGTTACAGTATGGCTATAAAAACAAATATATAGATTGCAAAATGGGAAACAGTGTAAACCCTAATCAGACTGTGAATGCAAGTTTCCCCTCTAGATCTATAGCCTCAACAAGTGATTATGTACAATATGGGAAACAGTGTAGATACGATCAGACTGTGTGTGCACATTCCCATATATAGCATCAACAAGTGGCTATGTACAATATGGGAAACAGTGTAGATCCTGATCAGACTGTGTGGGCATATTCCAATATATCTATAGCATCAACAAGTGGATATGTACAAGATGGGAAACCATATAGCTATATGACTTCAATCATTTTTTTTTTAATTATTTAGCAATATAGTAGTTCAAACACTTTAGCCGAAAAACTATCCCACCCTTCGATAATTGGATTAATCCTGCTATGCAATCAATAGAAAATAACTGACCATCAGGCTAGTGACATCGCCTAACGATTTTCACGAAAAATATGAAAATATTTTGTACCGAATACGGATGAAATACGGTAATATGACACAATGTTTGTGTTGTTTTATTAAATTATATTAATTATCATTATTATTTCATTATATTACATTATACTACATTATACAAGCTATATACTATCAAAAACTCTGAAAAACAAGTAAACTAAAAATTATACCTGATTTTTTTTTTGGGGCCGTTTTGACCATTTATTTTGGACGGGGCCGTTTTGACCCATTTAGGCGGACCGTTTTGACCATGGGCCGTTTTGACCATGGGCCGTTTTGACTGTAACCCGCCAAGCATCGCGCATTAAATTGATAATTATTATCTGATAACGATCTATATCAGTTGTTATCTAGCTGCACGTTTTAGGCAACAGGAAAAATGTCTGTATACTCCTTTGGCGCTCGGCTGAAAATTTCGACCTACCCCTACCCAGAGTAGAACTTTATGAAATATATCTATTCTTACAGGAAATTCATCGTAGAATTCGAATCTGCGTGTTAAAATTGCGAAAACCGCGGCCGAATATGTTTTTTTCGCTGGTTTCTATGGTAACCAATATTTTTTTCCAGAAAATTCAAAATATATATTTAAACATCTACGTGTTGCAAAACAACATATAAAGTTGTATATTTGGTAAACTGTCTTCATTTTACACGCACACATATTTTGGAATCGAACAATAATATTAAAATGCATGTTCGTAGACGGTAACCATGGAAACGTGGGTTTCTAGCCAATCGGGAAGATTAGCGTTTGCAACGGGCTGTACCTTGGTATTTATGAACAATTAACGTCAGTTGTAATGTTATACATTTCGACACACATAACTGACGACGAAAACTAACACTTCTATACTTTCAAATGCAATAATAATCACATTATACGTAGTTTGGTTGGTCTAATTATCTAAACTATACGCGAATGCTGAGCAGATGCAAATTATCATAATAATTAGAAAAAAATGTAATTGCCGTGTATAATTATAATCGTTGCCCGAATGTTATAATATATAGAGAACCCTCGTACAAAGAAAAATATGTACACATACATGCTCGACTGTCTGTCGACAATTTTAACATTTTCAAGATGGCCGCCAAATCTAACGAACTATTGCTGAGCAGATAAAATAATCATAGAATCGAGAACAAATGTTGTGTATTTGACCGATGCAACGAACGGGATATTATACACACGATCAT
>CM055265.1:112902635-112938962 GCA_029237695.1 Conchocele bisecta
TGTCTTTCCGTCCGCCACAAAACTTAACAATTGTAAATTTCCTTTTAACTTAACTCTTTCCCTTTGTTGCGGAAAATCTTTCATATTTTACCCGCCCCTTCTCTGACACTCATACATCATTCTGCAACAAACCTACGACCCCCATTTATGCCAGGGGTCAAGGTCACGGACTTAGAATGTCTAGTTTGATTTTTTCAACTGGAACCACCATCGCACTCTCCATATGTGCTGACATAGTCTGTTATCTGAAAATGATAGTATGCGAGCTGCAATTCATTCTAGGTCAGGGCTGACACGGGGGGGGGGATTCCGTAAGCCCCCGCTTACTGACAAATCTAGTTGTTTATACTTTTAGCTAGCCATGATCTTTACCTATGTACTTTTTATGCTCAGTCGTTTTAACAAATTTAATCCAACACACGAAGCCCTGTCTATGTTGTATAATACATATATTTGAATAATAGGAACACATGATTGAATGGGACGTGTGATCTCAGGATCCCCATTGCGACATATTAAGGGGAATGTGACGGCATGAGCCCTGTCTATATTGTCTAGTGGAATCATCTCAATAACAGGAACACATAATTGGGTGGGGCACTTCTCCCGTAGCACCTGCAAAATATTGTTTTATGCGTGGTTGACAAAAATAACACGAACATGGGCAACTTGTGACACATTGTGACCCCTTAAGGGAAATGTGACGTCTATGCTGTCTAGTATACATAGCTGAATAAGGAGAACATAAACATGAGTGGTCACTTCTCCAGACGCGCATGTAAACATATTATGTTTTATCCGAGTATGAAAAAATAACACGAACATGGGCAACTGGTGACCTGAGGACCCTATTGCGACACCTTAAGGGGAATGTGACGGCATGAACGATCGTCTTTGTTGTCTAGTATATATAATTAACTGTCTGAGTAACAAGAACACAGGCTTGAGTGGGGCACGTCTCCCGAAGCACTTGTAAAAAATATATTTTACCGGGTACACATGCCGTCATATTCCCTTAAGGGGTAGCAATGGGGGTCCTCAGATCACCATTTGCCCATTTTCGTTTTATTGTTGTCATACCGGATAAAAACTGTTAGTTTACAAGTGCTTTGGAAGAAGTGCCCCACTCAAGTGTGTGTTCCTATTATTCTTATATATATACTAGACAACATAGATGGAGGTTCATGCCGTCACATTCCCCTGAAGGGGTCTCAATGGGGGTCCAAAGATCACCATTTGCCCATTTTCGTTTTATTTTTGTCGTACCCGCATAAAACATAATTATGTTTTTACAAGTGCTTCTGGAGAAATTTCCCACTCAATCGTGTGCTCCTATTATTCAGACGTATATACTAGACAACAAAGTCGGCGTTCATGCCGTCACATTCCCCTTAAGGGGTCGCAATGGGGTCCTGTGGGTCACCACTTGCCCATTTTCGAGTTATTTTGTCATATCCGGATAAAACCTATTTGTGTATAAATGCTTCGGGAGAAGTGCCTCACTCAATCATGAGTTCATATTAATCAGATATATATACTAGAAAACGTAGAGGGGGGTTGTTCATGCGTCACTTATTCCCGTCAATGGGTCTGTCAATCTGGGGTCCTGATGTCACCAGTTGCCCATGTTCGTGTTATTTTTAAATACCGTATGAAACTTTTTTTTTTACAAGTACGGGGGTTCATGCCGTCACATGGGGTCGCAATGGGGGTCCTGATGTCACCAGTCCATTTTCGTGTTATTTTTCATACCCGCATAAAACTCTTTTTTGTACAAGTACTTCGGTAGAAGTGCCTCACTCAATCGTGTGTTCCTATTATCCAGTAATATATATTAGACAACATAGACGGGCGTTCATGCCGTCACACTCCCATTAAGTGGTCGCAATAGGGGTCCTGAGGTCACCAGTTGCCCATTTTCAAGTTGTTTTTATCACACCCGCATGACATATTATTTTTTTGCAAACGCTTCGGGAGAAGTGCCCCACTCAATCGGTTGTTCCTATTATCCAAAAATATATACTAGACAACATAGACGGGGGTTCATGCCGTCACATTCCCCTTAAGGGGTCTCAATGGGGGTCCTAAGATCACCATTTGCACATTTTCGTTTTATTTTTGTCATACCAGGATAAAACATATTATTTTACAAGTGCTTCGGGAGAAGTGCCCCACTCAAATGTGAGTTCCTATTATTGAGACATATATACTAAACAACATAGACGGGGGTTCATGCCGTCACATTCCTCTTAAGGGGTCGCAATGGGGTCCTCATGTCACCAGTTGCCCATTTTCGTGGTTTTTGTCAAACCCGGATAAAACATACTATTTTACAAGTGCTTCGGGAGAAGTGGCCACTCAAGCGTGTCTTCCTATTATTGAGACATATATACTAGACAAGATAGACGGGCGTTCATGCCGTCACATTCTCCTTAAGGGGTCGCAATAGGGGTTATGGGGTCGCCATGTTGCACATTTTCGAGCTATTTTTTGTACTTACCCGTATAAAAAAAACATATTTTTTACAAGTGCTTCGGAGAAGTGCCCCACTCAATGATGTTTTCTATTATTCAGACATTATATACTAGACAACTTAGACGGGGGTTCATGCCGTCACATTTCCCTTAAGAGGTCCATATGGGGATCCTAAGGGTCACCAGTTGCCCATTTTCGCGTTATTTTGTCATACCGATAAAACATACGTTTTTACAAGTGCTTCGGGAGAAGTGCCCCACTCAATGGTGTTTCCCTATTATTCAGACATATGTACTAGACAACTTAGACGCGTTCATGCCTCGTCACATCCCCTTAAATGGGTTCTTGGGCTCAATAGGGGGACTGGTGTCACCAGTTGGCCATTTTCGAGTTATTTCTGTCATACCCGGATAAAACATATTATTTTACAAGTGCTTCGGGAGAAGTGCCCCACTCAATCGTGTGTTCCTATTGTTGAGACATATATGCTAGACAACATTGACGGGGGTTCATGCCGTCACATTCCCCTTAAGGGGTCGCAATAGGGGTCCTGGTATCACTAGTTGGCCATTTTCGACTTATTTCTGTCATAGTCGGAAAAAACATACTTGTTTACAAGTGCTTCGGGAGAAGTGCCCCACTCAATCCTGTGCTCCTAATTTTGAGACATATATACTAGACAACATAGACGGGGGTTCATGCCGTCACATTCCCCTTAAGGGGTCGCAATATGGGTCCTAGGATGACAAGTTGCCCATTTTCGGGTTATTTTTGTCATACCCGGATAAACATACTTTTTTAACAAGTGCTTCGGGAGAAGTGCCCCACTCAATCGTGTGTTTCTATTGTTGAGACATATATACTAGACAACATAGACGGGGGTTGATGCCGTCACATTCCCCTTAAGGGGTCGCAATATGGGTCTTGGGGTCACCAGTTGCCCATTTTCGAGTTATTTGTGTCATAGTCGGATAAAACATACTTTTTTACAAGTGCTTCGGGAGAAGTGCCCCACTCAATCGTGTGTTCCTATTGTTGAGACATATATACTAGACAACATAGACGGGGGTTCGTGCCGTCACATTCCCCTTAAGGGGTCGCAATATGGGTCCTGTGGTCACAAGTTGCCCCTTTTCGGGTTATTTTTGTCATACCCGGATAAACATATTTTGTTTACAAGTGCTTCGGGAGAAGTGCCCCACTCAATTGTGTTTTCCTATTATTCAGACGTATATACTAGACAACTTACACGGGGCTTCATGCCGTCACATTCCCTTAAGGGGTCCATATGGGGATCCTGGGGTCACCAGTTGCCTATTTTCGCGTTATTTTTGTCATAGTCGGATAAAACATACTTTTTTACAAGTGCTTCGGGAGAAGTGCCCCACTCAATCGTGTGTTCCTATTGTTGAGACATATATATAGACAACATAGATGGGGGTTCATGCCGTCACATTCCCCTTAAGAGGTCGCAATATGGGTCCTAGGGTCACAAGTTGCCCATTTTCGGGTTATTTTTGTCATACCCGGATACAAATATTGTTTTACAAGTGCTTCGGGAGAAGTGCCCCACTCAATGGTGTTTTCCTATTATTCAGACGTATATACTAGACAACTTACACGGGGCTTCATGCCGTCACATTCCTCTTAAGGGGTCGCAATAGAGGTCCTGGGGTCACCAGTTGTCCATTTTCGCGTTATTTTTGTCATAGTCGGATAAAACATACATTTTTACAAGTGCTTCTGGAGAAGTGCCCCACTCAATGGTGTTTTCCTATTATTCAGACGTATATACTAGACAACTTACACGGGGCTTCATGCCGTCACATTCCCCTAAAGGGGTTGCAATAGGGGTCCTGGGGTCACCAGTTGACCATTTTCGCGTTAGTTTTGTCATAGTCGGATAAAACATACATTTTTACAAGTGCTTCGGGAGAAGTGCCCCACTCAATCGTGTGTTCCTATTGTTGAGAACATATTAACAGACAAGAGCGGGGGGTTCGTGCCGTCACATCCCCTTAAGGGGGTGCAATAAGTCCTGTGGTTCACAAGATGCCCCTTTTCTGGTTATTGTCATCCCGATAAACATATTTTGTTTACAAGTGCTTGGGAGTATTCCCCATTCATCGTGTGTTCCATTGAGACATATATACTAGACAAGATAGACGGGGGTTCGTGCCGTCACATTCCCCTTAAGGGGTCGCAATATGGGTCCTGTGGTCACAAGATGCCCCTTTTCTGGTTACTTTTTGTCATACCCGGATAAACATATTTTGTTTACAAGTGCTTCGGGAGAAGTTCCCCATAATCGTGTGTTCCTATTGTTGAGACATATTCAGACAAGATGACGGGTTCTGCCTCACATTCCCCTTAAGGGGTCGATGGGTCCTGTGGTCACAAGATCCCCCGGGTTATTTTTGTCATACCCGGATAAACTTATTTTGTTTACAAGTGCTTCAGGAGAAGTGCCCCACTCAATCGTGTGTTCCTATTGTTGAGACATATATACTAGACAAGATAGACGGGGGTTCGTGCCGTCACATTCCCCTTAAGGGGTCGCAATATGGGTCCTGTGGTCACAAGATGCCCCTTTTCGGGTTATTTTTGTCATACCCGGATAAACATATTTTGTTTACAAGTGATTCGGGAGAAGTGCCCCACTCAATTGTGTTTTTTCCTTTTTTTCCTATTATTCAGACGTATATACTAGACAACTTACACGGGGCTTCATGCCGTCACATTCCCCTTAATTGGGGTCCATATGGGGATCCTGGGGTCACCAGTTGCCTATTTTCGCGTTATGTCATAGTCGGATAAAACATACTTTTTTATTTTTTTCAATGCTT
The DNA here is from genome assembly GCA_029237695.1 of Conchocele bisecta. NCBI lineage: Eukaryota > Metazoa > Mollusca > Bivalvia > Lucinida > Thyasiridae > Conchocele > Conchocele bisecta. The sequence continues at coordinate 112,907,957 of CM055265.1, forward strand.
CGGGAGAAGTGCCCCACTCAATCGTGTGTTCCTGTTGTTGGGACATGTATACTAGACAACATAGACGGGGGTTCATGCCGTCACATTCCCCTTAAGGGGTCGCAAAAGGGGTCCTGGGGTCACCAGTTGGCTACTTTCGACTTATTTGTGTCATAGTCGGATAAAACATACTTTTTTACAAGTGCTTCGGGAGAAGTGCCCCACTAATCGTGTGTTCCTATTGTTGAGAAATATAGACAACATAGACGGGGGTGGCCGTCACATTACTAGTCGCATAAGACGGGGTTGATGCCGTCACATTCCCCTTAAGGGGTCGCAATATGGGTCCTGGGGTCACAAGTTGCCCCTTTTCGGGTTATTTTTGTCATACCCGGATAAACATCATTTTGTTTACAAGTGCTTCGGGAGAAGTGCCCCACTCAATTAAGTGTTTTCCTATTATTCAGACGTATATACTAGACAACTTACACGGGGCTTCATGCCGTCATTCATTCCCCTTAAGGGGTCCATATGGGGATTCCTGGGGTCACCAGTGTTAGCCGTATTTTGTTCGCGTTATTTTTGTCATAGTCGGTATACATACTGCACAAGTGCTTTCGGAGAAGTCCCCATTCAATCGTGTGTTCCTTGTTGTTGGGACATGATACTAATTATAGACGGGGTTCATGCCGTCACATTCCCTTAAGGGGTCGCAATATGGGTCCTGTGGTCACAAGATGCCCCTTTCTTTCGGGTTATTTTTGTCATACCCGGATTAAACATATTTTGTTTGACAAGTGGTGCTTCAGGAGAAGTGCCCCACCATCAATCGTGTGTTCCTATTGTTGAGACATATATACTAGACAAGATAGACGGGGGTTCGTGCCGTCACATTCCCCTTAAGGGGTCGCAATATGGGTCCTGTGGTCACAAGATGCCCCTTTTCGGGTTATTTTTGTCATACCCGGATAAACATATTTTGTTTACAAGTGCTTCGGGAGAAGTGCCCCACTCAATTGTGTTTTCCTATTATTCAGACGTATATACTAGACAACTTACACGGGGCTTCATGCCGTCACATTCCCCTTAAGGGGTCCATATGGGGATCCTGGGGTCACCAGTTGCCTATTTTCGCGTTATTTTTGTCATAGTCGGATAAAACATAATTTTTTACAAGTGCTTCGGGAGAAGTGCCCCACTCAATCGTGTGTTCCAGTTGTTGGGACATGTATACTAGACAACATAGACGGGGGTTCATGCCGTCACATTCCCCTTAAGGGGTCGCAAAAGGGGTCCTGGGGTCACCAGTTGGCTATTTTCGACTTATTTGTGTCATAGTCGGATAAAACATACTTTTTTACAAGTGCTTCGGGAGAAGTGCCCCACTTAATCGTGTGTTCCTATTGTTGAGAAATATATACTAGACAACATAGACGGGGGTTCATGCCGTCACATTCCCCTTAAGGGGTCGCAATATGGGTCCTGGGGTCACAAGTTGCCCCTTTTCGGGTTATTTTTCTTATACCCGGATAAACATATTTTTTTTACAAATGCTTCGGGAGAAGTGCCCCACTCAATTGTGTTTTCCTATTATTCAGACGTATATACTAGACAACTTACACGGGGCTTCATGCCGTCACATTCCCCTTAAGGGGTCCATATGGGGATCCTGGGGTCACCAGTTGCCCATTTTCGCGTTATTTTGTCATAGTCGGATAAAACATACTTTTTTACAGGTGCTTCGGGAGAAGTGCCCCACTCAATCGTGTGTTCCTATTGTTGAGACATATATACTAGACAACATAGACGGGGGTTCATGCCGTCACATTCCCCTTAAGGGGTCGCAATAGGGGTCCTGTGTACCAATGCCCATCGCAATTGCCCATTTTCGCGTTGTTTTTGTCATACCCGGATAAACATATTATTTTACAAGTGCTTCTGGAGAAGTGCCCCACTCAATCGTGTGTTCCTATTGTTGAGACATGTATACTAAATAACATAGACGGGGGTTCATGCCGTCACATTCCCCTTAAGGGGTCGCAATAGGGGTCCTGTGGTCGCCAGTTGCCCATTTTCGCGTTATTTTTGTCATAGTCGGATAAAACATACTTGTTTACAAGTGTTTCGGGAGAAGTGTCCCACTCAATCGTGTGTTCCTATTGTTGAGACATATATACTAGACAACATAGACGGGGGTTCATGCCGTCACATTCCCCTTAAGGGGTCGAAATAGGGGTTTGTGGTCACCAGTTGCCCATTTTCGAGTTATTTGTGTCATAGTCGGATGAAACATACTTTTTTACAAGTGCTTCGGGAGAAGTGCCCCACTCAATCGTGTGTTCCTATTGTTGAGACATATATACTAGACAACATAGACGGGGGTTCATGCCGTCACATTCCCCTTAAGGGGTCGCAATATGGGTCCTAGGGTCACAAGTTGCCCATTTTCGCGTTATTTTTGTCATACCCGGATAAATCATATGTTTTTACAAGTCATTCGGGAGAAGTCCCCCACTCAATGGTGTGTTCCTATTATTGAGACATATATACTGGACAACATAGACGGGGCCCGGGTTCATGCCGTCACTCACATTCCCCTTAAGGGGTACAATTGGGGTACCTCTTGGGGTCACTAGTTGCCCATTTTCGTGTTATTTTTGTATTTTAATATTTTTGAAGTTCTGTTTTCGAAGTGTAACTTTCTATTATATTACTATTATCTATACAACAAATTCTTCACAGTCCGTTGTGTGATCTTGTTCCTTGTATCCTTGTATAATACACGCTTGGTCCGTTATAAACTATTGCTAATGGGTCCGAAATTTATCGCTAGCGGGTTATTGCTAGCTGGGGTTATTGCTAGTGCTTATTGCTAGCGCTTATCGCTAAGGTTAAAGAGCTTGATGTTAGCCACTATGGCTTTCACTTCTATAGCAAAGACAATAATAAATGAAAAAAGTCAGATAATGACAAATAGAAGTTAAACATGATATAGAGACATGGCACGTTAGTCTAGTGTGTTAAATACCACACAAGTGAGGTTTAAAAAAAATAAATATATTTTAATGAAAATCCTGACCCCATCTATTATTTTAGTCAATATCAACACTAAATATGCAATCAAGTGTCGTTTGGTTCAGCAATGCATGCAAATGTATTATTTAAATGTACCTGCCACTTTTAGAAGATGAGAAGATGTTGTTGGAGCCCTTCAAAGTCGACAGTTCTTGTCCAATTTATACCCGAAAATAGAAAAAATCACAATTAACAACTTTTTGTTTGGAACTTAATGATTTTATTCACATGCAATAATACTATATGGAATAATATGACATCTGGAGGAATTCTGTCATCCCTGGTCCATTTAACTAAGAAAAACAAAGGGTTACATTGTCTTAAGTTACCCCACCCACCAAAGTTACAATGGTGAAAATGTGTTAATTGCAGATTTAATAAGATAAATGGAAGTTAACATTATACAAATTGATATATTAAGTATTAAAGCATGTGATTAAACTAAAATGGGTCCAAATGGCACAAAATAAAAATGATGGGCAATTACACCTATATAGCCATGCCATTGCTATGTGTACAAATGTGAATCAGATAACAGTGTTCATTCTGATCACAGTAATGATGGTCATTTTAGGACTGAGTGATCAAAACTGTTATAGATCTGTAATGTTTGATTGACTGAATTTCGACCAGTCTAGCCCTGATCAGACTATGCGAATGCATTAGTTGATCATGGACTACCATACAATGGTCACAGGTGTTATAAGGCATCTGTCCGCTGGGGCCAAAATGTCATATGGTCCTTTTTAATTCATCGGTCATCGGCCAAATTTTCTAAAGAAATATGGCTATACACTACTATTGGACTCGGTACAATATTACATGTATAAATGTAATGCAACTGGAAATAATTGACTACAATCCCACATTGTCACTTCAACATACATATATTGACAATTATTGTAATCATACAGTAATGTTTTGGGTTTAGTTGTTACATATATACATTGCTAGCTGCATCACACATATTAACCCTTCCAACCCCAGAGGCCAAAATGCAAATGTTTGCAAACAGTGTAGGCTGTAGTGTAGCTACAGATGAGACTGGATCTACACCGGTTGCAAGTGTTGTTGTTTTTTTAAAAATCACCCTTTATGATGGATGGATTGGTCTGAATTTAAACATGGAAGAATCTATGGCAGATATTTTGGGGTGAAAGGGCTAATACTGATTTGGCCATTCCGGGTTGACACTCACTGGTCAATAAGTTGAATATTGCCAATATATGTAATCGAGATCAATTTACAGTCTGTGGCACATTTTTCAAACATTTTCATTACATAGCCTCACAGGTAAGTAATAATACAATGTACAGACAGATTATTTTACCAAATTTTAATTTTGCATGCAACATATAGTACAGCAGTCGACACAAACAGTCAACAGTGACATCATTGGCCACTGCAAATATAAAACAATAGGTACGAAACTGACCGAGTACGAATCGACTCAAAGTAGAATGTGTGATTGTGGGCAAAATCATCAGTTTTCATACTAAAATCTAATGCATCATCTGTATTTTTAGCTCACCTGAGCAAAGCTCATGTGAGCTATTGTTATGGCAAAGTGTCCGTCGTCCGTCCGTCCGTCCGTCCGTGAACATTTTCAATCATCTTCTTCTCCCGAACTGCTGAGCCGATATTGGTTAAACTTCACAGGGATGATATATGGGTGATGCCATTTCAGATTTGTTAAAATGTAGGTCATCGACAATCCAAGATGGCCGCCATGGAAAAGTAGGTCAAATTCTTAAAAAATCTTCTTCTCACGAACCGCCAGGCCGATTTCGACGATACTTGGTATGAATGATCGATAGTTAGCGCTATTTCAGATTTGTTCATATGGTGGCCCGTGGGTCAAAAATGGGCGTCGCCCGAGGGGTCAAATAGGGGTCAAATTTTATTTTTAACCGAATATAGTCATGTAATATATCAAATCGAGGGTATTGACGAGACAATCACTCTGGAACATTTTTTGTCTAAATCATATGATTACGGTCATCCAAGATGGCCACCGATAGTTCAAATGGTCATTCTTTTACTAAAGATTTCAAACGTCTTTTTCTTGTAAACTGCTTGGCCGATATTGGCCAAACTTAACTGTAATGGTCTGTGGTTGAAGCCTGTTCATTTTTGTTAAAATGGAGGTCATCACCAAATCCAAGATGGCCGCCGTTGAGAAATAGGTCAAATTCTTAAAAAATCTTCTCACCAACCGCCAGGCCGATTTCGACGATACTGGGTATGAATGATCGATAGTTAGCGCTGTTTCAGATTTGTTCATATGGTGGCCCCTGGGTCAAAAATGGGCGTCGCCCGAGGGGTCAAATAGGGGTAAATTTTATTTTTAACCGAATATAGTCATATAATATATCAAATCGAAGGTATTGACGAGACGATCACTCTGGAGAATTTTTTGTCTAAATCAGATGATTACGTCATCCAAGATGGCCACTGATAGTTCAAAAGGTCATTCTTTTACTAAAGATTTCAAACGTCTTTTTCTTGTGAACTGCTTGGCCGATTATTGACCAAACTTAACTGTATGGTCTGTGGGTGAAGCTGTTCATTTTTGTTAAAATGGAGGTCATCACCAAATCCAAGATGGCCGACGTTGAGAAGTAGGTCAAATTGTCAAAAAATCTTCTTCTCACAAACCTCCAGGCCGATATCGACGAAACTTGGTAAGAATGATTGATAGTTACCGCTGTTTCAGATTTGTTCATATGGTGGCCCCTGGGTCAAAAATGGGTGTGGCCCGAGGGGTCAAATGGGGGTCAAATTTTATTTTTGATATGACAGGGAATATGGCCATATAGTATATCGGATCGAATATATATAGTATATCGGATCGAATGTATCCGACGAGACGATCACTCTACAGCATGTTTTGTCTAAATCAGATGATTTTGTCATCCAAGATGGCCACCGAAAGGTAAAATAGTTGTCTTTTACTAAAGATTTCAAACGTATTCTTCTTGTGAACTGCTTGGCCGATATTGGCCAAACTTAACTGTAATGGTGCTGTGGGTGAAGCCTGTCCATTTTTATTAAAATGGAGGTCATCACCAAATCCAAGATGTCCGCCGTTGAAAAGTAGGTCAAATTGTCCAAAAAATCTTCTCACAAATCTCCAGGCTCATTTCGACGAAACTTGGTGTGAATGATTGATATTTAACGCTGTTACTAGGGGTCAAATTATATTTTTGACCGAATATGGTCATATAATATATCCAATCCAAGGTATCGACGAGACGATCACTCTGGAGCATGTTTTGTCAAAATCAGATGATTACGTCATCCAAGATGGCCACCGACAGGTCAAAAGGTTGTTCTTTTACTAAAGATTTCAAAGGACTTCTTCTTGTGAACTGCTTGGCCGATATTGACCAAACTTAACTGAAATTGTTTGTTGGTGAAGCCTGTTCATTTTTGTCAAAATGGAGGTCATCACCAAATCCAAGATGTCCGCCGTTGAAAAGTAGGTCAAATTGTCAAAAAATCTTCTTCTCACAAACCGCCAGGCCGATTTCGACGAAACTTTGTATGAATGATCGATAGTTAATTCAGATTTGTTCATATGGTGGCCTCTGGGTCAAAAATGGTCATGGCCCGAGGGGTCAGATAGGGGTCAAATTTTATTTTTGACCGAATATGGTCATTTTATATATCAAATCAAATTTATAGCAGTAAATCACATGCACATTCGCAATATATGTTAGATCAGAAGGTCCACCAACAAATTCTGTGGAACATTTGAAGTTGTAAGTGAAGAGTCTTTGTGAAATCAAGATGACCACTATGGAGGCTTTTAGGTGAGCGATACAGGCCCATATGGGCCTCTTGTATCATAATACAACCATTACCTTACCGATTTAAAGTTGTCACAAGCTAAAATATGTAAAATGATCATTCATAAAACTGGAGAATTGCAAAATCTTTAGACTTCACCGGAAATGACGGGTAACTGCGCAGTACAAGAAATGGACAGGATTAACTCCACTGTCTGACAATTACAAACTTTGTTTAAAAATAAAATTTAACATATTTACGCTAAAATACTTATATAAACTCACTACATGGCTTTAGAATAATGTTGTATCTGTAATTTATACCAATTTTTTCCAGCGTATACGACGTCCTTGTTGAAATTTCCATTAAATGAAAAATTAAAATCACTTATTCATGGGCGGGTGTGGCGGGCGGGCGGCGTCCACAATCAATGTTAAGTTTTCGTGTTTGAGTCCATTTCTTTGTTACTGTACCACCTAGGACCACCAAACTTTCACAGCTTCATAATCAAGGGGTGCCCACCACATATCACTATCCAACATGTTACTTTTTTTTAACTTCACCCATTTTTTCCGCGCAATCGACTTAGCCATTTTCAATGTTAAGTTTTCGCGTTTTCAATCTTAAGTTTTCGTGTTTAAGTCCATTTCTTTGGTACTGTACCACCTAGGACCACCAAACTTTCACAGCTTCATAATCAAGGGGTGCCCACCACATATCACTACCCAACATGTTACTTTTTTAGCCAGGTTTTTTGAGAAAAAAATCCAGGCTATTGGACTGGCGAAAACCGGGCGGGCGGGCGGGGCGGCGGGCGGGCGGTGTCCACAATCAATGTTAAGTTTTCGTGTTTGAGTCCATTTCTTTGTTACTGTACCACCTAGGACCACCAAACTTTCACAGCTTCATAATCAAGGGGTGCCCACCACATATCACTATCCAACATGTTACTTTTTTTTTAACTTGACCCATTTTTTCCGCGCAATCGACTTAGCCATTTTCAATGTTAAGTTTTCGCGTTTTCAATGTTAAGTTTTCGTGTTTAAGTCCATTTCTTTGGTACTGTACCACCTAGGACCACCAAACTTTCACAGCTTCATAATTGAGGGGTGCCCACCACATATCACTATCCAACATGTTCCTTTTTTTTTAACATGACCCATTTTTTTCCGCGCAATCGACTTAGCCATTTTCAATGTTAAGTTTTCGCGTTTTCAATCTTAAGTTTTCGTGTTTAAGTCCATTTCTTTGGTACTGTACCACCTAGGACCACCAAACTTTCACAGCTTCATAACCAAGGGGTGCCTACCACATACAACTATCCAACATGTTACCATTTTTTTACCTTCACCTATTATTTCTACGTAATTGACTTAGCCATTTTCAACGTTAACTTTTTAACGTACGTCTGGTTAAAGTTTTTTGGTTAAAACTTTTTTGTTATACTATATCTCTGCAACTGCTTCGCCCATTACCTTGAAACTTCACATGGGTGTTTATCATCATCCATATTTTCATTCTAACCCCCAACCGTGCGGCCCCTGTGCCCAATGTCAAGGTCAAATTACTTTGATTTTTTTTTGTTAAAGTTTTTTTCGTGTACTATATCTCTGCAACTGCTTCACCCAATACCTTGATACTTCACATGGGTGTTTATCATCATTGTCGCGCCTGCTTGCGGAAAGCGCGATCCTGTGCCCAATGTCAAGGTCAAATTACTTTGAATTTTTTTTTTTTATTTTTAAGTTTTTTCGTGTACTATATCTCTGCAACTGCTTCACCCATTACCTTGATACTCACATGGGTGTTTGTTTCATCATTCATTGTCGCACGCGCTTGCGGAAAGCGCGATATCGTCGGCATTTTGGCATACGTCTGTCCGTACGTCCGTACGTCCGTACGTCCGGTTAAAGTTTTTTCGTTAAAGTTTTTCCATCTACTATATCTATTTTGTTAGTGTCCATGCCTCGCCCCAAGGCGCGACATGCAGGCCACGGCCATCTAGTCTACAAAAAGTGGGTATAATTATGTTATCCAAGTGTCCATGCTTGGAAAAAACCTGGCCTTCGTGGCTTTGCCTCGTTTCTTGTCTGTTGTACATATTTTAATGAAAATCCTGACCCCATCTATTATTTTAATCAATATCAACACTAAATATGCAATCAAGTGTCGTTTGGTTCAGCAATGCATGAAAATGTATTATTTAAATGTACCTGACACTTTTAGAAGATGAGAAGATGTTGTTGGAGCCCTTCAAAGTCGACAGTTCTTGTCCAATTTATACCCGAAAATAGAAAAAATCACAATTAACAACTTTTTGTTTGGAACATAATGATTTTATTCACATGCAATAATACTATATGGAATAATATGACATCTGGAGGAATTCTGTCATCCCTGGTCCATTTAACTAAGAAAAACAAAGGGTTACATTGTCTTAAGTTACCCCACCCACCAAAGTTACAATGGTGAAAATGTGTTAATTGCAGATTTAATAAGATAAATGGAAGTTAACATTATACAAATTGATATATTAAGTATTAAAGCATGTGATTAAACTAAAATGGGTCCAAATGGCACAAAATAAAAATGATGGGCAATACACCTATATAGCCATGCCATTGCTATGTGTACAAATGTGAATCAGATAACAGTGTTCATTCTGATCACAGTAATGATGGTCATTTTAGGACTGAGTGATCAAAACTGTTATAGATCTGTAATGTTTGATTGACTGAATTTCGACCAGTCTAGCCCTGATCAGACTATGCGAATGCATTAGTTGATCATGGACTACCATACAATGGTCACAGGTGTTATAAGGCATCTGTCCGCTGGGGCCAAAATGTCATATGGTCCTTTTTAATTCATCGGTCATCGGCCAAATTTTCTAAAGAAATATGGCTATACACTCTACTATTGGACTCGGTACAATATTACATGTATAAATGTAATGCAACTGGAAATAATTGACTACAATCCCACATTGTCACTTCAACATACATATATTGACAATTATTGTAATCATACAGTAATGTTTTGGATTTAGTTGTTACATATATACATTGCTAGCTGCATCACACATATTAACCCTTCCAACCCCAGAGGCCAAAATGCAAATGTTTGCAAACAGTGTAGGCTGTAGTGTAGCTACAGATGAGACTGGATCTACACCGGTTGCAAGTGTTGTTGTTTTTTTAAAAATCACCCTTTATGATGGATGGATTGGTCTGAATTTAAACATGGAAGAATCTATGGCAGATATTTTGGGGTGAAAGGGCTAATACTGATTTGGCCATTCCGGGTTGACACTCACTGGTCAATAAGTTGAATATTGCCAATATATGTAACCGAGATCAATTTACAGTCTGTGGCACATTTTTCAAACATTTTCATTACATAGCCTCACAGGTAAGTAATAATACAATGTACAGACAGATTATTTTACCAAATTTTAATTTTGCATGTAACATATAGTACAGCAGTCGACACAAACAGTCAACAGTGACATCATTGGCCACTGCAAATATAAAACAATAGGTACGAAACTGACCGAGTACGAATCGACTCAAAGTAGAATGTGTGATTGTGGGCAAAATCATCAGTTTTCATACTAAAATCTAATGCATCATCTGTATTTTTAGCTCACCTGAGCAAAGCTCATGTGAGCTATTGTTATGGCAAAGTGTCCGTCGTCCGTCCGTCCGTCCGTCCGTGAACATTTTCAATCATCTTCTTCTCCCGAACTGCTGAGCCGATATTGGTTAAACTTCACAGGGATGATATATGGGTGATGCCATTTCAGATTTGTTAAAATGTAGGTCATCGACAATCCAAGATGGCCGCCATGGAAAAGTAGGTCAAATTCTTAAAAAATCTTCTTCTCACGAACCGCCAGGCCGATTTCGACGATACTTGGTATGAATGATCGATAGTTAGCGCTATTTCAGATTTGTTCATATGGTGGCCCGTGGGTCAAAAATGGGCGTCGCCCGAGGGGTCAAATAGGGGTCAAATTTTATTTTTATTTTTAACCGAATATAGTCATGTAATATATCAAATCGAGGGTATTGACGAGACAATCACTCTGGAACATTTTTTGTCTAAATCATATGATTACGGTCATCCAAGATGGCCACCGATAGTTCAAATGGTCATTCTTTTACTAAAGATTTCAGACGTCTTTTTCTTGTAAACTGCTTGGCCGATATTGGCCAAACTTAACTGTAATGGTCTGTGGTTGAAGCCTGTTCATTTTTGTTAAAATGGAGGTCATCACCAAATCCAAGATGGCCGCCGTTGAGAAATAGGTCAAATTCTTAAAAAATCTTCTCACGAACCGCCAGCCGGCCGATTTTCGACGATACTGGGTATGAATGATCGATAGTTAGCGCTGTTTCAGATTTGTTCATATGGTGGCCCCTGGGTCAAAAATGGGCGTCGCCCGAGGGGTCAAATAGGGGTAAATTTTATTTTTAACCGAATATAGTCATATAATATATCAAATCGAAGGTATTGACGAGACGATCACTCTGGAGAATTTTTTGTCTAAATCAGATGATTACGTCATCCAAGATGGCCACTGATAGTTCAAAAGGTCATTCTTTTACTAAAGATTTCAAACGTCTTTTTCTTGTGAACTGCTTGGCCGATATTGACCAAACTTAACTGTAATGGTCTGTGTGAAGCCTGTTCATTTTTGTTAAATGGAGGTCATCACCAAATCCAAGATGGCCGACGTTGAGAAGTAGGTCAAATTGTCAAAAAATCTCTTCTCACAAACCTCCAGGCCGATATCGACGAAACTTGGTAAGAATTGATTTGATAGTTACCGCTGTTTCAGATTTGTTCATATGGGTGGCCCCTGGGTCAAAAATGGGTGTGGCCCGAGGGGTCAAATGGGGGTCAAATTTTATTTTTGACAGAATATGGCCATATAGTATATCGGATCGAATATATATAGTATATCGGATCGAATGTATCGACGAGACGATCACTCTACAGCATGTTTTGTCTAAATCAGATGATTTTGTCATCCAAGATGGCCACCGAAAGGTAAAAAAGTTGTTCTTTTACTAAAGATTTCAAACGTATTCTTCTTGTGAACTGCTTGGCCGATATTGGCCAAACTTAACTGTAATGGTCTGTGGGTGAAGCCTGTCCATTTTTATTAAAATGGAGGTCATCACCAAATCCAAGATGTCCGCCGTTGAAAAGTAGGTCAAATTGTCCAAAAAATCTTCTCACAAATCTCCAGGCTCATTTCGACGAAACTTGGTGTGAATGATTGATATTTAACGCTGTTACTAGGGGTCAAATTATATTTTTGACCGAATATGGTCATATAATATATCCAATCCAAGGTATCGACGAGACGATCACTCTGGAGCATGTTTTGTCAAAATCAGATGATTACGTCATCCAAGATGGCCACCGACAGGTCAAAAGGTTGTTCTTTTACTAAAGATTTCAAAGGACTTCTTCTTGTGAACTGCTTGGCCGATATTGACCAAACTTAACTGAAATTGTTTGTTGGTGAAGCCTGTTCATTTTTTGTCAAAATGGAGGTCATCACCAAATCCAAGATGTCCGCCGTTGAAAAGTAGGTCAAATTGTCAAAAAATCTTCTTCTCACAAACCGCCAGGCCGATTTCGACGAAACTTTGTATGAATGATCGATAGTTAATTCAGATTTGTTCATATGGTGGCCTCTGGGTCAAAAATGGTCATGGCCCGAGGGGTCAGATAGGGGTCAAATTTTATTTTTGACCGAATATGGTCATTTTATATATCAAATCAAATTTATAGCAGTAAATCACATGCACATTCGCAATATATGTTAGATCAGAAGGTACCAACAAATTCTGTGGAACATTTGAAGTTGTAAGTGAAGAGTCTTTGTGAAATCAAGATGACCACTATGGAGGCTTTTAGGTGAGCGATACAGGCCCATATGGGCCTCTTGTATCATAATACAACCATTACCTTACCGATTTAAAGTTGTCACAAGCTAAAATATGTAAAATGATCATTCATAAAACTGGAGAATTGCAAAATCTTTAGACTTCACCGGAAATGACGGGTAACTGCGCAGTACAAGAAATGGACAGGATTAACTCCACTGTCTGACAATTACAAACTTTGTTTAAAAATAAAATTTAACATATTTACGCTAAAATACTTATATAAACTCACTACATGGCTTTAGAATAATGTTGTATCTGTAATTTATACCAATTTTTTCCAGCGTATACGACGTCCTTGTTGAAATTTCCATTAAATGAAAAATTAAAATCACTTATTCATGGGCGGGTGTGGCGGGCGGGCGGCGTCCACAATCAATGTTAAGTTTTCGTGTTTGAGTCCATTTCTTTGTTACTGTACCACCTAGGACCACCAAACTTTCATCAGCTTCATAATCAAGGGGGTGCCCACCACATATCACTATCCAACATGTTACTTTTTTTTAACTTCACCCATTTTTTCCGCGCAATCGACTTAGCCATTTTCAATGTTAAGTTTTCGCGTTTTCAATCTTAAGTTTTCGTGTTTAAGTCCATTTCTTTGGTACTGTACCACCTAGGACCACCAAACTTTCACAGCTTCATAATCAAGGGGTGCCCACCACATATCACTACCCAACATGTTACTTTTTTAGCCAGGTTTTTTGAGAAAAAAATCCAGGCTATTGGACTGGCGAAAACCGGGTGGCGGGCGGGCGGCGGGCGGGCGGTGTCCACAATCAATGTTAAGTTTTCGTGTTTGAGTCCATTTCTTTGTTACTGTACCACCTAGGACCACCAAACTTTCACAGCTTCATAATCAAGGGGTGCCCACCACATATCACTATCCAACATGTTACTTTTTTTTTAACTTGACCCATTTTTTCCGCGCAATCGACTTAGCCATTTTCAATGTTAAGTTTTCGCGTTTTCAATGTTAAGTTTTCGTGTTTGAAGTCCATTTCTTTGGTACTGTACCACCTAGGACCACCAAACTTTCACAGCTTCATAATTGAGGGTGCCCACCACATATCACTATCCAACATGTTTCCTTTTTTTTTAACATGACCCATTTTTTTCCGCGCAATCGACTTAGCCATTTTCATGTTAAGTTTTCGCGTTTTCAATCTTAAGTTTTAAGTTCCGTGTTTAAGTCCATTTACTTTTGTACTGTACCACCTAGGACCACCAAACTTTCACAGCTTCATAACCAAGGGGTGCCTACCACATTACAACTATCCAACATGTTACCATTTTTTTACCTTCACCTATTATTTCTACGTAATTGACTTAGCCATTTTCAACGTTAACTTTTTAACGTACGTCTGGTTAAAGTTTTTTTGTTAAAACTTTTTCGTTATACTATATCTCTGCAACTGCTTCGCCCATTACCTTGAAACTTCACATGGGTGTTTATCATCATCCATATTTTCATTCTAACCCCCAACCGTGCGGCCCCTGTGCCCAATGTCAAGGTCAAATTACTTTGATTTTTTTTGTTAAAGTTTTTTCGTGTACTATATCTCTGCAACTGCTTCACCCAATACCTTGATACTTCACATGGGTGTTTATCATCATTGTCGCGCCTGCTTGCGGAAAGCGCGATCCTGTGCCCAATGTCAAGGTCAAATTACTTTGAATTTTTTTTTTTTAAGTTTTTTCGTGTACTATATCTCTGCAACTGCTTCACCCATTACCTTGATACTTCACATGGGTGTTTATCATCATTGTCGCACGCGCTTGCGGAAAGCGCGATATCGTCGGCATTTTGGCATACGTCTGTCCGTACGTCCGTACGTCCGTACGTCCGGTTAAAGTTTTTTCGTTAAAGTTTTTCCATCTACTATATCTATTTTGTTAGTGTCCATGCCTCGCCCCAAGGCGCGACATGCAGGCCACGGCCATCTAGTCTACAAAAAGTGGGTATAATTGTGTTATCCAAGTGTCCATGCTTGGAAAAAACCTGGCCTTCGTGGCTTTGCCTCGTTTCTTGTCTGTTGTACATCGAGACAAAAATTAGAATATATGTCAAATATGACCTTTCTGCTTTGAATATATGAATAAATTATTGTTGGGAGACCTCGTATTTATTCGCACAAATACGTTAAAAACGCCATGTGAAGTGAGGTCATTATTATGTCACACTTCGGAAATTATCTCCCCTGCCCAGCAGGTGCGTGGTTGTTGCTAATTATGTTGAGCAGTACTCAAACAGGTAAGTTGATGAGAAAATGTTGATGTTCATAATTTCTTCAGTAGCAATGTATTGTTTAACATGAAAACATGTAATTACGGAAATTGAACTTACGCTGTAACCAATATTCTAAAAATTGATTCAATGATAAAACAATTATGAATTAAGTCTTGTTAGTTGGTGTAATAAGTGGAGATTAATTGTGAATTTTGTTCCGTGTAATCTGTTATTACCATCAACCGACACAATGAGTCTGCTCAACTTTTTCAAAGTGAAAGATAAGTTAGTTGTTACGTCTGAATCTAGTCGATCAAAAAAACGCAAGGACTCCGAGTCCGAATTTTCAGCCTCTGGAGACGACACCATTAACCCACACAAACGATCAAAACCCAACAACTCGAAGTATAATGAGTCAACTACAGGTAAACAAAACCAAACAATATGATGCGACAAAACGTGCACACACCTTCCAACCACACTGGCTGGATACCTTCCCCTGGCTGGAATACAAGGAGAAGCAACACATGACATGCAAGCCCTGCAAGAACTACCCCAAATTAGCCACTGCGAATCCTACCGTGTCCTGAGACTGAGAATCTAAAGCAATCATCATGTGTGGATGGGCACGACCTAGCTACAATGTTTACTATTATAGATATTTAATGTAATATGTATATGTGCCAAGTGCTCAATTGTATTATATTTACCAACTATGATAATAGATTTTGTTTTGGGACAGTTTTGTATAAGAAATCTTACGAGGACAAGTCACTTTTTATACGACCGTTTTTCAAAAACGGTACGTATTATGTTTTACCGCACGGCGGGCGGGTGGGCGGCTGACTGAAGAAAAAGCGCATAGTTCGTGTACACAACTCCTCCGAAACCATTCAATCGATCGATCTGAAACTATACACACGTCTTCTACACATATTGAAGATGTGCACCTTGGTGTTTTTATGCCGATTTTGTTTTTTTAACTTAGCCATTTTTTCTACATTTTTCTATACAATTCTATATACGGTACAGAGTTTGTGTACACAACTCCTCCGAAACCGTTCAGTAGATCGTTCTGAAACTATACACACGTCTTCTACACATATTGAAGATGTGCACCTTGGTGTTTTTATGCCGAAAAAATATTTTTTAACAAAAATATCACCTTTTTAACTTAGCCATTTTTTCTACATTTTTCTATACAATTCTATATACGGTACAGAGTTTGTGTACACAACTCCTCCGAAACCGTTCTGTCGATCGGTCTGAAACTATACACACGTCTTCTACACATATTGAAGATGTGCACCTTGGTGTTTTTATGCCGAAAACATATTTTTTAACAAAAATATCACCTTTTTAACTTAGCCATTTTTTCTACATTATTGTAACCAATTCCGTATCATTTCTACTTTACACTCTACTTTTCTATCTCTGCCTAAATTAGTATACATATTTAGCACAACGAGATGAAGAAATAATGCTATAGACTTTCAAATTCTCATTAATGTTTCTTGCCTTGGTGACAGCTTCACATTTCTGCATCTTCGCTGTCTGGCTCATATTCGACGGGCGTATTTTGTGACTTGCGGCACTCTTGTTCAAAATCACTTGCCCTGAAAATTATATTTTCCAGGACAAGTCGGGGCAAGTAACCTTTTTCAAGTCACTTGTCCGGGACAAGTGGCTAAAAAATCAATTTGTACAGCCCTGGAAATTATGTAGATGTCCGTACAAAATCACATGGAGTGTCTCATTATATGACCGTAGCTGGGGCTTAACCCTTGGAATGTGGGAAACGAAAATTGTCGTCTGCTGTTGCTTTATATTTTGTCTTCTTTATCAATAAAAACATGGTATGACAGAACTTCAGAATCGTTTCCATTGGAAATGATTCTAAAGTGTTGTCAAATCAAGGATTTTGATGAGAAAAATGGAAAAAAAATCAGCAGACGACAAATGTAAGCTTACGTAGTCCCCACCCTAGGCATGAACTAGGCTTTCATAGTACATGCATTTCCATCCCATTAAACCAAACAGGAAGAGCATACCTCTATTTGTGGCTGTGACTGGAGAAATGTGCTTTGCGATCCGCACAGTCTGATCAGGATCTGCACTGTTCACCATTCCATTACATTAATGAAACACCTGCCTAGTTTCTGTCATGGTATGTGTGTAACTCATGATGGGCAGAAGGTGTGTATGCGTGCCCGGCTAGCTCAGTCGGTTAGAGCGATGGTGTGGTAAACCAGAGGTCCAGGGTTCGAGTCCCATGGTCAGATATGCATCTTTCTCGCTCTGTGACATTGAGCGCCCACTTGGAGACTGTGACTGATATCAACCACAATGTAGATCTCTGTCCCATAAAATCATGAATTTGGGGACGGATTTGGCGGAGTAGTATGTCGGTGTGGTAAATCAGAGGTCCCGGGTTGTTCGAGTCCCGTGGTCAGATATGCATCTTTCTCGCCCGTGTGACACTTCTAACAAGCAAATATAGATCATTATGTTTGAACTTTATTATACCCCCCCCCCCCCCCCCCAACGAGTTGTCGGGTTGTCCGTGCGTCCGTCCGTCACTAAACTTAGCATCAAAGAAATATCGTTATAACTTCATCTAAAATGCTTAATATTCACACATGCATTCCTGTAAGGCTCTACTACCATACTGTGCCAAATCCACGACCGTCTAACCTCCGCTGATCCCAAGGTCAAGGTCAAATACTTGGTCTCTTTACAAAACTTAACATCAGAGAAATATTGTTATAACTTCTGTTTCCTTCATCTAAAATGCTTAATATTTCACACATGCATTCCTGTAAGGCTCTACTACCATGCTGTGCCAAATCCATGACCGTCCAACCCCCGCTGATCCCAAGGTCAAGGTCAAATACTTGGTCTCTTTACAAAACTTAACATCAGAGAAATATTGTTGTAACTTCTATTTCCTTTATCTAAAATGCTTAATATTTCACACATGCATTCCTGTAAGGTTCTACTACCATGCTGTGCCAAATCCACGACCGTCCAACCCCCGCTGATCCCAAGGTCAAGGTCAAAAAGTTAGTCTCTTTACAAAACATAACATCTGAGAAATATGTTATAACTTCTATTTCCTTCATCTAAAATGCTTAATATTTCACACATGCATTCCTGTAAGGCTCTACTACCATGCTGTGCCAAATCCACGACCGTCCAACCCCCGCTGATCCCAAGGTCAAGGTCAAATACTTGGTCTCTTTACAAAACTTAACATCAGAGAAATAAGTTATAACTGCTATTTCTTTCATTGAAAATTCTTAATATTTCACTTGTGCATTCCTCTAAGGTTGTACTATCATGCTGTGACAAACCTACGACCGTCCAACCCACGGTGATTCCAAGGTCAAGGTGACATACTTAAGTCTCTTTACAAAACTTAACATCAGAGAAATGTTATAACTTCTAATTCTTTCATCGAAAATTCTTAATATTTCATGCATGCATTCCTCTAAGGCTCTACTATCATGCTGTGACAAATCCCCGCTGATCTCGAGGTCAAGGTCACATACTTAGTCTCTTTACAAAACTTAACATGAGAGAAATTGGTTATAACTTCTATTTCCTTGCGCGGATCTGCTTCACATTTCACACACGCATTGGTCCAATGGACCTCTACCACCGTGTGACAAATTCACGTTCGTGCCCAGAGTCAAGGTCACAAGCCCACACACTTGGATTTTATTTACATATGTAGGGGTACCTGGGCCCACTCGGGGGGTATTCCGTAAGCCTCGCTTACTGACCAATCTAGTTTCATTTTGTGGTTGACTCCTGCAAGTCTGGGCCAAATAAATCAACTGTTTGTCTTGGTATTCTCACCCAAGCCATAATGTAAGGGTCTTTATACCCCTCGCAACGAGTTGTGGGGGGGTATACTGGGGTCAGGTTGTCCGTCTGTCCGTGCATCCATCCGTGCATCCATCCGTGCGTCTGTGCGTCCATTAGAGAAATATTGTTATAACTTCCATTTTTAGCCAGGTTTTTTTAAAACAAATCCAAGCTATTAGATTGGCGAAAGCCGGGCGGGCGGGCGGCGGGCGGCGGGCGGTGTCCACAATCAATGTTAAGTTTTCGTGTTTGAGTCCATTTCTTTGTTACTGTACCACCTAGGACCACCAAAGTTTCACAGCTTCATAATCAAGGGGTGCCCACCACATATCATTATCCAACACGTTACTTTTTTTTTAACTTGACCCGTTTTTTCCGCGCAGTCGACTTAGCCATTTTCAATATTAAGTTTTCGCGTTTTCAATGTTAAGTTTTCGTGTTTAAGTCCATTTCTTTGGTACTGTACCACCTAGGCCACCAACCAAACTTTCACAGCTTCATAACCAAGGGGTGCCTACCACATACAACTATCCAACATGTGACCATTTTTTTACCTTCACCTATTATTGCTACGTAATTGACTTTACGTTTTCAACGTTAACTTTTTAACGTACGTCTGGTTAAAGTTTTTTGGTTAAAACTTTTTCGCTATACTATATCTCTGCAACTGCTTCGCCCATTACCTTGAAACTTCACATGGGTGTTTATCATCATCCATATTTTCATTCTAACCCCCAACCGTGCGGCCCCTGTGCCCAATGTCAAGGTAAAATTACTTTGAATTTTTTTGTTAAAGTTTTTTCGTGTACTATATCTCTGCAACTGCTTCACCCAATACCTTGATACTTCACATGGGTGTTTATCATCATTGTCGCGCCTGCTTGCGGAAAGCGCGATCCTGTGCCCAATGTCAAGGTCAAATTACTTTGAATTTTTTTTTTTTAAGTTTTTTCGTGTACTATATCTCTGCAACTGCTTCACCCATTACCTTCATACTTCACATGGGTGTTTATCATCATTGTCGTACCCGCTTGCGGAAAGCTCGATATCGTCGGCAATTTGGCATACGTCCGTCCGTCCGTCGGGCCGTCCGTCTGTACGTCCGTGTGTCCGGTTAAAGTTTTTTCGTTAAAGTTTTTCCATCTACTATATCTATTTTGTTTAGTGTCCATGCCTCGCCCCAAGGCGCGACATGCAGGCCACGGCCATCTAGTCTACAAAAAGTGGGTATAATTATGTTATCCAAGTGTCTATGCTTGGAAAAAACCTGGCCTTCGTGGCTTTGCCTCGTTTCTTGTCTTCATCTAAAATGCTTAATATTTCACACATGCATTCCTGTAAGGCTCTACTACCATGCTGTGCCAAATCCAAGACTGTCCAACCCCCGCTGATCCCAAGGTCAAATACTTGGCCTCTTTTCAAAACTTAACATCAGAGAAATATGTTATAACTTCTATTTATTTCATCAAAAATGCTTAATATTTCACACATGCATTCGTGTAAGACTCTAATATCATGCTGTGCCAAATCCACGGCCGTCCAACCCCCGCTGCTCCCAAGGTCAAGGTCAAATACTTGGTCTCTTTACAAAACTTAACATCAGAGAAATAAGTTATAACTTCTATTTCCTTCATTGAAAATTCTTAATATTTCACTCTTGCATTCCTCTAAGGTTGTAGTACAACCGTTGTACTATCATGCTGTGACAAGTCCACGACCGTCCAACCCCCGCTGAATCTAAGGTCAAGGTGATATACTTAGTTTCTTTACAAAACTTAACATCTGAGAAATATGTTATAACTTCTATTTCTTTCATCAAACATTCTTAATATGTCATGCATGCATTCCTCTAAGGCTCTACTATCATGCTGTGACAAATCCCCGCTGATCTCGAGGTCAAGGTCACATACTTAGTCTCTTTACAAAACTTAACATCAGAGAAATCGGTTATAACTTCTATTTCCTTGCTCACATCTGTTTCACATTTCACACACGCATTGCTCCAATGGACCTCTACCACCCTGTGACAAATTCACATTCATGCCACCCGCGTTAAGCTCAGAGTCAAGGTCACAAGCCCACACACTTGGATTTTTGTTTACATATTTAGGGGTACCTGGGCCCACGCGGGGGGTATTCCGTAAGCCTCGCTTACTGGCCAATCTAGTTTATTGTATCAATTGAAAATGATCATATTGGTACGTTTGCGTTGTATCACGTTTGCACCGTATCATCATATAATACTGTTTGTATATACCGTATGCCTACCGGAAGTGGTGTTTAAAATTAACATCACTCCGGTAAACAAATATACGATATCCATATGTCTATGCAATACACAAACGTACAGATACAAGCACACTAGAATTGTACACATGCATAAAGTTCATATAAACAAACATATTGAAACGACCCAGCCAGCGAAGCTGTGTATTGCGTATTCCTCGCTTCAAATTTATCACTCATTTTGTACAACAAAACACATCTGTCATTTTGTGCACACAACTTACCACAACCTCCGATGCATGCCTGGATGTTCACAACTGTCAATAGTTTATTATCGGCGTCTTCATACACCAGGGAACTTGTTTAGTTAGTTACAATTCACAATTGTTTGTTGACATTTCCTGTGTGTGTTGAACATGCCCGCCATGTTATGCTGTTCAAACCTGTTTAAGCTCGGTAATTTCCGCCAAACCAATCTAACCAATCAACGATGCGGGACAACTTTCACATTTCGTCAAAATGGGAAAGTCCGGGTCCAATTACAGAGTGTGATTTATTTTGTTAACCGGAACAGTCGCATTATATCGCTCTGATAGCAATCGATCGCAAAACATCAAATCTGTGAGTACTTTCAATATATCACTTTATTACCAGATTGTAAAGACGTACAACACCTTAGCAGCAATAATCAAGTAAGTGTATTAATTTATTATACCCCCGCAACGAGTTGTGGGGGGGTATACTGGAGTCAGGTTGTCTGTCCGTGCGTCCGTGCGGCCGTGCGTCCGTGCGTCCGTAAACTTAACATCAGAGAAATATTGTTATAACTTCTATTTCCTTCATCTAAAATGCTCAATATTTCACACATGCATTCATGTAAGGCTCTACTACCATGCTGTGCCAAATCCACGACCGTCCAACCACCGCTGCTCACAAGATCAAGGTTAAATACTTAAGTCTCTTTACAAAACTTAACATCAGAGAAATATTGTTATAACTTCTATTTCCTTCATCTAAGATGCTTAATATTTCACACATGCATTCCTGTAAGGCTCTACTACCATGCTGTGCCAAATCCACGACTGTCCAACCCCCACTGATCCCAAGGTCAAGGTCAAATACTTAGTCTCTTTACAAAACTTAACATAGAGAAATAAATTATAACTTCTATTTCCTTCATTGAAAATTCTTAATATTTCACTTGTGCATTGACCTAAGGTTGTACTATCATGCTGTGACAAATCTACAACCATCCAACCCTCGGTGATCCCAAGGTCAATGTCACATACTTGGTCTCTTTACAAAACTTAACATCAGAGAAATATGTTATAACTTCTATTTCTTACATCGAAAATTCTTAATATTTCATGCATGCATTCCTCTAAGGCTCTACTATCATGCTGTACCAAATCCACGACCGTCCAACCCCCGCTGCTCCCAAGGTCAAGGTCAAATACTTAGTCTCTTTACAAAACTTAACATCAGAGAAATATTGTTATAACTTCTATTTCCTTCATCTAAGATGCTTAATATTTCACACATGCATTCATGTAAGGCTCTACTACCATGCTGTGCCAAATCCACGACCGTCCAAACCCCGCTGCTCCCAAGGTCAAGGTCAAATACTTAGTCTCTTTACAAAACTTAACATCAGAGAAATATTGTTATAACTTCTATTTCCTTCATCTAAAATGCTTAATATTTCAAACATGCATTCGACCGTCCAACCCCCGCTGATCCCAAGGTCAAGGTCAAATACATGAGTCTCTTTACAAAACTTAACATCAGGGAAATAAATTATAACTTCTATTTCCTTCATTGAAAATTCTTAATATTTCACTTGTGCATTCCTCTAAGGTTGTACTATCATGCTGTGACAAATCTACAACCATCCAACCCCTGGTGATCCCAAGGTCAAGGTCACATACTTAGTCTCTTTACAAAACTTAACATCAGAGAAATATGTTATAACTTCTATTTCTTTCATCGAAAATTCTTAATATTTCATGCAGGCATTCCTCTAAGGCTCTACTATCATGCTGTGCCAAATCCACGGCCGTCCAACCCCCGCTGCTCCCAAGGTCAAGGTCAAATACTTGGTCTCTTTACAAAACTTAACATCAGAGAAATATTATTATAACTTCTATTTCCTTCATCAAAGATGCTTAATATTTCACACATGTATTCATGTAAGGCTCTACTACCATGCTGTGCCAAATCCACGACCGTCCAACCCCCGCTGCTCCCAAGGTCAAGGTTAAATACTTAGTCTCTTTACAAACCTTAACATCAGAGAAATATTTTTATAACTTCTATTTCCTTCATCTAAAATGCTTAATATTTCACACATGCATTCCTGTAAGGCTCTACTACCATGCTGTGCCAAATCCACGACCGTCCAACCCCCACTGATCCCAAGGTCAAGGTCAAATACTTAGTCTCTTTACAAAACTTAACATCAGAGAAATAAATTATAACTTCTATTTCCTTCATTGAAAATTCTTAATATTTCACTTGTGCATTGACCTAAGGTTGTACTATCATGCTGTGACAAATCTACAACCATCCAACCCCTGGTGATCCCAAGGTCAAGGTCACATACTTAGTCTCGTTACAAAACTTAACATCAGAGAAATATGTTATAACTTCTATTTCTTTCATCGAAAATTCTATTATAACTTCTATTTCCTTGCTCGGATCTGCTTCACATTTCACACACGCATTGCTCCAATGGACCTCTACCACCCTGTGACAAATTCACGTTCATGCCCCTCCTGCTAAGCCCAGAGTCAAGGTCACAAGCCCACACACTTCGAAATTTTTACATATTTTAGGGGTACCTGGGCCCACGCGGGGGTTATTCCGTAAGCCTCGCTTACTTACCAATCTAGTTATTTCCGGTTCTGCTCTGTATAGTGATATGTGTAGATTAAAGGTACAGTAACGCTTTTCTGCAGGTCAACTATACGTACTATACCAATACGATATGTTTTCTAAACGATATGCTATAATATAAAGTACGGTATGTTTGTACCATACATACCAACCAATATCGTATAGATATACCAGGCGCGGATACGCCCCCTCCCCCCCACCCCCCACCCCCCCCCCCCCCCCCCCCCCCCCCCCCCCTGCTCCCGGCAAAAAAAACACAAAAAAACAAGAAAATCTACAATACTCAAATAGTTGGATGACTTTTTCGTGGCCTAGGTGTCAGGAAATCGCATCTGCGGCGATCTGGCATCTAAACAATTTTTGGGGGAGAACCCCCAGACCCGCTACTTTATGATTTCACACTCGCGCGCGGAGGTCGGCTATGCCGACTTGTAATTACAGACCCCGCCCCCTCTGCAATTATTTCTGTATCCGCGCCTGTATACCATTCAAATCATATGTTTATACAATTTTTATACATGTGTATAATTCTGGTACGTTTGTATCGTACAAACATAGCAGATTATGGTATATTCATACCATATCCGTACGGATATATCGTATATACGAACGGATATCGTTTGTTTGTATAATATTTGTATAGTACGTTTGTACTATACGATCGATATTATATGATCATACGATATGCTCATTAATTTACCAATACTATACGATTACGATATGTACCGCATACGATATTAGTATATACAAATAGGTAAGGAGCAGAAAAGCGCTACTGTACATCCACTCAGTAGGCACAAACTGTTCTTTATAGGAATTAAATAAGTGCCTCCTGCAAATATGATATTTTTCGACAGATTATAAAGTATGATCATTGCACATTAAAAAATAAATACGGAGAATAAATAGTAATGTCCGTTAACATTTTAAGGAAACACGGTTATCGCCCCTGATATCAATGTGGAAATTTATGTCTAATATAAAATTTATAATAATGTCAATCAATACGTGGGATAATGGTGAATTAATGTTTATTTTGCCAGAAAATATCTCAGATGATGTCTCTGATATCAATAACATTTTGTTCCTACTGAGTGGGCATGTACCTTTAAATTAACAAAACACGGGATTTGTCGTGGTTCAACATACCATAGGGTCTCTTTTCTCAGCACTGTGGTGCAAATCTGACCACATCATTAAACATTAATAATAGCCATCTACACTGAATACAAAGCACAGCTTACCACAGCTTACCACAGCAATGCAGGTAAGGTAATCCCTATTGTTGTACATGTTGGCTGGCATGCGTATTACAATGGTGTCAGCTAATTCTGTGCACCTAAGGCTTCACAAACAAATTTATATGTCATTACAATCTCCATATTCAGTCAAAATTTCCTGAATATTCAACGCAGTTTGAAGACAGACGTCTGCAGGTAAAATGTCATAACGTTCTGACGTCAGTAAGTGACGTCAATTGTGTGATGTATGACGTTACATGCGTATTTGCAAAGTCACATTTGTTTCTGCTAATGCTGCGCATCTGGTAGTGTAATGAAAATGGCGAACAGCATACTGGATCAGCATAGCAAAATTGGTGTTAAACTTGAAGCAGAACTAGCCCGAGTGGTGTGATATTATACACGACAGTCTGTGACAGTTGCCTGTGGTTCACATGCAATAAATGCTGATCGCTGTAAAAGTATACAGCAATAAATGCTTACCTCACAGGGAAGTTATACTTACCTGGAGCGCTCAATGCACATGGCACAAAGGAGGTGGGGGTTATAAGTACCGGTCCGTTTGTGTCGATGTCTAGTGCATAAAAGAGACAGATAGAGCACATGTGCTCATGAAGTAAATAAACCGCTCGTGCGTAACAAAATCCGGTAAAGCTGGTTCCGTGGTGTGTTATATAATTGGGTTATATCATTAGGCCAGAACCGGGAACCAGGTAATACAATATGTAAAGTTAAAAGCGCAAAGTAGCATCACAACACTCCTCCCCGTTTTGTTAAAGAGAAGTGCAGCAAGTACCGTAAATTAGCTGACGTGGTTAAGAAACTTATCTGTCAGACTTACCAGTCCAATGGATATCTACTGGGTAGAACCAGTTCCCCGGCGGATCATAATTAAATATACAAAATAGATGAATGACTAGGGTCTCACTAAGATGGAAGTATCAATATTAGAAAAACACTAGTATTAAAATGACACATATTTTTTTTTTATTTTTTTTTAGCCAGGTTTTTTGAAAAAAAATCCAGGCTATTGGATTGGCGAAAGCCGGGCGGGCGGGCGGGCGGCGGGCGGGCGGCGGGCGGCGTCCACAATCAATGTTAAGTTTTCGTGTTTGAGTCCATTTCTTTGTTACTGTACCACCTAGGACCACCAAACTTTCACAGCTTCATAATCAAGGGGTGCCTACCACATATCCAACATGTGACCATTTCTTTACCTTCATAATCAAGGGGTGCCCACCACATATCACATATCCAACATGTTACTTTTTTTTAACTTGACCCATTTTTTTCGCGCAGTCGACTTAGCCATTTTCAATGTTAAGTTTTCGCGTTTTCAATGTTAAGTTTTCGTGTTTAAGTCCATTTCTTTGGTACTGTACCACCTAGGACCACCAAACTTTCACAGCTTCATAATCAAGGGGTGCCCACCACATATCACTATCCAACATGTTACTTTTTTTTTAACTTGACCCATTTTTTCCGTGCAATCGACTTAGCCATTTTCAATGTTAAGTTTTCGCGTTTTCAATGTTAAGTTTTTCGTGTTTAAGTCCATTTCTTTGGTACTGTACCACCTAGGACCACCAAACTTTCACAGCTTCATAAACAAGGGGTGCCCACCGCATATCACTATCCAACATGTTACTTTTTAGCTCACCTGAGCGAAGCTCATGTGAGCTATTGTTACCGCAATGTGTCCGTCGTCCGTCGTCGTCGTCCGTCGTCCGTGAACATTTTCAAACGTCTTCTCCTCGGTAACCATTGGGCCTATAGTCACCAAACTTCATGGTCATGGTCCTTAGGTAGGGGGATTACAAAATTGTTAAAATGACGTCATTACGTAATCCAAGATGGCCGCCGTCTAAAATAGCACAAATTCTTCAAAAATCTTCTTCTCAAGAACCGCCAACCGGATTTCGACAAAACTTGTTAGGAATGATCGATGTATAATGCTCTTTCAAAGTTGTTAAAATGGTGACCCCGGTGTAGCAGGCCACTTTCCCCCCCAGTCAGAAATCCCCCCGGGGGGGATTCTGGGCCGGCCGAAATCCCCCCTGGGGGGATTTCCAACTAGTCAACTTTCCCCCCCGCCAGTCAGAAATCCCCCCCCCCATATTTTTTCAAACAATGGTAGGTTAAATGCTAAATTAGCAACTAATATGAGATTGAAGTATTTGAAGTAAGAATGGCGGCTAGATATAGAAAAAATATCAGTTTTCGGGGGGGGGGGAGTTTGGGCCGGCCCGAAATCCCCCCCATATTTTTTTTCAACGCTGACTGGTTAAATAATGCTGAATTAGCAGGTTAATCGATACATTAGCAACTAACATGTGATTGAAGTATTTGATGTATGTATGACAGATATATATATAAATATGAGTTTCATGTGGGGGGGGGACTTTGGGCCGGCCCGAAATCCCCCCCCCCCCAATTATTTTTTTTCATCGCGGACAGGTTAAATAATGCTGAATTAAGCAGGTTGAAATTAGCAACTAACATGATATTGAATTATTTGAAGTAGGTATGATGGATTTATATATATAGATAAATATCAGTTTGAGGGGGGGGGGAGTTTAGGCCGGCCCGAAATCCCCCCCCCCCCATATTTTTTTTCAACAATGACTGGTTAAATAATGCTGAATTAGCAGGTTAATCGCTACATCAGCAACTAACATGTGATTGAAGTATTTGATGTATGTATGAGTATATATATATAAATATGAGTTTCATGTGTGGTGGGGGGGGGGGACTTTGGGCCGGCCCGAAATAAAATCCCCCCCCCATATTTTGTTTCAACATTGACAGGTTAAATGCTGAATTTGCAGGTTGAAATTAGCAACTAACAGGATACTGAAAGTATGATTGTATATATATATAAATTTCGTGAGGGGGGGGACTTTAGGCCGGCCCGAAATCCCCCCCCCCCACCCCCCCCCATATTTTTCTTTCAACGCTCACAAGTTAAATAATGCTGAATTAGCAGGTTAAATGCTAAATTAGCAACTAATATGAGATTGAAGTATTTGAAGTAAGTATGGCGGCTATATATAGACAAAATATCAGTTGGAGGGGGGGGGGAGTTTGGTTTGGCCGGCCCGAAATCCCCCCCCCCCTCATATTTTTTTTCAACGCTGACGGGTTTATATATAATAATGCTGAATTAGCAGGTTAATTGCTAAATGTATGACGGATATATATATATAAATTTCGTGGGGGGGGGGGGGACTTTGGGCCGGCCCGAAATCCCCCCCCCATATTTTTGTTTCAACATTGACAGGTTAAATGCTGAATTTGCAGGTTGAAATTAGCAACTAACAGGATACTGAAGTATGATTGATATATATATATAAATTTCGTGGGGGGGGGGGGACTTTAGGCCGGCCCGAAACCATCCCCCCCCCCCCCCCCCCATATTTTTCTTTCAACGCTCACAAGTTAAATAATGCTGAATTAGCAGGTTAAATGCTAAATTAGCAACTAATATGAGATTGAGGTATTTGAAGTAAGTATGGCGGCTATATATAGACAAAATATCAGTTGGAGGGGAGGGGGGGGGGGTGGGGGGAGTTTGGGCCGGCCCAAAATCCCCCCCCCCTCATATTTTTTTTCAACGCTGACGGGTTTATATATAATAATGCTGAATTAGCAGGTTAATTGCTAAATTAGCAACTAACATGAGATTGAAGTCCAAACTCCCCCCCCCCTCCCCCCCCCCTCATCAAACTGAAATTTTATCTATATACAGCCATCAAACATACTTCAAATACTTTGGTAGCATGTTAGTTGCTAATTTAACCTGCTAATTCAGCATTCAACCTGTCATCGTTGAAAAAAAAATATGGGGGGGGGGGGATTTCGGGCCGGCCCAAACTCCCCCCCCCCCCATCAAACTGAAATTTTATCTATATACAGCCATCGAACATACTTCAAAAACTTCGGTAGCATGTTAGTTGCTAATTTAACCTGCTAATTCAGCATTCAACCTGTCATCGTTGAAAAAAAAAATATGGGGGGGGGATTTCGGGCCGGCCCAAACCTCGGGCCGGCCCTCAAACTACCCCCCCCCCCCCCCCCCCCCTCATGATATTTATATATATCAATCATACTTAATTCAAATACTTCAGTATCATGTTAATTTTAATCTGCTAATTCAGCATTTAACCTGTCATTGTTGAAAAAAAAAAAATGGGGGGGTGGGTGATTTCGGGCCTTCGGCCCAAACTCATCAAACTGAAATTTTATCTATATACAGCCATCAAACATACTTCAAATACTTTGGTAGCATGTTAGTTGCTAATTTAACCTGCTAATTCAGCATTCAACCTGTCATCGTTGAAAAAAAATAGGGGGGGGGGGAGGGGGGGGGGATTTCGGGCCGGCCAAACCCCCCCCCCCCCCCCCCCCCCCCCCCCCCCCCAACCCCCCCCCCCCCCCCTTCAAACTGATATTTTATCTATATACAGCCATCAAACATACTTCAAATACTTCGGTAGCATGTTAGTTGCTATTTTAATCTGCTAATTAGCATTCACCTGTCATCGTTGAAAAAAAATATGGGGGGTGGGGGATTTTCGGGCCGGCCCAAACTCATCAAACTGAAATTTTATTTATATCAGCCATCGAACATACTTCAAAAACTTCGGTAGCATGTTAGTTGCTAATTTAACCTGCTAATTCAGCATTCAACCTGTCATCGTTGATATGGGGGGGGGATTTCGGGTCCGGCCCACCCCTACGGGCCGCCCACTCACCCCCCCCTCAAACTGATATTTTATATATATATTTATCAATCATACTTAATTCAAATACTTACAGTACATGTTAATATAATGCTAGCTAATTCAGCATTTAACCTGTCATTGTTGAAAAAAAAAAATGGGGTGGGGGGGATTTCGGGCCGGCCCCCCCCCCCCCCCCCCCCAAACAAACTCCACCACATCAAACTGAAATTTTATCTATATACTGCATCGTTAAAAAAAAAATACTTCTACTTCGGTAGCATGTTAGTTGCTAATTTTGTAACCTGCTAAATTCAGCATTCAACTCTGTCATTGTTGAAAAAAAAAAAAATATGAGGGGGGGGGGTATTCGGGCCGGGCCCAAAACTCCCCCCCACCCTCAAACTGATATTTTATCTACATATAGCCGCGATACATTCTTCAAATACTTCAATCTCATGGTAGTTGCTAATTTAGCATTTAACCTGTCATTGTTTGAAAAAAAAATGGGGGGGGGGGGATTTCTGACTGGTGGGGGGGAAAGTTGACTAGTTGGAAATCCCCCCGGGGGGGATTTCGGGCCGGCCCGGATTCCCCCCACAGGGGGAAACTAGGCTAGCCCAAACTCCCCCCCGGGGGGATTTCGGGCGGGGGGATTTCTGACCGCTACACCGGGGTCAAAAATTATTTTTGACCAAATATGGTAATTTTATATATCAAATGGAAGGTATCAATGAGGCGATCACTCTGGTGCATTTTTTGTCGAAATCGGATGGTTATGTCATTCAAGATGGCCGCCGAAAGGTCAAAAGGTCGTTCTTTTATTAGATTTCAAAATTCTTCTTCACATGAACCGCTTGGCCCATGGTAGCCAAACTTAAAAGTTATGGTCCATGGGTGAAGCCTTTTCAGATTTGTTAAAATGGAGGTCATCGCTAATCCAAGATGGCCGCCGTCTAAAAATAGCATAAATTCTTAAAAAATCTTCTTCTCATGAACCGCTAACCGGATTTT
>CM055265.1:112939462-112960195 GCA_029237695.1 Conchocele bisecta
AGTATATCGGATCGAATGATCGGTAATCGACGAGACGATCACTCTACAGCATGTTTTGTCTAAATCAGATGATTTTGTCATCCAAGATGGCCACCGAAAGGTAAAAAAGTTGTTCTTTTACTAAAGATTTCAAACGTATTCTTCTTGTGAACTGCTTGGCCGATATTGGCCAAACTTAACTGTAATGGTCTGTGGGTGAAGCCTGTCCATTTTTGTTAAAAATGGAGGTCATCACCAAATCCAAGATGTCCGCCGTTGAAAAGTAGGTCAAATTGTCCAAAAAATCTTCTTCTCACAAACCTCCAGGCTCATTTCGACGAAACTTGGTGTGAATGATTGATATTTAACGCTGTTTCAGATTTGTTCATATGGTGGCACTGGGTCAAAAATGGGCGTGGCCCGAGGGGTCAACTAGGGGTCAAATTATATTTTTGACCGAATATGGTCATATAATATATCCAATCCAAGGTATCGACGAGACGATCACTCTGGAGCATGTTTTGTCAAAATCAGATGATTACGTCATCCAAGATGGCCACCGACAGGTCAAAAGGTTGTTCTTTTACTAAAGATTTCAAAGGACTTCTTCTTGTGAACTGCTTGGCCGATATTGACCAAACTTAAACTGAAATGGTTTGTTGGTGAAGCCTGTTCATTTTTGTCAAAATGGAGGTCATCACCAAATCCAAGATGTCCGCCGTTGAAAAGTAGGTCAAATTGTCAATCTTCTTCTCACAAACCGCCAGGCCGATTCCGACGAAACTTTGTATGAATGATCGATAGTTAATTCAGATTTGTTCATATGGTGGCCTCTGGGTCAAAAATGGTCATGGCCCGAGGGGTCAGATAGGGGTCAAATTTTATTTTTGACCGAATATGGTCATTTTATATATCAAATCAAATTTATAGCAGTAAATCACATGCACATTCGCAATATATGTTAGATCAGAAGGTACCAACAAATTCTGTGGAACATTTGAAGTTGTAAGTGAAGAGTCTTTGTGAAATCAAGATGACCACCATGGAGGCTTTTAGGTGAGCGATACAGGCCCATATGGGCCTCTTGTATCATAATACAACCATTACCTTACTTATTTAAAGTTGTCACAAGCTAAAATATGTAAAATCATCATTCATAAAACTGGAGAATTGCAAAATCTTTAGACTTCACCGGAAATGACGGGTAACTGCGCAGTACAAGAAATGGACAGGATTAACTCCCCTGTCTGACAATTACAAACTTTGTTTAAAAATAAAATTTAACATATTTACGCTAAAATACTTATATAAACTCACTACATGGCTTTAGAATAATGTTGTATCTGTAATTTATACCAATTTTTTCCAGCGTATACGACGTCCTTGTTGAAATTTCCATTAAATGAAAATTAAAATCACTTATTCATGGGCGTGTGGCGGGCGGGCGGCGTCCACAATCAATGTTAAGTTTTCGTGTTTGAGTCCATTTCTTTGTTACTGTACCACCTAGGACCACCAAACTTTCACAGCTTCATAATCAAGGGGTGCCCACCACATATCACTATCCAACATGTTATTTTTTTTTCTTTTTTTTTAACTTCACCCATTTTTTCCGCGCAATCGACTTAGCCATTTTCAATGTTAAGTTTTCGCGTTTTCAATGTTAAGTTTTCGTGTTTAAGTCCATTTCTTTGGTACTGTACCACCTAGGACCACCAAACTTTCACAGCTTCATAATCAAGGGGTGCCCACCACATATCACTATCCAACATGTTACTTTTTTAGCCAGGTTTTTTGAAAAAAAATCCAGGCTATTGGACTGGCGAAAACCGGGTGGGCGGGCGGGCGGCGGGCGGGCGGTGTCCACAATCAATGTTAAGTTTTCGTGTTTGAGTCCATTTCTTTGTTACTGTACCACCTAGGACCACCAAACTTTCACAGCTTCATAATCAAGGGGTGCCCACCACATATCACTATCCAACATGTTACTTTTTTTTTAACTTGACCCATTTTTTCCGCGCAATCGACTTAGCCATTTTCAATGTTAAGTTTTCGCGTTTTCAATGTTAAGTTTTCGTGTTTAAGTCCATTTCTTTGGTACTGTACCACCTAGGACCACCAAACTTTCACAGCTTCATAATCGAGGGGTGCCCACCACATATCACTATCCAACATGTTACTTTTTTTTTAACATGACCCATTTTTTCCGCGCAATCGACTTAGCCATTTTCAATGTTAAGTTTTCGCGTTTTCAATCTTAAGTTTTCGTGTTTAAGTCCATTTCTTTGGTACTGTACCACCTAGGACCACCAAACTTTCACAGCTTCATAACCAAGGGGTGCCTACCACATACAACTATCCAACATGTTACCATTTTTTTACCTTCACCTATTATTTCTACGTAATTGACTTAGCCATTTTCAACGTTAACTTTTTAACGTACGTCTGGTTAAAGTTTTTTGGTTAAAACTTTTTTGTTATACTATACTCTGCAACTGCTTCGCCATTACCTTGAAACTTCACATGGGTGTTTATCATCATCCATATTTTCATTCTAACCCCCAACCGTGCGGCCCCTGTGCCCAATGTCAAGGTCAAATTACTTTGAATTTTTTTGTTAAAGTTTTTTCGTGTACTATATCTCTGCAACTGCTTCACCCAATACCTTGATACTTCACATGGGTGTTTATCATCATTGTCGCGCCTGCTTGCGGAAAGCGCGATCCTGTGCCCAATGTCAAGGTCAAATTACTTTGAATTTTTTTTTTTTTAAGTTTTTTCGTGTACTATATCTCTGCAACTGCTTCACCCATTACCTTGATACTTCACATGGGTGTTTATCATCATTGTCGCACGCGCTTGCGGAAAGCGCGATATCGTCGGTATTTTGGCATACGTCTGTCCGTACGTCCGTACGTCCGTACGTCCGGTTAAAGTTTTTTCGTTAAAGTTTTTCCATCTACTATATCTATTTTGTTAGTGTCCATGCCTCGCCCCAAGGCGCGACATGCAGGCCACGGCCATCTAGTCTACAAAAAGTGGGTATAATTATGTTATCCAAGTGTCCATGCTTGGAAAAAACCTGGCCTTCGTGGCTTTGCCTCGTTTCTTGTCTGTTGTACATCGAGACAAAAATTAGAATATATGTCAAATATGACCTTTCTGCCTTGAATATATGAATAAATTATTGTTGGGAGACCTCGTATTTATTCGCACAAATACGTTAAAAACGCCATGTGAAGTGAGGTCATTATTATGTCACACTTCGGAAATTATCTCCCCTGCCCAGCAGGTGCGTGGTTGTTGCTAATTATGTTGAGCAGTACTCAAACAGGTAAGTTGATGAGAAAATGTTGATGTTCATAATTTCTTCAGTAGCAATGTATTGTTTAACGTGAAAACATGTAATTACGGAAATTGAACGTTACGCTGTAACCAATATTCTAAAAATTGATTCAATGATAAAACAATTATGAATTAAGTCTTGTTAGTTGGTGTAATAAGTGGAGATTAATTGTGAATTTTGTTCCGTGTAATCTGTTATTACCATCAACCGACACAATGAGTCTGCTCAACTTTTTCAAAGTGAAAGATAAGTTAGTTGTTACGTCTGAATCTAGTCGATCAAAAAAACGCAAGGACTCCGAGTCCGAATTTTCAGCCTCTGGAGACGACACCATTAACCCACACAAACGATCAAAACCCAACAACTCGAAGTATAATGAGTCAACTACAGGTAAACAAAACCAAACAATATGATGCGACAAAACGTGCACACACCTTCCAACCACACTGGCTGGATACCTTCCCCTGGCTGGAATACAAGGAGAAGCAACACATGACATGCAAGCCCTGCAAGAACTACCCCAAATTAGCCACTGCGAATCCTACCGTGTCCTGAGACTGAGAATCTAAAGCAATCATCATGTGTGGATGGGCACGACCTAGCTACAATGTTTACTATTATAGATATTTAATGTAATATGTATATGTGCCAAGTGCTCAATTGTATTATATTTACCAACTATGATAATAGATTTTGTTTTGGGACAGTTTTGTATAAGAAATCTTACGAGGACAAGTCACTTTTTATACGACCGTTTTTCAAAAACGGTACGTATTATGTTTTACCGCACGGCGGGCGGGCGGGCGGCTGACTGAAGAAAAAGCGCATAGTACGTGTACACAACTCCTCCGAAACCGTTCAATCGATTGATCTGAAACTATACACACGTCTTCTACACATATTGAAGATGTGCACCTTGGTGTTTTTATGCCGAATTTTTTTTTTTTTAACAAAAATATCACCTTTTTAACTTAGCCATTTTTTTCTACATTTTTCTATACAATTCTATATACGGTACAGAGTTTGTGTACACAACTCCTCCGAAACCGTTCAGTAGATCGTTCTGAAACTATACACACGTCTTCTACACATATTGAAGATGTGCACCTTGGTGTTTTTATGCCGAAAAAATATTTTTTAACAAAAATATCACCTTTTTAACTTAGCCATTTTTTCTACATTTTTCTATACAATTCTATATACGGTACAGAGTTTGTGTACACAACTCCTCCGAAACCGTTCTGTCGATCGGTCTGAAACTATACACACGTCTTCTACACATATTGAAGATGTGCACCTTGGTGTTTTTATGCCGAAAACATATTTTTTAACAAATAACTACCTAACTTAGCCATTTTTTCTACATTATTGTAACCAATTCCGTATCATTTCTACTTTACACTCTACTTTTCTATCTCTGCCTAAATTAGTATACATATTTAGCACAACGAGATGAAGAAATAATGCTATAGACTTTCAAATTCTCATTAATGTTTCTTGCCTTGGTGACAGCTTCACATTTCTGCATCTTCGCTGTCTGGCCCATATTCGACGGGCGTATTTTGTGACTTGCGGCACTCTTGTTCAAAATCACTTGCCCTGAAAATTATATTTTCCAGGACAAGTCGGGGCAAGTAACCTTTTTCAAGTCACTTGTCCGGGACAAGTGGCTAAAAAATCAATTTTTACAGCCCTGGAAATTATGTAGATGTCCGTACAAAATCACATGGAGTGTCTCATTATATGACCGTAGCTGGGGCTTAACCCTTGGAATGTGGGAAACGAAAATTGTCGTCTGCTGTTGCTTTATATTTTGTCTTCTTTATCAATAAAAACATGGTATGACAGAACTTCAGAATCGTTTCCATTGGAAATGATTCTAAAGTGTTGTCAAATCAAGGATTTTGATGAGAAAAATGGAAAATAAAAAAAAATCAGCAGACGACAAATGTAAGCTTACGTAGTCCCCACCCTAGGCATGAACTAGGCTTTCATAGTACATGCATTTCCATCCCATTAAACCAAACAGGAAGAGCATACCTCTATTTGTGGCTGTGACTGGAGAAATGTGCTTTGCGATCCGCACAGTCTGATCAGGATCTGCACTGTTCACCATTCCATTACATTAATGAAACACCTGCCTAGTTTCTGTCATGGTATGTGTGTAACTCATGATGGGCAGAAGGTGTGTATGCGTGCCCGGCTAGCTCAGTCGGTTAGAGCGATGGTGTGGTAAACCAGAGGTCCAGTGTTCGAGTCCCATGGTCAGATATGCATCTTTCTCGCTCTGTGACATTGAGCGCCCACTTGGAGACTGTGACTGATATCAACCACAATGTAGATCTCTGTCCCATAAAATCATGAATTTGGGGACGGATTTGGCGGAGTAGTATGTCGGTGTGGTAAATCAGAGGTCCCGGGTTCGAGTCCCGTGGTCAGATATGCATCTTTCTCGCCCTGTGACACTTCTAACAAGCAATATAGATCATTCTGTTTGAACTTTATTATACCCCCCCCCAACGAGTTATCGGGTTGTCCGTGCGTCCGTCCGTCACTAAACTTAGCATCAAAGAAATATTGTTATAACTTCATCTAAAATGCTTAATATTTCACACATGCATTCCTGTAAGGCTCTACTACCATACTGTGCCAAATCCACGACCGTCTAACCTCCGCTGATCCCAAGGTCAAGGTCAAATACTTGGTCTCTTTACAAAACTTAACATCAGAGAAATATTGTTATAACTTCTGTTTCCTTCATCTAAAATGCTTAATATTTCACACATGCATTCCTGTAAGGCTCTACTACCATGCTGTGCCAAATCCATGACCGTCCAACCCCCGCTGATCCCAAGGTCAAGGTCAAATACTTGGTCTCTTTACAAAACTTAACATCAGAGAAATATTGTTGTAACTTCTATTTCCTTTATCTAAAATGCTTAATATTTCACACATGCATTCCTGTAAGGTTCTACTACCATGCTGTGCCAAATCCACGACCGTCCAACCCCCGCTGATCCCCAAGGTCAAGGTCAAAAAGTTAGTCTCTTTACAAAACATAACATCTGAGAAATATGTTATAACTTCTATTTCCTTCATCTAAAATGCTTAATATTTCACACATGCATTCCTGTAAGGCTCTACTACCATGCTGTGCCAAATCCACGACCGTCCAACCCCCGCTGATCCCAAGGTCAAGGTCAAATACTTGGTCTCTTTACAAAACTTAACATCAGAGAAATAAGTTATAACTGCTATTTCTTTCATTGAAAATTCTTAATATTTCACTTGTGCATTCCTCTAAGGTTGTACTATCATGCTGTGACAAACCTACGACCGTCCAACCCACGGTGATTCCAAGGTCAAGGTGACATACTTAAGTCTCTTTACAAAACTTAACATCAGAGAAATGTTATAACTTCTAATTCTTTCATCGAAAATTCTTAATATTTCGTGCATGAATTCCTCTAAGGCTCTACTATCATGCTGTGACAAATCCCCGCTGATCTCGAGGTCAAGGTCACATACTTAGTCTCTTTACAAAACTTAACATGAGAGAAATTGGTTATAACTTCTATTTCCTTGCGCGGATCTGCTTCACATTTCACACACGCATTGGTCCAATGGACCTCTACTACCGTGTGACAAATTCACGTTCGTGCCCAGAGTCAAGGTCACAAGCCCACACACTTGGATTTTATTTACATATGTAGGGGTACCTGGGCCCACGCGGGGGGTATTCCGTAAGCCTCGCTTACTGACCAATCTAGTTTCATTTTGTGGTTGACTCCTGCAAGTCTGGGCCAAATAAATCAACTGTTTGTCTTGGTATTCTCACCCAAGCCATAATGTAAGGGTCTTTATACCCCTCGCAACGAGTTGTGGGGGGGGGGGGGTATACTGGGGTCAGGTTGTCCGTCTGTCCGTGCATCCATCCGTGCATCCATCCGTGCGTCTGTGCGTCCATTAGAGAAATATTGTTATAACTTCCATTTTTAGCCAGGTTTTTTTAAAACAAATCCAAGCTATTGGATTGGCGAAAGCCGGGCGGGCGGGCGGCGGGCGGTGTCCACAATCAATGTTAAGTTTTCGTGTTTGAGTCCATTTCTTTGTTACTGTACCACCTAGGACCACCAAAGAAAGTTTCACAGCTTCATAATCAAGGGGTGCCCACCACATATCACTATCCAACACGTTACTTTTTTTTTAATTTTTTTTTTACTTGACCCGTTTTTTCCGCGCAGTCGACTTAGCCATTTTCAATATTAAGTTTTCGCGTTTTCAATGTTAAGTTTTCGTGTTTAAGTCCATTTCTTTGGTACTGTACCACCTAGGACCACCAAACTTTCACAGCTTCATAACCAAGGGGTGCCTACCACATACAACTATCCAACATGTGACCATTTTTTTACCTTCACCTATTATTGCTACGTAATTGACTTTACGTTTTCAACGTTAACTTTTTAACGTACGTCTGGTTAAAGTTTTTTGGTTAAAACTTTTTCGCTATACTATATCTCTGCAACTGCTTCGCCCATTACCTTGAAACTTCACATGGGTGTTTATCATCATCCATATTTTCATTCTAACCCCCAACCGTGCGGCCCCTGTGCCCAATGTCAAGGTAAAATTACTTTGAATTTTTTTGTTAAAGTTTTTTTGTGTGCTATATCTCTGCAACTGCTTCACCCATTACCTTGATACTTCACATGGGTGTTTATCATCATTGTCCGTACCCGCTTGCGGAAAGCTCGATATCGTCGGCAATTTGGCATACGTCCGTCCGTCCGTCGGGCCGTCCGTCCGTACGTCCGTGTGTCCGGTTAAAGTTTTTTTTTTCGTTAAAGTTTTTCCATCTACTATATCTATTTTGTTTAGTGTCCATGCCTCGCCCCAAGGCGCGACATGCAGGCCACGGCCATCTAGTCTACAAAAAGTGGGTATAATTATGTTATCCAAGTGTCTATGCTTGGAAAAAACCTGGCCTTCGTGGCTTTGCCTCGTTTCTTGTCTTCATCTAAAATGCTTAATATTTCACACATGCATTCCTGTAAGGCTCTACTACCATGCTGTGCCAAATCCACGACTGTCCAACCCCCGCTGATCCCAAGGTCAAATACTTGGCCTCTTTTCAAAACTTAACATCAGAGAAATATGTTATAACTTCTATTTCTTTCATCAAAAATGCTTAATATTTCACACATGCATTCGTGTAAGACTCTAATATCATGCTGTGCCAAATCCACGGCCGTCCAACCCCCGCTGCTCCCAAGGTCAAGGTCAAATACTTGGTCTCTTTACAAAACTTAACATCAGAGAAATAAGTTGTAACTTCTATTTCCTTGCTCACATCTGTTTCACATTTCACACACGCATTGCTCCAATGGACCTCTACCACCCTGTGACAAATTCACATTCATGCCACCCGCGTTAAGCTCAGAGTCAAGGTCACAAGCCCACACACTTGGATTTTTGTTTACATATTTAGGGGTACCTGGGCCCACGCGGGGGGTATTCCGTAAGCCTCGCTTACTGGCCAATCTAGTTTATTTTATCAATTGAAAATGATCATATTGGTACGTTTGCATTGTATCACGTTTGCACTGTATCATCATATAATACTGTTTGTATATACCGTATGCCTACCGGAAGTGGTGTTTAAAATTAACATCACTCCGGTAAACAAATATACGATATCCATATGTCTATGCAATACACAAACGTACAGATACAAGCACACCAGAATTGTACACATGCATAAAGTTCATATAAACAAACATATTGAAACGACCCAGCCAGCGAAGCTGTGTATTGCGTATCCTCGCTTCAAATTTAAATTTATCACTCATTTTGTACAACAAAACACATCTGTCATTTTGTGCACACAACTTACCACAACCTCCGATGCATGCCTGGATGTTCACAACTGTCAATAGTTTATTATCGGCGTCTTCATACACCAGGGAACTTGTTTAGTTAGTTACAATTCACAATTGTTTGTTGACATTTAATTTCCTGTGTGTGTTGAACATGCCCGCCATGTTATGCTGTTCAAACCTGTTTAAGCTCGGTAATTTCCGCCAAACCAATCTAACCAATCAACGATGCGGGACAACTTTCACATTTCGTCAAATGGGAAAGTCCGGGTCCAATTACAGAGTGTGATTTATTTTGTTAACCGGAACAGTCGCATTATATCGCTCTGATACAATCGATCGCAAAACATCAAATCTGTGAGTACTTTCAATATATCACTTTATTACCAGATTGTAAAGACGTACAACACCTTAGCAGCAATAATCAAGTAAGTGTATTAATTTATTATACCCCCGCAACGAGTTGTGGGGGGGGGGGGGTGGGGGGGGGGGGGGGTAGGGTACTGGAGTCAGGTTGTCCGTCCGTGCGTATTGTTCCTTAGGTGGTCATTCCTTTGATCTTTTATATAGTAAAAACCACCTAAGGGATGTCACGTAAGGACGTCCGGCCGTGCGTCCGTGCGTCCGTAAACTTAACATCAGAGAAATATTGTTATAACTTCTATTTCCTTCATCTAAAATGCTCAATATTTCACACATGCATTCCTATAAGGCTCTACTACCATGCTGTACCAAATGCACGACCGTCCAACCCCTGCTGTTCCCAAGGTCAAGGTCAAATTCTTAGTCTCTTTACAAAACTTAACATCAGAGAAATATTGTTATAACTTCTATTTCCTTCATCTAAGATGCTTAATATTTCACACATGCATTCATGTAAGGCTCTACTACCATGCTGTGCCAAATCCACGACCGTCCAACCACCGCTGCTCCCAAGGTCAAGGTTAAATACTTAAGTCTCTTTACAAAACTTAACATCAGATAAATATTGTTATAACTTCTATTTCCTTCATCTAAGATGCTTAATATTTCACACATGCATTCATGTAAGGCTCTACTACCATGCTGTGCCAAATCCACGACCGTCCAACCACCGCTGCTCCCAAGGTCAAGGTTAAATACTTAAGTCTCTTTACAAAACTTAACATCAGAGAAATATTTTTATAACTTCTATTTCCTTCATCTAAGATGCTTAATATTTCACACATGCATTCCTGTAAGGCTCTACTACCATGCTGTGCCAAATCCATGACCGTCCAACCCCCACTGATCCCAAGGTCAA
The DNA here is from genome assembly GCA_029237695.1 of Conchocele bisecta. Classification (NCBI taxonomy): domain Eukaryota; kingdom Metazoa; phylum Mollusca; class Bivalvia; order Lucinida; family Thyasiridae; genus Conchocele; species Conchocele bisecta. The sequence continues at coordinate 112,949,946 of CM055265.1, forward strand.
GGTCAAATACTTAGTCTCTTTACAAAACTTAACATAGAGAAATAAAATAATTAACTATTTCCTTCATTGATTAAAATTAAAATTAATATTTCACTTGTGCATTGACCTAAGGTTGTACTATCATGCTGTGACAAATCTACAAACCATCCAACCCTCGGCTGATCCCAAGGTCAAGGTCACATACTTAGTCTCTTTACAAAACTTAACATCAGAGAAATATGTTATAACTTCTATTTCTTACATCGAAAATTCTTAATATTTCATGCATGCATTCCTCTAAGGCTCTACTATCATGCTGTACCAAATCCACGACCGTCCAACCCCCGCTGCTCCCAAGGTCAAGGTCAAATACTTAGTCCTCTTTACAAAACTTAAACATCAGAGAAATATTGTATAACTTCTATTTCCTTCATCTAAGATGCTTAATATTTCACACATGCATTCATGTAAGGCTCTACTACCATGCTGTGCCAAATCCACGACCGTCCAAACCCCGCTGCTCCCAAGGTCAAGGTCAAATACTTAGTCTCTTTACAAAACTTAACATCAGAGAAATATTGTTATAACTTCTATTTCCTTCATCTAAAATGCTTAATATTTCACACATGCATTCGACCGTCCAACCCCGCTGATCCAAGGTCAAGGTCAAATACATGAGTCTCTTTACAAAACTTAACATCAGGGAAATAAATTATAACTTCTATTTCCTTCATTGAAAATTCTTAATATTTCACTTGTGCATTCCTCTAAGGTTGTACTATCATGCTGTGACAAATCTACAACCATCCAACCCCTGGTGATACCAAGGTCAAGGTCACATACTTAGTCTCTTTACAAAACTTAACATCAGAAATATGTTATAACTTCTATTTCTTTCATCGAAAATTCTTAATATTTCATGCAGGCATTCCTCTAAGGCTCTACTATCATGCTGTACCAAATCCACGACCGTCCAACCCCCGCTGCGCCCAAGGTCAAGGTCAAATACTTAGTCTCTTTACAAACCTTAACATCAGAGAAATATTTTTATAACTTCTATTTCCTTCATCTAAAATGCTTAATATTTCACACATGTATTCATGTAAGGCTCTACTACCATGCTGTGCTAAATCCACGACCGTCCAACCCCCGCTGCTCCCAAGGTCAAGGTTAAATACTTAGTCTCTTTACAAATCTTAACATCAGAGAAATATTTTTATAACTTCTATTTCCTTCTCTAAAATGCTAATCTTAATATTTCACACATGCATTCCTGTAAGGCTCTACTACCATGCTGTGCCAAATCCACGACCGTCCAACCCCCACTGATCCCAAGGTCAAGGTCAAATACTTAGTCTCTTTACAAAACTTAACATCAGAGAAATAAATTATAACTTCTATTTCCTTCATTGAAAATTCTTAATATTTCACTTGTGCATTGACCTAAGGTTGTACTATCATGCTGTGACAAATCTACAACCATCCAACCCCTGGTGATCCCAAGGTCAAGGTCACATACTTAGTCTCGTTACAAAACTTAACATCAGAGAAATATGTTATAACTTCTATTTATTTCATCGAAAATTCTATTATAACTTCTATTTCCTTGCTCGGATCTGCTTCACATTTCACACACGCATTGCTCCAATGGACCTCTACCACCCTGTGACAAATTCACGTTCATGCACCTCCTGCTAAGCCCAGAGTCAAGGTCACAAGCCCACACACTTGGAAATTTTTACATATTTTAGGGGTACCTGGGCCCACGCTGGGGTTATTCCGTAAGCCTCGCTTACTTACCAATCTAGTTATTTCCGGTTCTGCTCTGTATAGTGATATGTGTAGATTAAAGGTACAGTAACACTTTTCTGCAGGTCAACTATACGTACTATACCAATACTATATGTATACTATACCAATACGATATGATTTCTAAACGATATGCATATAATATAAAGTACGGTATGTTTGTACCATACATACCAACCAATATCGTATAGATATACCAGGCGCGGATACGCCACGCCCCACCCCCCCCCCCCCCCCCCCCCCCCCCCCCCCCCCCCCCCCCCCCCCCCCCCCCCCCCCCCCCCCCCCCCCCCCCCCCCCCCCCCCCCCCTGCTCCCGGCAAAAAAAAACAAAAAAAAAACGAAAATCTACAATACTCAAATAGTTGGATGACTTTTTCGTGGCCTAGTGTCAGGAAATCGCATCTGCGGCGATCTGGCATCTAAACAATTTTTGGGGGAGAACCCCCAGAACCCGCTACTTTATGATTTCACACTCGCGCGCGGAGGTCGGCTATGCCGACTTGTAATTACAGACCCCGCCCCCTCTGCAATTATTTCTGTATCCGCGCCTGTATACCATTCAAATCATATGTTTATACAATTTTTATACATGTGTATAATTCTGGTACGTTTGTATCGTACAAACATAGCAGATTATGGTATATTCATACCATATCCGTACGGATATATCGTATAGACGAACGGATATCGTATGTTTGTATAATATTTGTATAGTACGTTTGTACTATACGATCAATATTATATGATCATACGATATGCTCATTAATTTACCAATACTATACGATTACGATATGTACCGCATACGATATTAGTATATACAAATAGGTAAGGAGCAGAAAAGCGCTACTGTACATGCCCACTCAGTAGGCACAAACTGTTCTTTATAGGAATTAAATAAGTGCCTCCTGCAAATATGATATTTTTCGACAGATTATAAAGTATGATCATTGCACATTAAAAAATAAATACGGAGAATAAATAGTAATGTCCGTTAACATTTTAAGGAAACACGGTTATCGCCCCTGATATCAATGTGGAAATTTATGTCTAATATAAAATTTATAATAATGTCAATCAATACGTGGGATAATGGTGAATTAATGTTTATTTTGCCAGAAAATATCTCAGATGATGTCTCTGATATCAATAACATTTTGTTCCTACTGAGTGGGCATGTACCTTTAAATTAACAAAACACGGGATTTGTCGTGGTTCAACATACCATAGGGTCTCTTTTCTCAGCACTGTGGTGCAAATCTGACCACATCATTAAACATTAACTAGAAAAAGTCGATGGCGCGCCATCGCAATATACCCACTTTCCCAAATGCTAAGTCCGAAAGAGGTAATCATGATGGAGGCGATAAAAAATAATTCATTTGCCGATCAGCACATCAAAACAAGCTACGAACCAAATATCACGCTAGGTTAAGGTAAAAAGTTTTTCGACCTAGGAAAAATAAAGTGAAATTCTAAGTCCGAAAGGGGGAGGATAATCCATGATGGAGGGTCGGATAAAAAATCCGAATTCACTTTGCGCATCAGCACATCAAAACGAAGCTACGAACCAAATATCAGACGCGTAGGTATTAAGGTGAAAAAGTTTTTCGACCTACGAGGAAAAATAGTGAAATTCTAAGTCGAAAGGGGGAGATAATCCAAGGAAGGTCCGATCAAAAATCGGAATTCACTTTGCGCATCATAAGCTACATATCAAATATCAGAAATGTAGGTATTAAGGTGAGAAAGTTTTTCGACTTACAATGAAAAATAGGGAAATTCTGAGTCCGAAAGGGGGAGATAATCCATGATTGAGGGTCGGATCAAAAATCCGAATTCACTATGCGCAATCCGCACATCATAAACGAAGCTACATACCAAATATCAGGCGCGAGTATGAAGATGAAAAAGTTTTTCGAGTTACGAGGAAAAAATGGGAATTCTGATTCCGAAAGGGGGAGATATCCATGATGGAGGGTCGGATCAAAAATCCGAATTCACTTTGCGCATCTGCACATGATAACGAAGCTACATACCAAATATCAGGCGCGTAGGTATGAAGGTGAAAAAGTTTTTCGAGTTACGAGGAAAAAATGGGAAATTCTGAGTCCGAAAGGGGGAGATAATCCATGATGGAGGGTCGGATCAAAAATCCGAATTCACTATGCGCATCCTGCACATGATAACGAAGCTACATACCAAATATCAGGCGCGTAGGTATAAGAGTCGATTACAGGAAAAAATGGGAAAAATTCTGATCGAAAGAGATAACATGAGGAGGGTCGGATCAAAAATGAATACTTTGCGCATCTGCACATGAACGAAGCTACATACCAAAATCAGGTTCGCGTAGGTTAAGGTGAGTCCGAGTTCGAAAAAATGGGATTCTGATCCGAAAGGGAGATAATCCATGATGGAGGGTCATCAAAAATCCGATCACTTTGCGCATCTGCACATGATAACGAAGCACATACAAATCAGGCGCGTAGGTATGAAGGTGAAAAAGTTTTTCGAGTTACAGGAGAATGGGAAATTCTGAGTCCGAAAGGGGGAGATAATCCATGATGGAGGGTCGATCAAAAATCCAATTCACTTTGCGCATCTGCACATGATAACGAAGCTACATAGCAAATATGAGGCGCGTAGGTATGAAGGTGAAAAAGTTTTTCGAGTTACGAGGAAAAAATGGGAAATTCTGAGTCCGAAAGGGGGAGATAATCCATGATGGAGGGTCGGATCAAAAATCCAAATTCACTTTGCGCATCTGCACATGATAACGAAGCTACATACCAAATATCAGGCGCGTAGGTATGAAGGTGAAAAAGTTTTTCGAGTTACAAGAAACGTGACGGACGTACGGACGGACGTACGGACGTACGGACGGACGGACGGACACCCGTGACGAAAACAATATACCCGTTTTTTTTTACAAAAAAAAGTGGGTATAATAATAGCCATCTACACTGAATACAAAGCACAGCTTACCACAGCTTACCACAGCAATACAGGTAAGGTAATCCCTATTGTTGTACATGTTGGCTGGCATGCGTATTACAATGGTGTCAGCTAATTCTGTGCACCTAAGGCTTCACAAACAAATTTATATGTCATTACAATCTCCATATTCAGTCAAAATTTCCTGAATATTCAACGCAGTTTGAAGACAGACGTCTGCAGGTAAAATGTCATAACGTTCTGACGTCAGTAAGTGACGTCAATTGTGTGATGTATGACGTTACATGCGTATTTGCAAAGTCACATTTGTTTCTGCTAATGCTGCGCATCTGGTAGTGTAATGAAAATTGCGAACAGCATACTGGATCAGCATAGCAAAATTGGTGTTAAACTTGAAGCAGAACTAGCCTGAGTGGTGTGATATACACGACAGTCTGTGACAGTTGCCTGTGGTTCACATGCAATAAATGCTGATCGCTGTAAAAGTATACAGCAATAAATGCTTACCTCACAGGGAAGTTATACTTACCTGGAGCGCTCAATGCACATGGCACAAAGGAGGTGGGGGTTATAAGTACCGGTCCGTTTGTGTCGATGTCTAGTGCATAAAAGAGACAGATAGAGCACATATGCTCATGAAGTAAATAAACCGCTCGTGCGTAACAAAATCCCGTAAAGCTGGTTCCGTGGTGTGTTATATAATTGGGTTATATCATTAGGCCAGAACCGGGAACCAGGTAATACAATATGTAAAGTTAAAAGCGCAAAGTAGCATCACAACACTCCTCCCCGTTTTGTTAAAGAGAAGTGCAGCAAGTACCGTAAATTAGCTGACGTGGTTAAGAAACTTATCTGTCAGACTTAGCAGTCCAATGGATATCTACTGGGTAGAACCAGTTCACCCCGGCGGATCATAATTAAATATACAGATGAATGACTAGGGTCTCACTAAGATGGAAGTATCAATATTAGAAAAACACTAGTATTAAAATGACACATATTTTTTTTTTATTTTTTTTTAGCCAGGTTTTTTGAAAAAAAATCCAGGCTATTGGATTGGCGAAAGCCGGGCGGGCGGGCGGCGGGCGGCGTCCACAATCAATGTTAAGTTTTCGTGTTTGAGTCAATTTCTTTGTTACTGTACCACCTAGGACCACCAAACTTTCACAGCTTCATAATCAAGGGGTGCCTACCACATATCCAACATGTGACCATTTTTTTACCTTCATAATCAAGGGGTGCCCACCACATATCACATATCCAACATGTTACTTTTTTTAACTTGACCCATTTTTTCCAGCCATCAATTTGCGCAGTCGACTTGGCCATTTTCAATGTTAAGTTTTCGCGTTTTCAATGTTAAGTTTTCGTGTTTAAGTCCATTTCTTTGGTACTGTACCACCTAGGACCACCAAACTTTCACAGCTTCATAAACAAGGGGTGCCCACCGCATATCACTATCCAACATGTTACTTTTTAGCTCACCTGAGCGAAGCTAATGTGAGCTATTGTTACCGCAATGTGTCCGTCGTCCGTCGTCGTCGTCCGTCGTCCGTGAACATTTTCAAACGTCTTCTCCTCGGTAACCATTGGGCCTATAGTCACCAAACTTCATGGTCATGGTCCTTAGGTAGGGGGATTACAAAATTGTTAAAATGACGTCATTACGTAATCCAAGATGGCCGCCATCTAAAAATAGCACAAATTCTTCAAAAATCTTCTTCTCAAGAACCGCCAACCGGATTTCGACAAAACTTGTTAGGAATGATCGATGTATAATGCTCTTTCAAAGTTGTTAAAATGGTGACCCCGGGGTCAAAAATTATTTTTGACCGAATATGGTCATGTCATATATCAAATTGAAGGTATCAATGAGGCGATCACTCTGGTGTATTTTTTGTCGAAATCGGATGGTTATGTCATCCAAAATGGCCGCCGAAAGGTCAAAAGGTAATTCTTTTATTAGAGATTTCAAAATTCTTCTTCACATGAACCGCTTGGCCCATGGTAGCCAAACTTAAAATTTATGGTCCATGAGTGAAGCCTTTTCAGATTTGTTAAAAGGAGGTCATCGCTAATCCAAGATGGCCGCCGTCTGAAAATAGCATAAATTCTTAAAAAATCTTCTTCTCATGAACCGCTAGCCGGATTTTGACGAAACTTGATAGGAATGATCAATGTACAATGCTCTTTCAAAGTTGTTAAAATGGTGACCCCGGGGTCAAAAATGGGCGTGGCCCATGGGGTCAAATTTTATTTTTGACCAAATATGGTAATTGTATCCCCCGGACTCTGTCGGGGGATACTATGGATTTGACCGCGCCGCGTCCGCGTACGCGTCCGCCGCAGACACTTCTTGTCCGGAGCATAACTCGAACACCCTTTGGAATATTTTCATGAAACTTCACACATGCATAGACCACGACCCGAAGGTGTGTCGTGCACAAGAATGACAACTCTTGCATAGCTAATTTTTTAGTTATCTCCCTTTTTTGTTTCTCGCACTGATTTCGTGTCCGGAGCATAACTCCACCACCCTTCGAATATTTTCATGAAACTTCACACATGCATAGACGACCCGAAGGTGTGTCGCGCACAGAATGACAACTCTTGCATAGCTAAATTTTTTAGTTATGCATAGCCCTATTTTTTTAGTTATCTTTCTGTCGCGCACTGATTGACCATAACTCGACCACCCTTTGGAATATTTTTATGAAACTTAACACATTCAATTAGCCACGAACCGAAGGTGTGTCGTGCACAAGAATGACAACTCTTGCATAGCTAATTTTTGAGTTATCTCCCTTTTTTGTTTTCGCTCACTGATTTCCTGTCCGAGCATAACTCGACCACCCATTTGGAATATTTTCATGAAACTTCACATATGCATAGACCACGACCTGGAGGTGTGTCACGCACAAGAATGACAACTCTTGCGTAGCTAATTTTTCAGTTATCTCCCTTTTTTGTTTGCGCACTCTACAAACTGGACAATAATGCATGAAGACCTGTTTTCCTCGTCTGCTCTGTACACCTTTTCTCGTGTGCTCTGTACACCTTACCTGTAGAGAGAACAATAGAAACTGGGAGAACCATGTGCTAGCATGGGCTAGCATGTGCAGATGTCCAGTGCTTGACCACTGTTGACCAGGTAATTTATACAGGTAAATCACTACATTGGGTACTGTGTTGAAAATATTGTGGCATTATGTGGACCTCTGCAGATATATGTAGATAAATATAGGACTATTAAAAAAAAATCTGGTCTCCAATAGCAAGCATTATTATTTTTAAACTTTTTTTTTAAATTTTTTTTTTTTTTTTTTCATTATTTTTTTTCAGTATTTTATTTCATTTTTTTTTCAAATTATTTTTCAATTTGACTGGAAAAAAAATCTGGGCTCCAGTAGCAAGCATTATTATTTTTAAACTTTTTTTTTCCATTTTTTTTGTTTAATTTTTTTTTTCATTTTTTTTTATTTTTTTTTTATTTTTTTTTTTCATTTTTTTTTTTCATTTTTTTTTTCAAATTATTTTTTTCAAATTATTTTTCAATTTTTGTCCAGTAGCATAAGGTCGTAAGTGCTATATACAGACTATTTACCTGTGCATGTGCTAGCATGTGCAACTGACCACTGACCACTTACAGGTAATTTAGATTATATTACATTTCCGTAAACTGTGTTGAAAATATTGTGGCATTATGTGGACCTGTGCAGATATATGTAGATAAATATAGGACTATTAAACAAAATTCTGGGCTCCAGTAGCAAGCATTATTATTTTTAATTTTTAAACTTTTTTTCCATTTTTTATTTTCATTTTTTTTTTCAATTTTTGTCTAGTAGCATAAGGTCGTAAGTGCTATATACAGACTATTATCATATAATAAAACAATTATTGACTAGTGAGCCATAGAATATAATCTTGATATTCTATGGTTCACTAGTCAATAATTGTATAATATGTTCGGGCCAGTGAAAATTGCTTTCGGGCCCAGGCTCGAGGTCAAGGCGGGACAAGGCGAGGCATCTGATTCCGCGGAATTCTTGTTTACTTATCTCCCTTTGTTGTTTCGTGCTCTGATTTTGTATCCAGAGCATAACTCGAACACGCATATACGCATTGCTCTAATGGTCCTCTACGCCCTGTGCCAAATCCACGTTCGTTCTGCCCCCGCCAAGCCCAGGTCAAGGTCACATACTTAGTGCTTCAAAAACATTAACGCTTGGGTAAATATCTTTATGCTTTCTGTTTTCTTTCATGGATCATGGATCATCTTCATATTTTCATATACGCATTGCTCTAATGGTCCTCTACCGCCCTGTGCCAAATCCACGTTCGTCCTGCCCCACCAATCCCAGGGTCAAGGTCACATACTTGGTGCTTCAAAAACTTTAACGCTCGGGTAAATATCTTATAATTTTTATTTCCATTCACGGATCAACTTCATATTTCATATACGCGTTGCTCTAATGGTCGTCTACCGCCCTGTGCCAAATACACGTTCGTCCTGCCCCCGCCAAGCCCAGGGTCACATACTTAGTGCTTCAAAAACTTTAACGCTCGGGTAAATATCTTATAATTTCTGTTTTCTTTCATGGATCATCTTCATATTTCATATACGCGTTGCTCTAATGGTCCTCTACCGTCCTGTGGCAAATCCACGTTCGTCCTGCCCCCGCCAATCCCAGGGTCAAGGTCACATACTTGGTGCTTCAAAAACTTTAACGCTCAGGTAAAAGAAAATTTTGACTTGCAATTTGGCCTCATTTATTATCAAAGCGATATGTGGGACATCCGTGTTCTATGAACACATTTTCTAGTTTATTAAACTTCACACATGCATAGAAGACGACCCAAAGGTGTGTCGCACGTAAGAATGACAACTCTTGCGTCGTTAATTTCTTAGTTATCTCCCTTTGTTGTTTCGTGCACTGATTTCGTGTCTGGAGCATAACTCGAACACCCTTTGGAATATGTTCATGAAACTTCACACATGCATAGACCACGACCCTAAAGGTGTGTCCCGCAAGAATGACAACTCTTGCATCACTAATTCTTTAGTTATCTCCCTGTGTTTTTCCGTCACTGATTTTGTCTCCGGAGCATAACTCGAACACCCTTTTTTCAAACTACTTGTGTATCTGGGGAGGGGGATACACATGCGCTTGTCGACAAGCGTCCATTTCTAGTTTTATATATCAAATGGAAGGTATCAATGAGGCGATCACTCTGGTGCATTTTTTGTCGAAATCGGATGGTTATGTCATTCAAGATGGCCGCCGAAAGGTCAAAAGGTCGTTCTTTTATTAGAGATTTCAAAATTCTTCTTCACATGAACCGCTTGGCCCATGGTAGCCAAACTTAAAAGTTATGGTCCATGGGTGAAGCCTTTTCAGATTTGTTAAAATGGAGGTCATCGCTAATCCAAGATGGCCGCCATCTAAAAATAGCATAAACTTCTTAAAAAATCTTCTTCTCATGAACCGCTAACCGGATTTT
>CM055265.1:112960695-112998975 GCA_029237695.1 Conchocele bisecta
TTATTGTATGATCTGCGACTGAACGGTTTTGTAATGATTACCTTGTAAATACAAATAGCAAGACAAATGCTAGTCGTATATCGTTATAACACTTCAAAACAATGCCAATGGTTCGTAGCGCATGTTTGGGATAACTGTCTTTTGTTCCTTCAATTATTTAACAAAACTTACATACGTATGCATTATATGCATTCTTGCCACATTCCCATTTACTGATACTTTACTCAAGGAGAAGAATTCACATGAGCTCTGCGAGTTTGTTTTCTACCCCTTATTCATCGTTACTTTATATGTATTTTGATGCATATATACATGTATATTATTTGAAATAAATATTGTTTAAAGTAAATGAATATGTCTCATCTAAAACGCTTATGTGAATAACAAGTGTATTAATTATATAGTGTAATACCAGTAATCTCAAAACCGTGATTACTGTTCACTATGCCAGTGTACCAAAATAAAACGATCAGCAAGTGTCGGCCATATATATGTGCATGTATTAGACAAGTCATGTGATGTTCCTACATGTACATGTAAGAAGACGTGATACATCTCATGGAAACTATCTCCGTACATGACGTCAGAAGTTGACGAAATGTTCAAAGCAAATGTTCAACATCTGACGTCACTTACAGAAAATATGACAGTTCCTGTAAACATTTGTCATACAATATCGCACATCTATTTTCCTTATTTCTGAACCAAAGTATATGTTGTGACCACTCATTTGAACCGTCTTGGCGAGACGGTTCAAATGAGTGGTCACAACATATGCTTCTGATGAGAAATAAAGAAATTGCTCAGCCTTGCCGGATATTTTTTCCCATTCACGGCACTAACCTACTATTCTCTATATTCTTAGGTACAACATCGCATTGTGTGTGTCATATAAACAACGAACTCGGTTTAGCCGGAGCACTCCTGGAAACATATTCCGGCCAATTATAAAACTTATGCCGCCCAATTATAGAACATTGTATTTGTCTCATAGCGGAATAAATTTGCTGGAATCAATACATTCCTATATTGTGATAGCCACAATGGGCATCGTTATGAATCGGCAGACAGTGCTGTAAAATGGAAATAATTGGACGGAAATTGTGATGTGGTTTTACTGTCCCTCTATGTGTAATACGACTCTCAGTACGGCGGCTGCTAATCGAACAATAACGGCACCGGAGCTATTTCGAACATCACCGCAGCACCCGTTGGAGGATGTCCTGTTTTGTGCTTCTGACTGTGGAAATGTATTTAACCGCATGCGTTGGTTTTGGCCAGATTATAAACGTTTCTGAACATCCATTGGCAATGCTAACTATCAATGAAGCAAATTGATTGTCTGAGCCTGAGATGTAGCTGCCTGATTTCAAAAACAATATTCAATAACTGCTAAATATTGGCAATATTATATCAGGCGGCAGTGTACGGTACAACACTGAACGCAGATGGAGAATTTGCTTGTATTTCGCAGATTGAATGGCGAACATCGTATGCTCTGATCACTGTGCATAAATGCCATAAGTCTAGCTTGTCCAGTCACAGGCACATACATGTAGTTATATCGCAACCGCATTAACATCAATTTCACGATAAAATTACTTGCATTTAAGCCAGAGAGTATGCCATTGATTAATCTGTTAGGTTGTATAATTTGTCATTAAGTTTGGTGAATAATTAATGGTTTTAATTTTCTCGATTTTAATGAATAATTAACCTCGTTCTATGTTCTCCTACATGTGTGCATGTTCGTAACCTACGTCACTGTCCACATTCACTGCCGCCTGCGCTAATCTTGTCGATATTTGTCAATTTCTTTATTTCAAAATACTTGTGTACCATATCAAACAGCCCTACTTCAGGCCAGTTGATTGTATGAACCTGAGCTGTGCTACAGCTCAGGCTTATACAACCAACTGGCCTGATTGCGATTTGCCATTGCCTATATATGTTCAGCAACGTTAATGATCTTGCCAAGATTGACGCAGGCAATTGTGTACATATATACATGTATACACATGTACCCAAGTAGAATCGGATATAAATCACGAGAAACATGCAAACTTATACGAATACAAGATACGACCTATATCTTGACAGTGAGTGTGATGTTTGCGTCACAGGTATGTATCCGCCTGTTAACTGGAATTTACTTAGATCTACATTCCGTAGTAGATGTGTTGGTATTTGTGTAAATGTACAGTAGATGTCAGGTCTAGGAAACGAAACCACAGTACAACCTCTGTAAACCGGACACCATGGGACCTCCCAGGGTGTCCGGTTTAGAGAGGTTGCACTGTTAATCATGGCATATAGCCATTCTGAGACATATATGTGCTTGGCAATCTGGATCATGCATTGTTATCTGGGATAAACTACCAGAATCCAATCAAAAATAAGATCACAGATGTTGTCTTGGTGACCAGTTTAGAGAGGTTCCACTGTATAACAAATTATGTCATCTTCAGTGCGTGAAGCGAAAAAAGACATACAGGTACTGTATCTCTGAGACATCATTGGAGAAACTGTGCCTTTAAATGTACATGCCCACTCAGTAGGCACAAACTATTCTTTATAGGAATTAAATAAGTGTATCATTGTGTCACTATTCCAGCAGTTCTAATAATTACAATTGCCCGCTATACAGATATAATCATTTAGTTATATTTATTTTACTGATAGTGACTGCGGTGGTATCAGGCTATTTTCATATGCAAATGAGGCATGATCTTTTTAATTATTATACTAATTAAATGCGTCACCTGAATAAATATTTTCGACATATTATAAAGTAAGATCATTGCACATCAGCAAATAAATACAGAGAATACATATTAATGTCCGTTAACATTTTAAGGAAACACGATTATCGACCCTGATATCAGTGTGGAAATTTACGTCTGATATAAAATGTACAATAATGCCAATCAATACGTGGGGTAATGGTGAATGAATGTTTACTTTGCCAGAAAATGTAATATCTACAGAAAAGACAAAACTATCTGTCTCCCTATATTATAACCTACCGAGTGGGCATGTACCTCGTAAGAGTGAGACGTGGAGATCAATATCATAAAGGGGTCCCGGAGGGGACATGGATTTGTTTTTAGATAATTCGTTCCCACGATATAACAATTCGTTCCCACGATTTAACAATTCTTTCCCTCCAATTAACAATTCGTTCCCACGATATAACAATCCGTTCCCATGGGAACGAATTGTTATTTCGTAAGAACGAATTGTTAAATTGAGGGAACGAATTAATACAAAAAAAGAATTATACGTCCCCTGCGGGGCTCCGTAAGATTAGCTTGTGCGCATGTGCGTACTTTTTGAACTGATGGATTATTATTGATCGGGCCAACATCTCCATTCCTTCGATGGCGTCAACTTGATGCACATGTGACGGAATTTATAGCACGATATTGTTTTACTCTATAATTGACGTCCTATGGAATTACCATTGGTTAATGAATACGAATGACGTTATCATGTATTACACGTCATGGCGAAAATGGAACGTTATGATGTTTTAACAAGTGGTTGTATTGAATTTTCCACGTAGACAATAACCAGCTAACTCAACCAGAAGCAATGCTTTATATCAACATCAACGATATATTTCCACTATGGTATTGCGAACAGTGTAGCGCCTGATCAGACTGCGCCGATATCCGATGCGCAGTCCGATCTGGAGCTACACTGATCGCATAAACAATATAATAATGAAAAAGTCATGCAGAGCATGATGTTATTAGCCGATCAACTCAGGGTTCAATATATGTCCGCATTTTAGTAGTTACTGAGTCTCGCGGGGGGGGGGGGGGGGAATGAATGAGCGAGTGAGTATTGGTGTTTAACGGCCTATCAACAGCTAAGGTCATTTAAGGCCGGGCCAACGGGTTGTACTATCCCGCATTAAACGGGTCCACGATGAGGAAAATTCCCAAAATCAGAACTCAATATTTCCATGCCACACCAGTCACTTTAGTAGCTCGGCCCCAAAGTAATATGATTTGCCATAAGCTTATTACTTCTTAATGGAGCATAACGGTTAACGTTGTCACTTGTTTTATCCCTTGTTTATCGATTTAAATCGTTTAAATCGACTCGAAGCTTACGTTCAACGGCCGCACAAACTCGATTGAACTGCATGCCTTCCAATGATTTAAATACGCAGCGCGTTTAAATAGTCAATTACGTTTTTTTAATGTGCGCACTGGTCATTTAAAAAGGGGCCCATCCGTGATTTTATTGCGCGATGTCGGGCGCAAGACAATCAATAATTTGCGGCATTGACAATAATTAAGGGGGATTGCCGCAATCGCGCGTGCTGGATGCATCCCTACCATCCCTGCATGATACGTAAACAAATCAAAGTTCGCTATGAAGGGCAATTCTTCGTTTTGATTGGTGGAAATGTTGTGAATATTAACTAGCGTCAAATGACGCGCATACGCGATCCAATGGGATAAACCCGAGATGCTGGGTTGCTAGTCGGAGGAGATTTTGAGCAGAGGTCGATTATAAATTAGCCGAATAAACACATTTTACGCGATTATACGTGGCTGAAACTTGTTCTGTTTAATAAATAAAAGCTTTAAATTAGCCCAATAATCGGCGTATGTTGGCGTATATGGCCATTAGCGCCAACTATGGACTTCAACAACAACAACTTCCGGGTTCAATCTCTTCCGGCGTTCAGCTCATTACGTATTCAAAATTGTGTTGTTATTTGACTATATTTTATAAGTTTTAAACGGAGATAATTGCCAAAAATGCAAACTTTATCGGTTGATGCAATTTGGAAGTGATACAGCAAAATTCGCGTTCGTAGATTACCGAATAGCGGAGAAAAGGGTTGCTACAAAACATTTTCAGAATTCGATGGATGACCAATATATTAGCCGATCTATAAATAGATCGGCTAATAATAATCCCATTTTCCATACCGAAACCATCTAATCCGAGCTACATCATTGGATATTAGATCTAAATATATCCTGGAGCTGGATATTCTGGTACCGTCGATGTTTTGTTGCACGGATTTATGCGAACCAGCAGGCGTGTACAACGTATACACTACATGTGCCCGTACATTACCATCGCTAGATTATGCTTTCGTATAACCTGAATTTTCAGTGCGAGTTACAATACTCGTAAGTATCCCTACGTGATAGGTAGAACATTTGGGTTAGCTTTAATCATGCCATCGCAGGTGGAAGACTCGGACCTAGGACCCAATAAAGCAATCGAAAAGGTACTCATCCACCCATTTCTGTTGACAAGATTTACTGAGACCTATGTCAGAGACTTCCACCCGTGCATGCCATTTGCATGCCATTTGTCCACCTTTTTAATTTTTAATTTGCTAATTGTTCTGTATATACATGTATTGTACATGCCCATCTGCCAGATGGCTTACTGCTAATAAACTATACATTCCTTATCTTCAATTGATATATACAAAGGAATATAATACACTGGACAACATGGGACGTCCACTATGTTGTACGAACGGGGTCAAAACCAAACTTACAGGTGCAGCTATAAACATATCAGTGCAGGTGGCACCTGTAAATATACAGGTGCACCTGTAAATATACAGGTGCATCTGTAAATATACATGTGCAGCTGAAATTTTTTTAGTTTTGACCCCGTTCGTACATCATATGTACCAACCTGGTCAAAACTAAACTTACAGGTGCAGCTATAAAAAATATATAGGTGTATCTGCATTTTTTTACAGCTGCACCTGTAAATGTATAGCTGCACCTGCAAAATGTACAGCTGCAGCGGTAAATGTACAGCTGCATCTGTATTTTGTATAGCTGCAGCTATAAACGTATTTTGCAGGTGAAGCTATACATTTACAGATGCAGCTGTAAAAAAAAGTTTAGTTTTGACCCCATTCGTACATCATATGTCAAAACTAAATTGTATTTTTACAGGTGCAGCTGTATTTTTACAGGTGCAGCTGTATCTTTTAAAGCTGCACCTGTAAATTTACAGGTGCACCTGTATATTGGTATAGCTGCACCTGTAAATTTAGTTTTGACCCCGTTCGTACACCATAGTCCACGGCGTATTAGAATCGAATATTCCTCACTGGAATTCAGGAATAACAGAGCTTCAGTTAAGGTGCGTAATTTGACCAACTTGGGGTGAAACTTTGTTATTTCTTCATCAAAAATGGCAAGTTGGGTGTCCTTTAGAATCGTCTCATTGAGACGATTCTAAAGCACTCCCAACTTGCCATTTTGGATTGAGAAATAAGAAACTTACCTCTAAATTACGCACCTTAACTGGAGCTCTGAATAAGAGGCTATGGTAATTTACAACATATATATGCATAAAATGATGGTTTAAATTGCTTACAGACGCATTCTAGTGAGACTCATTAAACGTTCGCGTCCCTAGACCCCAATGTACATAAAACGTATTAGTCGCTTGGAAAAGTCGCGGGAATACTGGACGAAGGCCGGAAGGCCTCGTCCAGTATTCCCGCGACTTTTCCAGTTATATCCCCGATAAAATTCCACCAAAAGGCCATTCATTCCTTATAATTCCAGCATTTGAAATAAATTCATCAAGAAAATGTGTTTATTTTATTTTACAGACGGCAGCCATTTGTTTACATTGACAGCACTGACAGCGCACCTGCAGAAAGTAGTTCGGCGTGGGGGTTTACTGGGATATAAATTTTGGACAGAGACTTGCTACGTGCCAATCAAATGCTAGGGAATTGTGTAAATATTTTTGTGCTGTAATTATATGTATATGAATATACATGCATATATTGCCTGATTAAAGCACTGACATTGTCGCGTCTCGAAACATATTTCCAAACTTTGGTCATATTAATCAAAATCGCTATCCATGCAGTTGTTGAATATGTGGCTGTGCCTGGAGAAATGAGGCTTATGAGATATGCGACCAGTGTAGCTCCTGATCAGTCTGCGCCAGGGTCTGCACTGTTCATTGAAAAACACGTACTGCTTCTAATTTATATTTGTAATCCTTATCCAGCTTCAAGAGTGATCTAGAAGATAAGAAGTTTGACTATCAAAAAATCACATACATGCAAGTCCCATTTCTCCAGTCAGATCCACATATATACATATGCAATGTACAGTGGAGTCTCTCTAAACCGAACACCCTGGGAGGTCCCCAGTGTGTCCGGTTTAGATAGATTCCTCTGTAGATGCTCATGAAGCGGCATAATGATCAAGGATACAATACAATGAAACGGTCACATTAATCAAACAGAGTTACAGTACTGGATGACTTACCTTTGTATATACACCCGCCATGGTTAATTCCGTCTCCACTATCATAGCGACAATTCCAAACATTCCGAACACTAAACAATAATCTGATATCTTTTTCCGTTTCTCGTAGAGTTCTTTCCGTCGACCTAGTCGGTAGCCAACGTTCGTTTTCTGCCGGATACACTTCCCAGTTCGCTCCAGTGGAAACTCGCCACCGGTGCCGACTAAAGCCACCCCCGCGTCCTCCGACGTATAACTCATTCGACTAGACGTCGGTAGCGACTGCATTGACGTCGGTTTCTGTAACTGTTTGAACGAACCGATCGCGCCGTTCACTCGCATGTAGTCGGCGCCGATCTCGCGAAGTTGGTTCTCGCGAGTGCGATCTCTCTGGCGTTGTTGCTCGTCGCGTTCGTCGAGCGGCAGAGTAACCCTGACGTCATCATCCAGACTGTGCTGGGTATATAGCGGATGGTGCTGACCCCCACCACCTCGCTCCATTTGTAATCGCGGATAAGACAACGCCTGTAGAGATTTACCGTTTGAGTAACTAATCCTTTCCAATTTACGCACGTCTAATTGCACGTCATAGTTCTGTAGTTCTATGTCAGGGGAGGTATACGCACGATTAATTCGCCCATCCGTTAAAGGGCTCAACGTTGTCACGGTGCACGCATCAGTCCCCTCAGTAATGTCCATTTCCCGACATTTCGATAATTGCACGTCAGCGGTCCGTTTTTCATTATTAGCGGTCTGATCGCTCTTGTAGTCCGCTAGCTCTGACAGCAGTTTCGCCGTGGAGTCGATACGCCTGTTTTCATTGGCCGCCTGTACAGTGACAACAGACATATTCTCGTCCGTTTGCCAATATGTGCATGCCAATCAATACCAACACCGACGCCGGCTCGCTTCCTTACGTACCACCGGTACGAGTATGTAGGTAACAAGTTTGACACAAATTGAGCAAGGTAACCGTCAATGGTATTCAAGAGTGCGTATTTAATACAGTTTGTAAAACACGTCTCGATTTTGTAGTTGAGCGTCCGTTACCAAACCCTGCATTGAATTAAATTGTGTCAACCGCTGTCACTGTATTATACTTAACCCTTTGAACCCGAAAGCCCGTTATAGCGGGGTTCGCAAAACAGTGCATATCCAGATGAGCCGGCTCGTAACGAGCCGTCTCATCATGATCTGCACTTTTTGCAAGTAATTTTCATATTTTTTAAAACAAAAACATCCCTTTTCATAATGGACTGATCTGAAAATCATTCAGTGACGATTGGATTGGTCGGAAAATTAGCTATCACAGTCCATTACAGTTACTTAGGGTTGAAAGGGTTAAAAGCAGCGAAACTCTAGGTTAAAACATAACTTATTTGCAATACAGTGGGGTCAGCGTGTAAGTGCACACACGAACGAACACGACAGGTTGGAACCAACCTGTCGTGTTCGTTCGTGTGTGCACTTACACGCTGACCCCACTGTACCTACTCGACTTTTGAGTTGGTGTGTACGTCTGAGAGTCAGTATATCATGTTTCCTTATTATTAGCATGTATCAATAATACTAATGCTTTCACGTCAATTCTCCATCAATGTGTATGTGTTACGTTTTGTTTTCCATATTTCGATAGTTATAACAGGGATTCAATGTTCACAGAATGTGTTCAACTTCTCAATCCACCGCAGCCCTATTTTCATCTGCGTCACGATTCGAAGTTCTTCATCCACCAGAGCACTATTTTCTTTGCGGCGAGATACTGATCTAGATCCGAACAACAGCTGTTACAGTATTATGTATTCCGATCCTATGTTTATTCCATGTGCAACAAGAACGTTTCATCGTCTATCCATGAGATTAACTAAACTCCGTTTGATTCCCCGTATGTTTCAGAAACACGTGTAACGAAATGTTTTCCCCAGGAATTACTAACACTCTGACACTGTTCTTTAGAGTGGAATACCTGTGATAAACAAACATTTGTATACACCAGGTACATGTATTCAGCTTTATCCCGTCAACACAGTGCGTATGTGCCGTGAAACACGGTGCCGTGAACCATTTTTGATATCCAGTCAATACTATTTTTGCATTTTTAAGCCATTTTAAGGTGTTGACGGATAAATAGAATAGTAGGTTAGTGCCATGAATGGGAAAAATATCTGGCGCGGCAAGGAAACTGGATGTGCTCGGCAGAGCCTGGCCCATCCCGTTTCCTGAGCCTGCCAGATATTTTTTCCCATTCACGGCACTAACCTACTATTCTCTATCTATTTTCCTTATTTCTGAACCAAAGTATATGTTGTGACCACTCATTGAACTGTCTCGGCAAGACGGTTCAAATGAGTGGTCACAACATATACTTTCTGATGAGAAATAAAGAAATTATTGAGCCTTGCCGGATATTTTTCCCATTGACGGCAATAACCTACTATTCTCTATATTCGCATTGTTATGCTCTTCACTTTGCAATGTCGTCCACTTTGCAATGTTAGAAAATATACACTGTTACATTTCAAAACCAGCATAGATCCTTATCAGATTGCATGCATGCAGGCTGATCAGGTCTATCCAGGTTGGAAATGTCAGATTGTATCACTTGGCAATACCAGAGAGGTACATGTACATGTATTATATGTAAGTCAAAAGTCATACAATTTAGACTGGACGTACATGTAGCTCTGCATATACATATTGAATAAGCAGCAGATGTGCGTTCAAGTTCACAACTTATTATTCATTGGAAATAACCACGCAATAATAGAAAACAATATTTTGAATGGACTGACAATGCTTATATTTTTAATACACTATATTTCTTCCTATTTTTAGTTAAGATGGTATAGCCATTTCACTTACGTCTAATTGGCTAGTGTAATAAACGGGTGGGTTTATTAAAATAGGGTTTAAAACTAAACCGCAATTATAGAAAAACGTCACTCTTTTTGTTGAGACACTCCATGTGATTATGTAATAAAAAGAGTGACTTTAAAACAATGTGTATTAAATGTGCTTCCCTTCGGAGGTTATTGGAAATTAATGTATATTTCGAATCGACTGAAACTATTAACATGTTTATATTGTTCATATTTCTTCAGATATTTAGACTTTGATAGCCGTTTCACATAAACTATCTTGTGTATTAAACAGGCCATTGTATACTAGTATTGGTTTCGCGATATTGTTTCATATCTGTGCTAGCATATATTTGCTATCGAGATGTTGACATACTTTATCGCAATATGTTTACTTAAATATCACGACATGTCGACAAAACGTGAAACTATATCGACATATTATACATTATGTCGACATAACGTGATAAGTTATCACAACAAGTCAACATCATGTGATAAGTTATCACAACAAGTCGACATACCGTGATATATTAACACAACATATCGACATAACGTAATAAGTTAACTGAAAATGCGATATTTTCTGCAAATGACGTCGAAAGATGACGAAATATTCATAGCAAATGCGGAATAGTATTCCGCATTTGCTATGACATTTTTGTCTTCTTTCGGGAAAATATCGTAATTTTTGTCAATAATTTTAATGAGATATCGCACATGTTCTTAGGTACAAAATCACATGGCGTGTCAATGGCAATGACAAGAGTGCAGAACGATGACGTTACACATTGAAAGCTTCGATGTCATCCGTCAGTCGCTGCAGTCATGTGGTCAAACACACCTTCTTTCTCGTTAATAGCCGGCGTGTTTGTCCAGACACACGAGAGCCTTCGATATGTAATTAATCAACTGAGTTGTTGTCTCAGCTTCTACAGATATGAATATTCTATTTTTTCTCCGATTAAAGTGATCGCCTCGTGTATGTATATATTGCGATTTTGTTGTTACTGCCTCGTGTATGTATATATTGCGATTTTGTTGTTACTACATCAGACTGAGTAGTGAGATTTTGTACATGGAAATATATTTATTACATATGGTCATACTGCAGATACAGTTCTCGCGTTTTGATTGGTCAACTTGACGGGTAATATGAGCCCATATTACCTGTCAAGTCCGTCAATATGACTCGAATAAAAAATGGCGGCGGGTCGAAACAAAGCAATAGGGATTGATTTAAGCTAACTACGAAAACAAAACAAAGGTTCGAGTTATTAACTGCTAAAGTTATAAACGAATTTCGACTCGTTTATGTATTGATGACGTCATGTAATATTTGTAAATATTTGAACATGCACCGATACACTTATACAACTAAATTCTGGAGAAATATAAGGAATCTAGGGTATGAAAAATACGTTATTGTGATTCTACAAAGTCAATATGCGCCTCGGTGAACATAGATTCAGACGGGCAATATGAAACCATATTTAATGCGTAGAATCACAATAACTTATACTCGCGTGTACATGTGCATAGAGAATAGTAGGTTAGTGTCGTGAATGGGAAAAAATATCTGGCAAGGCTTAGGAAACGGGATGGGCGAGGCTCTGCCGAGCACATCCCGTTTCCGTGCCGCGCCAGATATTTTTTTCCATTCACGACACTAACCTACTATTCTATTTATCCCGTCAAACACATACAAATGGCTTTAAAATGCAAAGCAAATAATCCCAGCAACCGCACATTATTCATAAGCAGTGAGTACGTCGTATTGACAGGATATCAAAAATGTTTCACGGCACCGTGTTTCACCGCACATACGCACTGTGTTGACGGGATAAATGTATTTATTTCGTTACCTTTGTAACATAACAATTACACGTGGGATGCAATTTAATTATGGTAATGTAAAAAGGAAGGGACAAACAGGCGTTTGTATCATAACTATTAGGTCCAACTAGATTCTATGTTACTCATTTTAAATTTATGTCGCGAAAAGTACACTATCGTCTGCGCTAATCTTGTTCAATTTTGTTATCGCAAACTACATTACATCGCTTATACATGAATATTTGCACAGACACATGTATACACCAATGTGGCAATTACATGCTCATTTACGAACAAGTATACTAGGTGGGTAAGAAGATGATATCATTAGTATGCTTATAAATGATTCTTCATTTTACCTGCCTTTACAATTGACTCCCGAAAGATAGTCATTCTCCTACGTACTTGTTTCTGTGCCCCTATTCGTACATATACGTATGTATTAAGTCGTTCTTACCATACTCCGCATATTACAAATCATATGATTGTACATACAGCATCTACACTACTGCTTGCGTTAAACTTACCATGGTGTCGACGTTTCTGAACATTTATTGGCAATCTCGATTGGCTGAGCATGAGCTGTAGCACAGCTCAGGCTCAGCCAATCAATCAAATATTGGCCGAGTTTGCGAAGGCGGTTATATAACGGTTGTAAAGTATAAAATATTTCACACGAGACAGTCACTTTACGATAACTTGTATTTTTACTGATAACGACAGAATCGTGTTATCATGACAATCGCAGCTGTACCATCATTGACCACTCCTCCTGGACAAAACGCACCGTATAACAATCTATGCGTACGTCAGGCGCACGTGCTATTTAGGTCTGCTTAAACTGACAGTTTCCTCAATATCTCGGCAATAACAAGTTTGACACAATGACCGTCAGACACGCCGAAAATGGCCAGACACTCATCTTAGTTGCGAACAGTAACTCTTGTAATCTACGGGAGTAGATTGCCAGAGTTATTGTTCGCAACTAACACTGATCTGTACAGGTATCCTACCTGTTGCGTTACTAAAGCTGTTTCAGAGTTACTAAATTAAACATAAATATAATTTTCCCGAAATAACTTTGAAACACCTGCGACTACGAGGACGGCGTCATCGGCATGTCGATATAATTTATCAGGGGTAGTGTAACGTGAAATCACTATGGAGATCAATTTAATGTCGCTCAGAGGAATGGGAAGTGAACAAATCTAGACAATTTATTCGCAATATTGCTTTTCTTGTTTCGCATTTTAAATGTTGAATCGATACAAATGTTAACCTGCTCTGGAGTGTATTAATGCACCCGGATGTGGCTGAGAATGGTCAGAACCTTGTAAACCATTTGACGTTTGAATTATTGCTGTGATGATCGGGGTATGACGGCCGCCAATTTTCAACACCATAGTCGATATCTTGACACCTCCCGCTGGCACCGGTGTGGTCTAGTGTGGAAACTGTGAGAGATTCACCGGCAAAAACAAAATAACTGATAAATACAACGTGTTATACAATGTAATTAATCTAACATTGTGACATGTTTTGGCATCACTCGATGCCACACGCAAGTGATATATGTCGGGAATACAATGTACCAAGTTAATGTTTTTTTTACGTCAGGTCAACCAGAACAGAACAGAACATAGTAATTATTTGAACAAATTGTCAGATCAGGGGGCCCTTTCACTAAATTTCGTACGACTAAAATGTTCGTAAGTGTAAAATTATGATAGTCTGTACATTCCACATTAACATAGTTTTCTTGTAAACAATTATTGGATTGACATTTATTGAGCATAGGCTGCATATGCATGTAGATCCATCCATTGAAATTTCCAGACGATCCTAAATTTGCAATTACGAACATTTTAGTCGTACGAAGTTTATTAAAACGGCCCCCAGGTGAGGCTAGGAAACGCGTTGTAATTCCGAACATTTCCGAGGTATTTCGACCGTTTCCAAACCGAGCCTGATCAAACACTTGATATAGAAGAAACCATGCTTGGTTATGCCTACTGTGCGATAGCAAGGGAGGGGCATATTGCGTTGATCTTGAGGTTCCATACTCCGTCCGTCCGTCCGTACGTGCATCCGTGTATATTTACGTAGAAAAGTCGAAAAGTTTGTAACTGTTTCTCCAGTTAGGGTCCAGGGGGCCGTTTCACTAAACTTCGTACGAATACAATGTTTGTAAGTGCAAATTTATACGCAGCCTATGCTCAATAAATGTAAATCCTATAATTGTTCACAAGAAAACAGTGTTAATGTGAAATTTACAGACTATCATAATTTTGCACTTACGAACATTTTAGTTGTACGAAGTTTTGTGAAACGGGCCCCAGTATGTCACGGGGACATATCCATGATTTACAAACATAGTTATTATCCCATTGGTGTTCTTATGTTGTTATCAAGGTTACCGTGTCAATCCTAAATATATTACTCTTCTCAATACTATTTCAAACGTTAGTACCTTTGTTATCTCCTCGCCGATGTGCAAGAGTGGATATAAAGCGTTAGTCCAAATACGTACGCACGTACGTACGTTAGCAACACCTTTCCTTTTTCAGTAACTCATGAACCGCTTCACAGATGTTGATAGTAGTTGACCACAATGTGTTTCTAGGGATGGTACTTTTATTTGCATACGACCCGCATCCGACCACCCAATGTCACTGAGGACTTATGTTCACATTGTTTGTAAGGCAAGTTCGTAAGGCAACATTTTGTTTCTTGCTTTGTATTATCAAGGCTGCCATAACGAACCACGTTCGACCGCCCAAGGTCAAGGTCACCGAAGACTTGTGTTTGTTTTATTATTATCAAGGCCGCCAACGTGGGGATAAGCTTCGCTTAACGATGTTAGTTCTTGCTATATTTGTAATGTAAAGTTTTATGCTACAGGATAAGCAAATGAAGGTGTGTATCGTTGAAAACGCCGCGGATTTGTATACGTTGTGTCATTTCACTGAAGTCATTTGGTAACGTCAAGTGACGCCATTTGACTAATAATTCCAGCATATTTACACAATTCCCTAACATTTCATTGGCCCGTAGCAAGTGTCTTTCAAAGTTTATATCCCAGTAAACTCCCACGCCGATCTACTTTCCGTAACCGTGAGGCGCAGTTAAAATAATTCTTAAGAAAACGGAAAATAAACACATTTTCTTGATGAATTTATTTAAAATTCTGGAATTATAAGGAATGAATGGCATTTTCGTTGAACTTATCGGGGATATAAACTTGGAAAAGTCGCGGGAATACTGGACGAGGCCTTCCGGCCTTCGTCGAGTATTCTCGCGACTTTTCCAAGTTTTTACCCCGATAAATTCCACAAAAAGGCCATTCATTCCTATAGTGAAACGCAAGCGAAGGTAATTTTCAATTATTTTTATCCGGATATCTTCAGTCAGTAGAATTATGCCTATGTAATTCTCGTTAACTGGCCAAGTGTAGCGGGACCAAATGTAGCGGGGCCCCTCCCGGCTCTCGAATCGTGCCGCTATTTTCGTAAGGCCGTTTTTCGCTGGAGAATAGAAAAACATTAAATTATGTCTAAAGTTGATGTGCTATAAACGTTATTTCGCCGATACTTTTGCTTGTGATGGAGAAATGTGGCTTGTGGATTTTGGGACCAGGTCTGATCAGGAACTGCACTATTCACCATTCCATCAATGAAACACCGCCATACTTCTAAAAATCGATATGTAATAATTACTGCCCTAATCGAGGTGTTCATGTGTTTGAACAACCTACATGTGCCCTATGGAACACCGAGCGCGAAGCGACGAGGTGTTTCATGGGCACATGTAGGTTGTTTAGACACATGAACACCTCGATTAGGGCAGTAACTGACTTACACATCGACTAACAGACTACATCTGGTTAGTATTCAGTGGAAATTGTGAACTTCAATGTGCCATCAAAGGAACTGTTTCTATAATTATGGCAGCCGATCAAAAACATCCATGTTTGCTTTATTCGCCACATGCTGCCATCGGGAGTGTCCGTGTCCCACTGGCACAACTATCATAATTATTTGTGTTTGACAGTCATTCATCTATACTATATGCCGCAAAGAGTGAAACTGATTGAAAGCCTATACCAATTCAATGAATTATATAGCACAATGGAGGAGGATCCACTGTGCTATATAATTCATTGAATTGGTATAGGCTGTTAATCAGACCTCTAATCGGAGGTCCCCATGTTGTCCAGTGTATAGTTTCCACTGTGACTAAGTAATATTTGTACATTTTTGTCATTTTTCAATCATGAAAAGACACGGCAATGAAATAAATTACAGTCAAAATTAAATTAAACACAATGACGTCACCTGTGTGTCCAGTTTAGAGACGTTATGCTGTATATACATAGCCCAACACGTTTACGCTCAACAGTTCACTTTCAAAACATTAACGAATTGATAATCACCCAGCCGTACATGTATAGAATATGTTTGTAATCGAAGGGCCTCTCGTAGTCTGACACAGTGTATACAAATTTATACGTACATGCACGTCAAACATATGCATTACTGTATCTATTATTGGTTGGTCAGTTATACAATTAATTTACGAGGGGTGTTCACAATGATTAAATTCCCGTAACATCTCGGATCATGTAAACATGAATTGACATTAGTATGATTATATCTATTATAGAATCAACACTAAAAAGTATCACTAGTGCTTTCGTGGGCTGAATTGACATGGAGGAGGTGCGAAAACGTTGAGTTAAAAATAATTTTTTGGAAAACCAAAAATGATAAAGATTTGTGAAAATGGAAGCCGAAACCGAAGATTGTATTCGTACACCGAACCATGGAGTAATCGAGTATGGCGGTTAATCGTCGCACCCATTAAGCGGCCCTCACATATCAGCCGGCGTCCGCGCGATCGTTCTAATCACAGGAGTCGCCGGGGGATTTAGAGCCCGTGGATGAATCGGGCGAATTTCATGTCTGCGACATGTGCCCTCACATAGACGGGGCCCGGGCGGTTTCCTTTGAACATTGGATTGCAGTGGAGACAGTGCGCCCGCCAGGGCGTCGGCCGGACACCGCTAGATAATCGGGCGCGCCGCTGATCAAATAAGAGATCGGTAGGCGTTGGCGGAGGGCGGCCGGGCGACTGGCGATTGATGTCGGGCTTCCCCCGGGCGTCCAGCCGCATCCGCAGTTCTGCAATGTGCGCACGTCGGAGCCGTTCCGGGGGATGAGTTGTCGTTGCGCCATACTGGTCAAAAATCA
This sequence comes from Conchocele bisecta, assembly GCA_029237695.1. Classification (NCBI taxonomy): domain Eukaryota; kingdom Metazoa; phylum Mollusca; class Bivalvia; order Lucinida; family Thyasiridae; genus Conchocele; species Conchocele bisecta. The sequence goes on from CM055265.1 coordinate 112,977,910, forward strand.
CGATGACTTATGGGTCAGTACTGGACATTAAAAAGACGGCTACAGCACTGAGAGAGACGTTGAATGAAATGCAAAATCCAGGGAGGACTATATATACTCCAGGGCCCAAATATTGGGGTGGCAGTTGGGGCCCGCGTGGGGCCGTTTAGAAGCCGCCGGGAGACCGGTCGGGACCAGTGGGCCGTGATGGGGCCGTGAGGCTATTGTAGGGTGGCCGTGAAGGGCCCGTGAATGTCACACGGCGCCCGGCGGATTGTTTTCCAATAGTTTTCGTCACAATCTTCAGGCGGTCACCAGATCACCGGCTGGTTTCCGGCAGGCCGCCGGGTGGGGCCCTAGCAACGTATATACAGGTTTTGCCACGACCTAAAATCGCGCATGGAAAATCGCAGATTTGGGAGTCAGGTTTTCACGCCCGCGTGGTTCGTGCGATCCTTAAAAATCGCAGCAGAGCCCGTACAAATCGGGCCTACCGAAAATGCCATGTTTGGCCTGTTTTAGGAGTTGCGCGGGCGCCGCGATCGATATGTGAGGGCCGCTTTAGACTACGAAAACATTTATCACACTGAAAAGGCGATCAAGCTAAGTTGTTAGAACTATTTTGTGACGTAAGACCCGTGTTTTTAACTAGTTCAACCCGCAAAATATGTGTTGCGACAGACATAAACCTCATTTGCAAATAGCTGTAAGACCTCAAATTTGGATGTTTGTTATATAATTCTTCTTTAGCGCTCGAATAAAAATGCACTGGGCCTCACACATGCACAGATCATAATGAAGAATAGTTGTAATTGCACATTCTGAACCCAGTTGTACATGTGAGTCGTCTGAAAAACAATTCGGGGGTTGATACAATAATATAATTATTATACTGAAAAGAAAACTAACGCTGCGAATGATAGTTTGTGTTCAACTGATGACTAATTTAGTTTATGCTATTGTCCGAATACAGACTATAACGTATTTGTAAGTCAATCGCTGTCCACACCACCGTTATGAAACTGTACCAATATGTGCATCACATGTATTTATAAATGGTTGCTGAGTGATGTGAACACATACCACTTCACGAGAGAGCATCGATTTATAGCACTTTCCTGCAATTTACTGAACACCCCTCGGGTATATTCCGTGTACTATGACATGTCCGCGACAACTCTCAGTCCACGTGCTAACTATACAGTGGGGTCAGCGGGTAAGTGCACACACGAACGAACACGACAGGTTGGTTCCAACCTGTCGTGTACGTTCGTGTATGCACGTACACGCTGACGAACCAACCTGTCGTGTTCGTTCGTGTGTGCACTTACACTCTGTCCCCACTGTACATGCATGTACACAGAAACATGGAGATTCGCCAGGTATGAATTTATATTTTCATTTTAATCGCGTGCGTCGCTGGTTGATAAAACGATATATGTATGTAACATTCACACCGAACGCTTGGTCGACGGATGCAACGAATATCCGTACGTTTTGGAACGCGCGGTAGTCAAATAAAATGGCCGAAAAGAAAGCAGTTTTTGAGGTAAGCGTTTTATATATATTTATATTTATGATATATAAACGAATTCAGCCTCATGGTTGGTCTTACGGAATGCCACCAAGTATCCGCCGTCTGCAAATACTGCGTTTGAAGCTGTGTAAGTGGAATTGATGGATAAATGCAAAACAAAGTTTGGGTTGTCAACAACAAAACGTGGAATTCTTTTTCAAAGTAGCACAAAATGGCCCTGTATGCCCTTGTTCGGCATAACCAGTGTGACATTATATGTATGAGTGACCAGTAATTCTCACCACCATTTGTAGTTATCCGGTCGATATATTGATCAAAGCCTGCTAGTCGGTGACAATAATAATGTTATATTGCTTGAATACCTGATCAAATTACGGAAATGTGTAGACTGATGTGGGCAACGGTCGCCGTCATTAGGTTCCTTTTCTCAGCAGGTATTCAGCGTGTCACCAAATGACCACAGCTGCACAGCGTGTGCGGTTGACCGTGAAGCACGAACTATTTCGTGCCAGGTTTGCATATAGATGCAAACTTTTCTATTGTCTGCAGCGGTGTTAAAATCACTTACCAATCTCTGACGAACAATAGAGTCGATGTGTAAATGTGGTTCGCAATCTCCAAACAATTGACATGCTTGAATGATGATGTATTATGTGGAGCTATTTACATCCCCCCTGAGCGAACAAAGTACTCAGTAAATGACCCATACTTAGAATTACAAAATGAGTTAAATTCACTGTCGCCAAAATACTCCAATATATTATTCATTGGTGACACAAATAGCCGCCCAGGAAAACTTAGATAATTTATTGAACCGGATAGCTTTTTATGTAATGAACATAATTTAGATTTTATTGTTGATGAATACAATGAAAACTTATATATGAGTTAATAGAATTTTGTAAATATAATAATATATTTGTTTTGAATGGCCGTACAGGGAAAGATAAACATATAGGTAAGAAAACCTGTCGGGATGCAAGTACGGTCGACTACTTCATAGCTTCACCAAGTTTATTCACATGCATAAATGATTTTTATGTAATGGAATTCTGTAGTATGCTCTCAGATGTCCACAACCCAGTATGTGTTAGTATAAATAGATCGAGTGTAAATGAATCAGAGCACACATTAAATAAGGAAGAAAAGTGTTACTTATGGAGGGAAAATAGAACAGCAGAATATTTAAATAATTTCGACAACGAAAAGTTTAATGATATAAATAATTCACTAGACCACTTATCGGGTAATGTAACATAGTCAAGCATTGACAATATAGTTAATTACTATAAGTTATTATTATTCACTTCATGTGCCAAAGATACATTTGGGGTTAAGACAAACGCACCACAAAATAGTGGGTCAAATAATAATACATGGTATGGTAATAACTGCCGAAAAACAAGAAAAGATTTTCATCGGGCAAAATTTCAATATAATCTTCGTAAGACGGATAACAATAAAACACTTTTAAATGAAAAGTGCAAGATATATAAAACAACCCTCAATAAATATTACAAACAATATAAACAGGAAAAGGTAAACAAACTACGAAACCTTAGAAAATGAAACACAAAAGATTACTGGAAGATAATAAAAGGGAGTAAAAACAAATCTGATGTTGACTGCCCACTTGAAAAATTATATGAACACTTTAAGACTATAGGCCAATCTGATGACTCAGAATCCATACATAACCAAACAGAACCAAATGACGGAGGGGTAAATGAAGAAATAAACCTACCGATTACATCTGAAGAAATATTAAAAGTAGTCAAATCGCTAAAAAATAATAAAGCAAACGGTATAGACTCAGTCGTAAATGAACACTTAAAACACACAGCTCATATAATTTTACCCACATATGTTAAATTATTCAACATCATTCTCGATACTGGTGTGATTCCAGAATCATGGACTATTGGCATCATAAAACCTACTTACAAGAAAAATTGTGATTTTAATGACCCAGGTAACTATAGACCGATAACACTTGTAAGCTGTTTTGGAAAGCTATTCACAGCTATAATAAACAACAGATTAACTAAATTTGCAGAAGAAAACAATGTAATCCGAGATTCTCAAGCCGGATTTCGCAAAGGCCATTCTACCGCAGATAATATATTCGTACTTTACGCGTAACGCAGGCGTTACTAAAAAATAAAAATAAACTATACTGTGCATTTATAGACTTCAAAGCAGCCTTTGACAAAGTTTGGAGAAATGGTCTATGGACAAAATTAATAAATCATAGCATTAATGGAAAATATCTAGCACTAATAAAAAACATGTACAACAATATTAAATCATGCGTGATTGCAAATGGAAATAAAAGTAATTTGTTCTCATGTAACATAGGAGTCAGACAAGGGGAAAACCTATCGCCCCTTCTATTTTCGCTATGTTTAAATGATCTTGAAATGTTTCTAGATCGAAAGGGCGTTAATGGAATAAATTGCATAAATCATGAATTGGATAACGAACTAGGACTATACCTCAAAATGTTTATACTTTTATACGCTGATGACACAGTACTTTTCAGTGACACAGCAATAGACCTACAAAACTCTCTTACGGCATTTCATAAATACTGTACTGAATGGAAATTAACAGTTAATATACAAAAATCAAGTTCTCATATTTTCAAAAGGTAAACCAGGTAAACGAAACGATTTTTTTCTAAACAATTTAAAATTAGATATAGTAACAGCATACAAATATTTTGGCATATTTATGTCACAAAGTGGTTCTTTTTTAAATGCCAAAAAACATATCGCTAACCAAGCTACGAAAGCTATGTATAGCTTATTATCAAAAGGAAGAGAATTAAACTTGCCTGTGGACATACAAATTGACCTTTTTGAGAAAAACATTAAACCAATTTTGCTATATGGCTCTGAAATATGGGGGTTTGGTAACAATGAAATGAAATAATTGAACGAGTACAATTAAAGTATTATAAATACGCACTTAATTTAAAACGATCAACACCGAGTACAATGATATATGGAGAATTAGGTATATTCCCAGTGCAGGTCGTTATACTTACACGAATGACCAGCTTTTGGACAAACTAATACAGCCATACAATATGAAATTATCGAGTAATATGTATTATATGTTTACTTAGTTTACACACCTACGGGAAAATTGATTTTCAATGGATTACATATATAAAGCAGATTTGTATTGACTGCGGCATGTCTGGTTTCTGGACATCACAAAAAGTACCTAATAGAAAATGGCTCATTTGTAGTTATTAAACACAAACTGAAAGATTTGTATATATCAAAATGGAGATCTGCAATACAGGAAGATAAAACTACAGACTTTTTAAAGAGGATATCTGTACAGAAAACCATTTATTAAAACTAGGCGAAAACGTATATAAATCAATTTTATTATTTCGCACTCGACATCATAAGTTACCAGTTGAAACTGGCAGGTGGACTAGAACAGATAGACAGCAGCGATTTTTGTAAACTGTGCAAACACGATTTTGGGGACGAATATCATCACTTGCTTTGCTGTAAAGAACTAAAACATGCAATAACAACCTTTTTGAAACCATTATTATTATAAAAGACCAAATGTACAAAAGTTTCACCAACTAATGAATACGAAATATTTGAAAGAATTAAGGAATCTCTCGAAATTTGTATCTCTTATAATGAAACACTATTGTTCATAATAAGTTAGTTAGTAGTATATTTATGATCAGAAAGGACAGTATATGGAAGTGTAATGCTTTTTTATTAATATTAGAGTGTGTGAATTGTACATTTATGATCAGAAAGGACATTATATGGAAGTCTAATGTTATTATTAATACTGGATTGCGTGAATTATACATGTACATGGGCCACCGTTCCAGAAAAGGGACCTCACGACATTTACTACCGGTATACTCACAGATCATACTGCGCACCCGCCCCAGCGCAGTCTGATAAGAGCATACGCTTTCACCATTTAGATATTTAAGTTGTAGGGTGTGAATGTGCTGGACGAATTATTTCCCCAATATTAAATGTTGTGTGCTCCCTTTTGGCGGCCGGCGACCCACATGTAAACATGTTTGAATAGTAAGTTCAAATAATCTGTATGTATTGTATTGATGCAAACATGCATTTATTAACATTACTGTCTCATGTATTGAACGCCATGCATAACACGTGTATGGATAATAGCTCATACAATAGTATCATTATGTGCCTCACAAAGACGGTTTTTAAAAATTTTAAAACTTGTATCTAGATGCAGAGTATTCGAATTGTATACCCTCAACTTTCGATTTCGTATCCTGAGAGTAACAACATATTCGGAATCTACATTCATTACACACCATCTGCCATAACTCTATTTCCGACCGAGGTCGGAGGTGGAAACGAAATGGCCTGTGTGTAGACTACTGATACATGTACTGCTTAAACTGCCAGCAACATATCATCCTGAATACACATATCTATAATAATACTATGTAGGTAGACCATGTACATTTTTGTTTAAGATGTCCACTGGGTCGAACATGTTCTTGAGAAAACCATCTAAGAATGTTGTCCTCCCATATATATTAAACCGTAATTACACATACAACATATATTTCCAAACCAATGTTTATGTTTTCAGATATTTGAATTAAGTTCACCGTTACATGGTCAGCTAGTCGTTATATTTATACATTTGAATAGTAATTTATCTTGAGTAGCCATTGTGTCATTTCATGATGTTGTATTGTATTTACCTCATGTTGTCATAACTATGTGACCTGAGTGAATAAACGAATAATAATTAAAAAAAAATATATCGTTATCAGGCTACATGCGTGCGTTAATCGAACAGGATCTACACTGGTCATACATCCCATAAACCCCATTTCTCCAGTCAGAGTCACATTTATGATAACTATCGGTAATATATATAATATAGCTCATCATTCACTACTGTCGTCGAGGAAACAATTATACATTGGATTGGTAACACAGCCAATCAAGCTGTTTGATATACAGCACACTATTCAAATATATTGAAATAAAGAAATTGATAAATATTGGCAATATTAGCGCAGGCGGTAGTGTATGCACATTGCAAAGTGGGCGTGGCGTAAGGCCACGCCCACTTTGCAATGTGCATACACTACGAGATCAGTGGGTTCACCGTGAGGGCAAGCCATCACAAATAATCATGGTAATTAACCAATAGCCCGAGAGCTACAATGTATACGGCTGGCTGCCGGCGCGAATATTGCAAATATTTGTCTTTTTTATTTTCAAATACTGAATATTGTGCTCGAAATCAAGCAGCTCGATTGGCTGAGCCTGAGCTGCGTCATGCAAAATATAGAGAATAGTAGGTTAGTACCGTGAATGGGAAAAATATCTGGCAAGGGTTAGGAAACGGGATGGGCGAGGATATTTATCCCGTCAACACCTACAAATGGCTTTAAAATTTAAAAAAAGTAACCCCAATCACCGCATATATGCATACATGGTGATTAGGTCGTATTGACAGGATATCAAAAATGTTTCACGGCACCGTGTTTAACGGGGCACATACGCACTGTGTTGACGGGATAAATGGACCTTATTGGTTTTGCTACCAGTGTAGATCCAGATCAGCCTGTGCATCCGCACAGTCTGATCAGGATCTGCACTGTTCGCCATTTCATCTATGAAACACCGGTCATGCTTCGAACAATATAGATTGATATGACGCTGCAGGGACGTGATATTCGATCAGGAGCTTCACTAGTCGCAAAACCCATAATCCCCATTTCTCCTGTCACAGCCACATACATGTGTAATTCTTGACCTGTACAGTAAATTGAATCGAACACTTGGGACGATTTCGTCACTAAACTTTTTACGATACAAATGTTATGTTTTTTTATTTAGTTTGCTTCTCACTAGATTCATTAATGGAATGGAGGACAGTGCAGTTCGTGGTCAGACTATGCACAAGCTGATCTAGATCTACGCAAAACCCTTAAGCCCCATTTACCCAGTTACAACCACGTGTGACCGGGTGTTCATCATATTGGCCACGCGTGTCATGCGGCGTCACATGGTGATAACATGTATACTGAGAAAATTGTAAGGCCATATAAACAATGCCAAACAAATAATACTATTTTCAATAATATTAAATTTTTATCAAAATTTAATTTGGATGAGCCTTCTTTTTATTTCTGAAATTTGGTCAAAATATTGATTTTATTACGAAAAATTGATTTGTCTATGGGAATTTAACATAGGGGGGGGGGGGGGGGGGTGGGGGGGGGGGGGGGGATTTTGGAAATTGACTCCGTAACCTGGCTAGATACAGTAGCTTGGAAATGATCTAACTAAGAAATAAAAGTTAAAGATGTCTATGGGGATTTAACTTGGGGAAATTGTTTTTTCATAATAAAATCAATATTGGACCAAATTTCATAAAATAAAAAGGAGGCTCAATCTTAAACTGTGATAAAATTTAACGTTATCGAAAATAAATATTGTTTTTGCATTGTTTATATAGCCGTAAAATTTAGGCAGCTTTCGTGAAACAGACAGTAGTCTTGTATACCATGATCAATTGCATACATGTAGTCAGGGGCCCGTTTCACTAAACTTCGTACGACTAAAATGTTCGTAAGTGCACATTTAGGATCGTCTGGAAATTTCAATTTATTGATTTACATTTATTGAGCATAGATGCAGCCTATGCTTAATAAATGTAAATCCTATAATTGTTTACAAGAAAACAATGTTAATGTGAAATTTACAGACTATCACAAGTTTGCACTGACGAACATTTTAGACGTACGAAGTTTAGTGAAACGGGCTCCAGCTCCTTTGTTATAGGAATACACTACAGCCTGCGCCAATCTTGCCGATATTTTTCAATTTTCTTCTTTCAAAATACTTGGATATTGTGCTTGAATACAATCAGCTTGATTGGCTGAGCATGCGCTGTGCTACAGCTCAGGCTCAGGCAATCAAACTGCTAAGTTGTGCAAATAGATTTTCAGAAACATTGATACATGTACTATTTGCAAGATTAACACAGGCAGTAATGTAAGACCACACACCTGCGCCGTCCTCTCAGATTACATGTCTCATCCTCAACGTGATATTTGAACAACGCCGTCAAATATTGTGAATTTGTTTTCCGCAGCCATATATAGACAAATAATAGGCTCGTTTCTTTTGATATCAAGTTCATCAGACATCACTAGGAAACGCGTTGGAATTCCGATGATCGCTATACGATATATTACATAGAATTGTACATTTCGCTTAAACAATATTTTATTTCAAATGATACATGTTCATTGTTTAACACTTTCAACATTGCATACCTGATCATATGTGTACTTGTAAAACAATCATTACTCCCACAGGTGACCCTACTTGACACAGCGTCGCAATTTGTTCTGTTTCTAAATATTGCTGGTGTTCATATAGGAAACAGAAGACATTGCAACACTCTGCTTGGTACGGTATATATCCCACCGGAGGGCTCCCTATACACAGACGGAGGGAGATTGGAACATTGAAATAGAAAATGAACTTTCTCGATTATGCAACATTTACGACGAAGTCTGTCTACTTGGGAGACTTCAACAGTAGAACAAAAATATTATGCGATCATTTACAAGACAATGATTATATCACAGAATTCATTGACGATGAGGATATTGCAAATTTCATGTGCAGCAGCCAAATGTTAGCAGATGCAAATATTCTCATGGACAGGGCATCCTGTGATATCGGCAAACCCAATAATATCTTTGTGTAAATCTACAAATCTGTACATTGCCAATGGGCGTATGGGATGTGATAAGGGCGTTGGAAAAGTGACATGTAATGATACGAGTCTAATAGATTATGCTCTACTCACCCCATTATTGCTTCTCTCGACAACCGAGTTCACAGTACTGAATTTAATCCTCTACTTTCAGAGTACATTGTGCTATTTCATTTGATTTCAATATCTCGAGTAATCCAACTTTAGCACACAACGGTAGGCCGGAACACATATTGCGAAATTTATGGAAGCCCTGGAGGGACTTCCGACTTCTTTACTTCCGACTTCCGACTTCATCACTTCTGACTTCATTACTTCCGACTTCATTACTTCTGACTTCCGACTTCATTACTTCCGACTTCATCACTTCCGACTTCATTACTTCAGACTTCATCACTTCATTACTTCATTACTTCCGACTTCATCACTTCTGACTTCATTACTTCCGACTTCATTACTTCCGACTTCCGACTTCATTACTTCATTACTTCCGACTTCCGACTTCATTACTTCCGACTTCCGACTTCATTACTTCATTACTTCCGACTTCCAACTTCATTACTTCCGACTTCCGACTTCATTACTTCATTACTTCCGACTTCATTACTTCAGACTTCATTACTTCCGACTTCATCACTTCTGACTTCATTACTTCCGACTTCATCACTTCTGACTTGGAAGTAATGAAGTCGGAAGTCGGAAGTAATGAAGTCGGAAGTGATGAAGTCAGAAGTGATGGAGTCGGAAGTCAGAAGTAATGAAGTCGGAAGTAATGAAGTCAGAAGTGATGAAGTTAGAAGTCGGAAGTAATGAAGTCGGAAGTCGGAAGTAAAGAAGTCGGAAGTCCCTCCAGGGCTTCCATAGAAATTGGAATCCTAATAAAATCCACGAATTTGTAAATAATATCGATGAACATGTAATCCAGAGTTTACACACGGAACTAGACACAATATTAGTCAATGAACGCTCTCGTAGTACACACGACCAGGCTGCACCAGACAGCACGGGCAGCGCTACGGTCGACCAATCATCGTTTGATAATTTCGTGTTGCGTATAGGTCATTTGTTTACACAGACCGCATACAGAACGTTTGGCCTGGCGCGTCATGGCCCGGTGCGTCGTAAAAATAACATAAACAGACCGTGGGTTGGAAATGAGTGTAGTATAAATAGGAGATGTTTTATGCAGGCTAAAAATGCATATCATTTTCATAAAACGGCACACAATAAAACGATTTTACATCGTGCGAGTAAAATATATAAGAAAACAATTACTACGCATGCGAACAACTATAAACATAAATACGGTGCACGAATACGACAAATGCAAAAGTCAAGACCTAAAGACTTTTGGAAGCTTTTAAACGGCGTCCAAAACACCGAACATATCACTTGCAATTCATGTTAATCAATTTTATAACTACTTTAAAGACATGAATGCCATTGATCATATTAATGAACAACACATTATTGATGCTGCAGCAGATATAAATTTACCGAATAATGAAGACATTAACACGCCTATATCAGCAAATGAGATACTCTCAGCGATTTCCAAACTGTCAAACAACAAGGCTTGTTCTCGCGATTCTATACTTAACGAATATATTTCAAACACTAAACACATAATGTTAAGTCTCTACGTGGAACTGTTTAATCATGTTTTTGAAAGTGGAATTGTACCAAATGATTGGCTCGAAGGTCATATAATACCAATTTATAAGCATAAGGGCTCATGGCATGATCCTGGCAATTATAGGGCAATAACAATAGTTAGCTGTCTTGGTAAAGTATTCACTTCTATAATTACAAATAGGAGGTTGACAACATATGCTGAACAGAATGGGCTTATAACTGAGGCACAGGCTGGTTTTCGGAAAAGGACATAGTACGGCTGATAAACATTTTTTACTTTACATGCAATTATAGAAATACTATTTAGTAAAAGGCAACCTCTTTTCTGCGCATTTATTGATTTTAGGAAAGCTTTTGATACTGTATGGAGAAATGGCCTCTGGTATAAGCTGTTGCTGTCCCGCATAAACTGGAAATGTTTAAACATAATTAAAAACATGTATAAATGTATTAAATCTTGTGTTAAAGTAGGAAATGACTTTTCAGAATACTTCACATGCATGGTGGGTGTCAGGCAGGGTGAAAATATGTCACCATTTTTGTTTGCCATGTTTTTGAACGACCTTGAAGATTTTCTCAATGTATGCGGTATTGTAGATTTACAATCGGTTACATCTGACATGTTTCAACATCTAGATATATATGTTAAACTATTCTTGTTATTATACGCTGACGACACTATTCTCATGTCTGAGACAGAAACTGGCCTACAAGATGCTCTAAATTATTTTCATCAATACTGTATTCAGTGGAAATTGGAAGTAAACGCATCAAAAACCAAAATTATGATTTTCAAAAAACGTAAATCATCAAAAAAGATAGCCTTTACATATAACGATAACACAATTGAAATTGTAGACCACTTTACATATTTGGGAAATGTTTTTTCACAAAAAGGAACTTTTTCATAAGACTAAGAAACATTTGATTGACCAAGCATCCAAAGCTCTTTTCGGCCTATTTAGAAAGATTAACAACTTGTCAACTCCAGTAGACTGTCAGCTTAAGTTATTTGACCAATGTATCACTCCAATTCTCTGCTATGCCTGTGAAATCTGGGGATTTGAAAACATTTCGGCTATAGAAACAATTCATTTGAAATTTTGTAAAACTGTTTTGGGAGTAAAGAAATCCACACCAAATTTCATGGTTTATGGAGAACTCGGCAAATTTCCGCTTATTATTGACATTAAATGTAGAATTATTTCGTTTTGGGCAAAATTAGTTTCAGGGAAGCAGAGTAAATTATTGTTTCTTATGTATAAGTTATTATATACACAACATGAAGCAAATGTGACTAATTTCCGATGGATTCAGAATGTTAAATCTATTTTAACTGAAATTGGAGTTCCTGGCGTATGGCTTAGCCAGAACGATGTTAATGCTATCTGGCTGGGCCACTACGCCAGGACTCAGCTTCAGAACCAGTTTATTCAGTCATGGCTCACCAGCATCGATTCATCTTCACGTGGAATTACGTATAGAATCTTTAAAACAGAGTTTGGATTAGAAACATATTTAATTAATCTCACGGAAAGGTTAAGAAAAACATTGAGCAGATTTCGAACTTGTAATCATAGACTGGCGGTCGAAACTGGTAGATGGACAGGTGTGCCGAGAGCAAGCAGGGTCTGCAACAAATGTGGCGCTGGTGCTCTCGGTGACGAGTTTCATTTCCTTTTCGAGTGCCGCTTCTATGATGAAGTTCGAAAACGGTATATCAAGCCATTTTATTTTAGAAGACCAAATATTTTAAAATTCGCACAGCTATTTGAGAAAAAATCTGGAAAGCAATTAAGTAATTTAGCTATTTTTATAAGAAATGCTTTATGGTTATAATGACTAGTGAGCTTATACATATGCATTTTGTATTTTTACCCATCGTTGTATTATGTAATCTATTGTATACCTCGTGTGTCACGTATGTGGCTTAGAGTGAATAAAATGTATTGTATTGTATTGTATTTAGTCCTGGTTCCACAAACGAACGAATAGTCTATTGTTTGCACATCGTTTCACATCGCTGTCACATCGTTTTCGCTTTTATAATTAAATTTCTATAATAAAACGATTTTTTCGTTGTTTTTTACGTGTCCACACAGTCTGATCAAGATCTGCCCTGTTCGTCATTCCAATGAAACACTCGTCATGCTTCTAGCAAGCAATATGTATCGCTATCACGCTATATGAGTGTTCTATGTGTAGCTACATCTACAATGATCACACATCACATAAGCCCCATTTCTCCATTTACAGCCACATACTGCAGGCGTTAGGCAAATGTTACACTTCCGCAATGATATGTTTATTCCCCGATGCGCTATGTCAACGCGTTTTCGCTATGGATTATTTTGCTCAACGAACGTCCGCATGTTTCTCTTTGTCCGTTACTTTAACATGTGTAGAAAGCTTCCAAGTATACGAATTCTTCTCCAAATGGCATTTCTAAAGAATTATGTTTCTTATTAATTCGTTCCCACGAAAAAACAATTCGTTCCCTCAATTAAACAATTCGTTCCCACGAATTAATTTCGTGGGAACGAATTAATAAAAAAATCCATTTCTATGTATATACATGTAAATACGATCTGTACCCATGTATATATATATATAATCCCGTCAACACATGCGTATGTGCCGTGAAACACGGTGCCGTGAAACATTTTTATTTGATATCCAGTCAGTACTATTTTTGCATTTTACAGCCATTTGTAGGTGTTGACGGGATAAATAAAGAATAGTAGGTAAGTGTCGTGAATGGGAAAAAATATATGGCGCGGCACGGAAACGGGATGTGCTCGACATAGCCTCGCCCATCCCGTTTCCTGAGCCTTGCCAGATATTTTTTCCCATTCACGGCACTAACCTATTATTCTCTATATACCTGTATACTTATCGCCATTGCTGTAATGTTGAAATACTTGGGTAAGGGGCTGTATAGTAATAGCATAGTAAGTAATGTTGTGAGAACTTGTAGCCCAAGCCCATTGTACTTATATGCAATACACTATGTTTAAACTAAAATGTAAATACGATGCAGTATAAGTTAATAGTGGGACAAGCGGTTTGAAACACCGCGTACATTGAAGCCGTACTCAATCGTGCCACTTACTATCATAAAAGTTAGAGGATACCAAATGGTGTGAAATCGCCCAGGGTGTATTCAAAAATAGTCCGGTATAAAAAAATAGTGCGGGTGTTTTGAGGTCACAGACACCGTTTGCTTGCAAATCTTGATCCATTACTACCTAGTTTCACTTGAGGAACATTTTGGGGTGCCTTTAACACCAGTTTTCAGCATATTTGTAGCATTTAAAAGAAAATACTGAACCTGTTGGTCACGTGATGTAAACAGAGTTTCCGTGGCCAAAAAATGTAAACAATATTGGAGGATATGACAAGGTTGGATTTTTCTTTCTTACGAGTACGTGAACCTATTGTTTAGTTCATGCAGAACCAGTACAGACTGGCTGCAGGTCATGTAAAAAAGTGGATCCCACACAATATATACGAATAGTGAAAGTAGGAGAGACTGGCCTTATTGGATGACAATCGGTTAAATTATATAGTAAAACTATTTGGAGGTGGCTAACCTCTATAAACAACTACTAAGCCAATAATATGTATATCGTGGATGGACGTGAGACCTATTTTCTATCTAACCCATTAAGAAAGTGTCAAGAAACGTCCATACATTTATACGGAAACTCCCAAAGGTGGCATTGTTCAAATAGCATTTCTCTCTAACCGTGTTACTCTCGAATACTGTCAGAGGCTATATCGCCGGAGACGGAACACTAAACCAGGAAGCACGGTCTTTGAGTGGCTTTCCTTGTATCCTGTATTTGCCGTCCTTTATATGGATCTACTGACGGCCGGCGAAATATGGGAATATCCCCGTGAGATAAACGAAAGTCGGAAATGTATGAATAATAAACAGGATATTACTTTTCTATATATCTTCACTGACACCTCGCCTGTTTTACTGGTATATATTTGGTAAACAGTGATAATGTTTAAAACAATGGTAAGATGTGGCAAAACGATCCAAACACTGCAGGGGACCGTTTCACTAAACTTCATACGACTAACATGTTCGTAAGTTCACAATTATGATACTGAATTTCACATTAACAATGATAAGAAATTAACGATTATTGGATTTACATTTATTGAGCATAGGCTGCATATGCAGCCTATGCTCAGTAAATGTAAATCCATCATTAGAAATTTCCAGACGATCCTAAATGTGCACTTATGAACATTTTAGAAGTATAGTGAAACGGGCTCCATATCGTATGTCCATGTCCTTGACGTAACGTTTTAATGTTTTTGGAAATTTTATCAAATAAAATGGCGCGATTGATTGATATAGGTCATTTACGGTGCATGAATGAAGCGAAAAACCACATATTGAATATCTGAGAAATCATCTGTGACACAGTCACTTTAAAACGTTACGTGCATCACGAGAGGCTGACCACATCTGGGGCAAATTGTTGATGTACATCGCGACCATCATTTCCTCAAGAGAATCCATTTCACAGAAAGGAAACGAGAAGATCGTATTAAGTGACTGACATTTCTTTTATCTTGCTAACACACTTGATATCAAATATGTTGGGGCATTTATTTTCCGAATATAAGTTTTTTGTGGTACAATGTATTTGAATCTTTACACCTTCCGTCAATTCATAGTGCATACGCCCATTCGACGTATTGAGTTTACATTTCAATACTTTAGACCCATGTGACGTCGCGCAACGTTGTTGATTCGCTTGACATCATTAATTTACCCGACGTTGTCAATAACGGCACGGTATTGACTGGCAACGTGGCTGTTCCATGAATTGCCACAAAATAACGTGAATCAAGATGAGTCTTAGTTTTAGCGCAATATTTGGCTATTTACATCTTTGAAAATATCAGAGCATGCAATGTAAATATACCTGTAAGTAATAAAACCATTGGTGGTTACTTAAAAAGAAATCAGAAACATTTCATGCAAATACATGTATATGATATTCTAGAATTCTCAATTTTTATAAAAAAATATTTATATGATTTTCAAATTCTATGACATATTTATATTTTGTAGTTATCTGCAGAATGTAAACTATTGTTTTCGACTTCATAACCGTCTGCCTTAGAGTGGCCGATATTATGAACGTGTCTGAACACCTATTGGCAATGCCAACTCGCAATCAAGCAATTGTATGCGCCAGAGTTGCAGTACGGCTCAGGCTTAGCCAATAAACCTTCTTGATTTAATGCACAAAATTGAAGTAATTTGAGAAATACATAAATTGACACATATTGGTAAGGTTAGCGAATCTGTTGCCTAGAGATGAGTTTTACGGGTTAATCCAAAATGTTCGTTAGTAATATTGCATTATTCGTCATATTAAACGGGCAATGTCGAGTTTCTTACGAAATCCGTCAACGAGTTTATAGTAAAAATCATATTAAATCAACCCACTTTAGATTCTATTCATTGCATAAGCACATCATCATACTTTGAATATATCTAACATGGTTTTGTAGCGGGCTCATTTGTGTAGTTCATATGGCGATGTATTTTACACTGTGTTATTAAACTGTGAAAGCCCATGCTATGCAATGAAAATAATTATATAGAATTACGTACCATAGTGTGGATAAGACACAGGTTCGAGACTCCGATCGGGCTGTTATGACCGGTTGGTTTGCCGCAAACTAGTTAAATAAATTGTCCCAATTGCCTACTTGCCTGCAATATATGATAGAAATTCGTAATTGCGGATGTTCAGAGATCAGAGTGCCTAGGGATTACACTGGAATAGAAACAACACTTCACACTTTTACGTATAATTGTCTGAGACTATAATGAAATTGGCCTTATGGAATTTGTGACCATTTTGGTTGCAGGTGCGTCTGGGAAGACACATAGTCATAATCAATGCCTGCACTGTTCAATGAAAGTGAATCATACGTCTCAATATTAAGACTTGCAGAATTTCATAAATGAAACTGAGACTGGAGAAATGGGGCTTATGACATTTGCGACCAGTGTAGCTCAAGATCAGCCTAAGCAGTCGCACCGTCTGATTAGGGTTTACCTAACCCGGACTTTCTGGCTGTCACGAAGTGCGACTGTGTGACAGCCAGATACGGATCAGGGGCCCGTTTCGCTAAACTTCCTACGACTAAAATGTTCGTAAGTGCAAATTTAGGATCGTCTGTAAATTTCAATTGATGGATTTACATTTATTGAGCATAGGCTGCATATGCAGCCTATGCTCAATAAATGTAAATCCAATAATTGTTTACAAGAAAACATTGTTAATGTGAAATTTACAGACGATCACAGTTTTGCAATTACGAATATTTTAGTCGTACGAAGTTTAGTGAAACGGCCCCCAGGGTCTGCCAAGTTCACCATTGCATACGGGAATACGTATCGATGCATTTAACGAAAACCGCAGACCTACGACACAGTGTACAAGCGTATAGATCGTTGAAATATATGTATGTTGTTCTGTCACACGAGGCTGTGACTGGAGAAATGAGGCTTATGTTATGTATGGTCAGTCTAGCTTATGGGTCCCGTTTCACTAAACTTCGTACGACTTAAATGTTCGTAAGTGCAAAATTATGATAGTCTGTAGATGTTACATTAACAACGTTTTCTTGTAAACAATTAATGGATTTACATTTATTGAGCATAAGCTGCATATGCAGCCTATGCTCAATAAATGTAAATCCATCAATTGAAATTTCCAGAAGATCCTAAATTTGCACTTACTAACATTTTAGTCTTACGAAGTTTAGTGAAACGGGATCCAGGTCTGCTAACGCACTCCAGAATCCTGATAATGATCTTCACGTACTTTATGTACTGTGTGTTTGAAGCATTTAGGTATTTCACTAACCCGAAAGTTATGTCTGTTTTTTTTGTAAGCGTTACATGCATAACGTTCGGGTTAGTATTTCACTGACTGAATGTCGATCAGTGCTGGGGCCCCGTTTCACTAAACTTCGTACGACTAAAATGTTCGTAAGTGCACAATTATGATAGTCTGTAAATTTCACATTAACAATGTTTTCTTGTAAACACTTATTGGATTTACATTTATTGAGCATAGGCTACTCAATAAATGTAAATCCATCAATTGAAATCCCCAGACGATCCTAAATTTGCACTTACGAACATTTTAGTCGTACGAAGTTTAGTGAAACGGGCCCGAGATCCTTACATGTATCAGACTGCGCAGTCTGATTTGTATCCACACTGGTTGCAAATGACATAAACCCCCAATACTCCAGTCATAGCCACATGTTACAGGAGGTGTGGCAACCATTATACTGTTGTATCAGGCTATGTCATGTCTGTTTACTTGTAACACAATTCGCAAGGCATTTCCGAAATGCGTAAATAGTGCCGATGTTGAACGACCTGTCCATTTTTATTCGGATGCAATTTCCCGATTTTGCGATTGCATGACGTTGTTAATATTGGTGAAAGCTGGCTCGATTCTGCGTGCCCGGAAATCATCCGTACGTGTGTAACTTTATGCCTAACCGGGAAATGTAAGCCGACTGATATTTCTGTGTATACTTTAATCCTTTTCATGCCGAGGACACGCAATTATGTTGACAGAAAAACCTAAATATTTTCCTTCTAAGCGCTCAGAAGTATATAACGTGACCACCATTTGAACCGTCTCGCCGAGACGGTTCAAATGAGTGGTCACAACATATACATTCATTGAGAAACAACAAAATTAAAAATTAAATATTTAATACATGTCATACCCGTCTCGCCGAGACGGTTCAAATGAGTGGTCACAACATATACTTTCATTGAGAAATAACAAAATGAAAAATTAAATATTTAATAAATTTCATTCCCGTAAAGGTGTATTCCGAAAGGAATTGGTTAAAATAGTCTACCTGCTTACATTAAATAATTTTGAAATGTGCAAGCACGACTTGTACCGTACACAAAGTGGTACGGTCATTCGTGCGACTAAAGTTGAAACACGCATCGCATGCCAAACTCCCGATGATCGCAGATGCGTTGTCAGTAAGTGTTTACGATTCAGGTTGATAGAATACCGAGTATTACGCCGTTTATGTTCGCATGTATTGTCCATACGTTCTGCAACATGAGCCCCAGAAAATTGCGCGTACGTTAAACGTACGCGTTGATAACACGTTATACATGTACGGTTGACGTCATTGTTCCAAAAACGTCGAGTGCACATTTGTCACGCGTCATACATAGAGGATCTCAAACGAGTGTCCATTGGCGAGGTGTATAGAATTGCTGACGAGTTTTACAAAAATCATATCAAATGGAAACGAGTTTGATATCTGTTTATCACATGACTTAAAACTCCAAATAGCAAATAACATGGAGTTATCCGATACGGTTCAGTGAAAAGCCGCCATTGACTATGTTCGGATCGAGTTGAAAGTCTTACGAGAGAAAAATAATACTAGCAATAAACAAATTATACATATGCCATATTATAGGTTTCAGTTCTTTGTAATCAAGCACTTTGTAATTGGAGAGCATTTTAACACTTGTAGGGATTTTACTGAACCACTGACGGTTGGCGATAAAAAATTACAATTTTCGAAAAAAGAAATAATTTTTTTTTTGTTTTCCAAAATAGTAATTTTTTATCGCCAACTGCTAATGACGTTTGATTTTGGATGATTTTTTTTATGAACATCCAGACATCGTTGCTTTACCGCGCCATTAGGGACGCCATTTGGAACGTCTTCCTTTCATTTGTTTGGCATAACGTTGTAGTTTCCATAGTGATGGCGTCATGGAATTTGTTCCCACGAATCCATCCACGCGATAGATACTTGCATACAGTGGAACCCCTCTTAACCGGACACCAATAAAGCACCCGTGATCTTATTTTTGATGTGTTTCTTGGTCAGTTATCTCAGTTGATAATGTCTATTCGTGATCACAGAGTAAACAACTATGGCTCAGAATGATAAAATGCCTGATTTACAGTGAAATCTCTCTAAGCCGGACACCCTGGGGACCTCCCAGGGTGTCCGCCTTAGAGAGGTTTCACTGTACTGAGATCGACGTGCTCAATCGTTTAACAATCTGTATCACAGAACGCGTTCCTTGAAGTGGTCAGTGTAATATGAGTACTAACTCCCACGGAGAGTAGCCGTCTTCTTCCATTGACCAACTACTTTCATGTACAAGTACAAACATGTCTAGTAATAAAAGGAGTTTGCAGTTTTTTTCTATTGAATATTTGAAAACATAGATTGTTAATAGAGTAGGCATTTAGTGATTCGCTTTGTTTTATATAAATGTACATCAGCGAACGGTTAGCGATATTTATCCAGTCAACACAGCGAGTATGTGCCGTGAAACACGGTGCTGTGAAACATTTTTGATATCCAGTCAATACTATTTTTGCATTTTACAGCCGTTTGTAGGTGTTGACGGGATAAATAGAATAGTAGGTTAGTGCCGTGAATGGGAAAAAATATCTGGCGCGGCACGGAAACGGGATGTGCTCGGCAGAGCCTCGCCCATTCCGTTTCCTGAGCCTTGCCAGATATTTTTTCTGATTCACGGAACTAACCTACTATTCTCTATCTATTTTCCTTATGTCTGAACCAAAGTATATGTTGTGACCACTCATTTGAACCGTCTCGGCGAGACGGTTTCAAATGAGTTGTCACAACATATACTTCTGATGAGAAACAAAGAAATTCTTGAGCCTTGCCGGATATTTTTTCCCATTCACGGCACTAACCCACTATTCTCTATAACTGTGGGTAATACATGTACGATGCGAATTGGATCGATGATCCACACACAGGGGGAGCCGTTTCACTAAACTTATTACGACTAAAATGTTCGTAAGTGCAAAATTATGATAGTCCGTAATTTCACATTAACAGTGTTTTATTTGTTGTAAAAATTATTGGAGTTGCATTTATTGAGCGTAGGCTGCATAAGCAGCCTACGCTCAATAAATGTAAATCCATCAATTGAAATTTACAGACGATCCTAAATTTTGCACTTACGAACTTTTAGTCGTACGAAGTTTAGTGAAACGGGCCCCTGTAGCCTATTTCACAAAAATTGCAAAATATACTTA